>JACEFZ010007819.1:0-112312 GCA_014155875.1 Cepaea nemoralis
CAGATCAGGGGCGCTGGGGGGGGGTCACAATATGAGTTAGGGTGACCAGCTACCTCATCCCTTGCCATCTTTCAATTCCAAAGAAACCTTTGGTATTTTATACCCCCTGCTCCACCCTCACAGATGTCACAGAAGAACTAGAACCAGACATACTAAAAGAAGAAATTATAGAAGCCATCAGATTAGCCCCATTGAACAAATCACCAGGACAGGATGAAATACCAAATGAACTAATTAAAGCAGCAAGAGAAGTAGGAACAGCTTGGCTACATAGACTATTCAGCCATGTTTGGGTAGAACAACAGACACCACGAGACTGGGGAAACGCCATAATTATCCCAATTTGGAAAAACAAAGGCAGCAAAAGAGACTGCACACAATACAGAGGCATTTCACTGTTGAGTCATACTGGGAAAATAGTTTGCAAAATTCTTGAAAAAAGATTAAGAACTACTTTAGAACCCCAGCTAAGCGAAACACAACTTGGATTTAGGAAAAACAAAGGATGCACAGATCCCATTTTTGCTCTTAGACAACTTATAGAAAAATCAATTGAATTCAATGAAACACTGTATTTAGCCTTTGTCGACCAAGAAAAGGCATTCGATAGAGTTGATAGAAACAAGCTGTGGGAAATCCTTAAACAATATGGAGTGAGTACACATTTAGCAAACCTATGTAGAAGTTTATACAACAACAGTGAATGCATTGTGAGAGCAACTGGAGGACACTCAGAACCTTTCACCATAAGATCTGGAGTACGGCAAGGTTGTGTCCTGTCCCCTCTCTTGTTCATAACATATATAGACAACATGTAAAGAAACCAGCCAAGCAGAGACAGCAAGAATACCGCATGACGAGAACACAGAAGAAGAACCATCTGCAAATCTAACCATTAGAGAACTCCTATTTGCGGATGGCCAAGCACTAATAGCAAAATGAGAAGCTGAATTACAAGACCACATGAATAGTCTAAACGAAATGTGTAGTGAACATAACATGAAAATTAGCACAAGCAAAACAGAGGTAATGACTATAACTAAAGAAGAACATACAACAACAATTCACCTAAACGAACATCCCTTGAAACAAGTAAAGAGCTTCAAGTACCTAGGAAGTATATATCAAATGGCAGATCAGAAGAGGAGATCGAAAATAGGTGCAATAAGGCAAATCAACTCATTGGACAAATGGCACCAATACTAAAGAACAAACATGTATCAATAACTACTAAGAAAGCACTTTACAACACAATCTTCCTACCAACTCTATGCTACCAATGGAAAAATTACAGCAACAGAAATGTGGTTCCTGAGAAGAATACTCAATGTATCAAGAAGAGATAAGATCAGAAATGAAGAAATCAGGACTAAAGTGGGGGTTAAAGCAGCACTAGATTTTATTAGAAATCAGCAAGTCAAATGGTTTGGCCATGCAAGTAGGTTACCAGTCAACAGCATACCACAACAAGCAATGATGTACAGACCAGATGGAAACAGAGGAAGAGGCCGACCACATAAACATTGGACGGAGGGAATAGCTGAGTCCATGGGAATATCGATATATGCAGCCCATAATCGGGCAATCTCATGATGTTTATACTTGACCTCGACACAGCAAGGTACAAGAGGAACATGATGAGATGAGATGAGATGCTATGCTCCACCCTCTTCAAGGTCATTGTGTTTGTAAGCCATTGTTCTATTCACATTACCATGACTTGGCAGTTAAGGAAGATTACTCAAATTATAGAAAAAGGACAACTGCATTTTATAAAATAAGCATCTTCAAATAAACCCCCATCACTAGAGGCTAGAAAAAGAGTTCTTGCATGTTGTGAATCCTGGACAGTAGCAAACAAGCTAAAATTCTTTGAGGCCTCAGAGGTGTGGTTTTACATAAAAATTCCGAAAATTCCACTGACAGCCAAAATGAGTAATCTAAATATTTTGAATGAGGCTAAGACACACAGACAACTTGTTATATTACAAACATATCAATACATGAAGCCCATAAACAGGCACTCTCCCCCTGTTTATACTTCATGTCGGCACCGCAAGGTACTAGAGGAATCTGATGAGCTGAGATGAAAAGGCAATCAACATATTTAGGCCGTATTCAGAAAAGAGAAAGAAAAAAACAAGAAACGTGACAGCTGGAAAGATTTGTCGAAATAAGAGATAACAGTAGGACAGCAAGAGAAGATTCCTGACAGCCTTGTGTCATGACATGGAAGGATGTCAGCATTCCAGTTAATACATGGTATTGAGGATCACAAGATGTGGAGAAGCATGATTGCCCATGCCAGCCAGCAAGGCACTTGATGACAATAATGACCCTAAATAATGTATAGTTCCTTCTGTAAATTTTGTTTGTCCTTATTGTTGAGTGATTTATTGGTAATTTAACAGTTTTTAGATGTTACCATATTAACACTTAAAATTTTCTGTGTCTTTTTTTAAAGACAGAAATTTGATCTTTTTTTCTCTTCCAGGTAATCTTGCCAACGCAGTCCGCCAGAAGGGATTAGCTTTTGGTGCTTACCACTCTCTGTTTGAGTTTTTCAATCCTTTGTTTCTGAAAGATCAGGCAAACAACTTTACCACCCAAGACTTTGTCAGGGTAAGGAAAACATTAATTATGGATAGAATGTGACTTTATGACATAAATTTATCTTGTAGATTTTAATATTGATGTGCACATGTAGATAGGTAAGACTGCCACAGGCTTTGTCAGGTTGCAGACTAAGATTGAACCACATGGGCAAACATCCACACAAAGCTATTTGGGAGACTCAATACGCTCTCAATCTTATTTACAGCAACATACATTAATAAATTTCGCGAATTCTTATGTAGACATTACTATGGCATCAGAGAATGAGAAGTATTCAGATATTATATGTAAAAATAGGAAATCACAAATCTTTGTATACTGCATAGTTTTTATACTTCTTGGCTCTAATGTATTTACAGGTTCTAACAACCTATATTCTTGAAACACACTACATCAAATATATTTTGTTATGTGCTATGTGCTATTAATGAGTCCACCAAAAGATGCTTCTTTCATTCTGTCTTCATAACAGCCCGTGGCTATGTTCACTTAAGTAGACAGTTATGATAGCCATATGTGGTTATTTGTAGTTTTAAGTAATTGTGGTGGTGTTTAGCAGGCTGTACATAATCTCTGCCTTGAATTGTAGAATTTAGTATTTTTTTAACATGTAATTAAATACCTACATCCTGAATTTCTTTGTAAGTAAGAGTGCATTAAATCTATCATGTTTTTAAACAAACTTATGCAAGTAGGCATGATCATAGATACAAAGCAAAATGAATTAAGTCAAAATGTATAAGAATGTAAGCTGAAGAGAAAATGGTGATTCTTAATAGATAGTTGGAAATGAAGATTCATTTTGGGGATAATATATATATATATATATATATATATATATATATATATATATATATATATATATATATATATATATATATATATATATATATATATATAAACAACTAAGAAAGATTAAAAATAAAGTATACAAAAAGAGGTTTTGTAAACAAATACACTAAGGAAGTACTTGGAGCAGGGGGTTGGAAAGGAAGATTCTCTATGTGAATGCAAACTGAACATGATTAATGAAAAAGAGGTTTAGTTAAAAATTCACAAATGAAATATATATAGCAGAAAAGAGTAATGAGAAATACTAAAGGTTTATCGAGTTTGGGCATATCATCTAACATAACTCCCTTTAAAAATGTTCCTCCAGGGTACAACTAAAGATTAATTGAGAAGACGCAGGGAAAGAAAATCTTAAACTGAGAACATCAAAGAAAAGATACTATTATTACACTTGAAATATCTTTTAGTATATGGAACAATATAGTGTCGATGGCATCCCTGTGACTGGGGTTTCTCATTGATGAGTTCAGATGAACTAAAAGGTTGTGTGAAATACTGCCAATGGAGATGTTGGAAATCGGTTTATCAGTGTGTACCTTTAAGGTGATTGTTTAATACCGTTGCAGTGAGGCTGAATTTTCATGCCTTTAATAACTGTTAGTAGGTGGATATCCAGATCATGGACTTGCTCAGAAGTACTGAGTAGGCAAAATAGTGCATGGCTGATGCTCTTAAATTTTAAATGAAAAAGCAATAGAAACAGATCTGATGATCATAGCCACCATGTAACTTTGTGTCTGTGAAGTTTCTTGTTTAATACTCATATTACAGGATCTGCTACTAAGATACCTAATGAATTAAGGCATGGAAAGTTAATTTGTTAGTCTAATACAGCCAGTCACTTATGTGAAATTGTATTTGTCTCATATTTTCAATTTCTGTTCAACAAAATGCCATCTAAAATAAGCTGCAAGCCACAGTGTAATACTTTTTCATTAAGATCTCAGTTAGTGTAGAGAACTTTATCAAGGCTTAAAAAGACTAAGTAACCCTTCTAAAAGTCCCATAGCAAGAACCTGCAGTGGGTATATGAAGTGTGGCCAGTCTCTTCCTTCTATATCGAACCCTGAGTTGGCATTAACTCTTGTCCCACCACGCTCTTGCTATTGCCCTAGTTGTTATGCAAACCCACTTGCTGAAAATACTAACATTTTAACATAACATATAACAAATAGGTAGGTTGCAAACTCAAATAATATGCTTTACAATAACAATAATTGCATTCCTGGTCCCTGTAAGATCATTTATTATAAAATAAGTGAAAGTTGTTTGTTCATTGTCATTGAAGAGTACCACATTGTCATCTGTCAGTCCTAGAGTTGATCCAGTAGTGGGTAATTAAACCAATCTGACAATCTCAACTTTTGATTTTTGTATGGCATGTATCTGTAGCTCCCTCATTTCTGATTTATTGCAAGGTCACAATACCAAAAGAGACGGCTAGCAGATTGATCAGCACCAGTGCTGTCCTTCTTAAAGGACAGTACCATAGTTCTTCTTGGAGACTTTTGGAGTGTCTTATTTGGTCTATATAAAGCTCGCTTGCCTGTGTCGAGCCTGAATATAATTTTTTTAAATGTTCCTAGCTGCTCATTTGGCATGCAAACATGTGACCAGCTAACATCATCCTGCTTCACTCTGTTTATGGCATAGAAGGGATCAGGGTTCATCATCATTCGGTGACTTGCTCTTTGCAGAACTTATTCCCCATAATTGTCTTTCAAAATTTCTCCCTTTCATAAGTCTTATGTCCTGACTTTGTTGCTGTCATGTGTAAATTATCGATCACATATTGAATCCTTCTACAATGTAGTCTTCTGTTTCTCCACTTCCTTGATACATTTCCCTCCATAACTTTCTCTTCCAGATATTCATATCTGTTTACATGTCCAAAGTGGATCAACGGCTTTGAAAGAGAAAAATAGCACAGTGTGTGTGGCATGCATGAAATGTGTTCAGGACCCAATAGTGAACATGACTGAACTTGGTAATGTGGTCAATATCCCACCTGCCGCTTTTATTTCCAAGGGAATGTCTTGATGCCAATGTTAAGGCTGAGTCGACCAGGGAGCACAGGTAAATGAATGAAAAAAATCACCATTATATTATATTGTATAATATTGCACACTCTGGATCTTGTCATTGAGACAATGGCATGGTGATCAACCAATGTGATCACAACCAAGAAGGAAAGCAATTGCAGACTACCTTCTTTACAAATACCAAGAAAACTATCGCAGTCAAGGAAATTATGAAGAAGTATTCACCATTCATTGGACAAAACAGAGAAGAAAATCTCTTCCATGATGGCCAGTTGGTCTAAATATATGGGGCTTGAACCCTGTCAATATGCTTCATGGTGTGAAAGGGGTCCTTTACATTTGCTGTTTACACTATAATGCAAAATAAAGTAAAGCACCTCTTTTACATGTATATCCTGGTCTATTGGACATGTGATGCCAGCCTCACAGTTTTATAGACTGATTGGCACTTGATGTAGTCAATATCTGTCACTTTTCACAAGAAAGTCCCTTCTACCTCAATATTAATTTGGCCCATAACCATTAGGCTGACAAGCAAGTGAAATAGCCACTGTGCTGCCGTGGCTCTGGCTTAAAATATACTATAATAGAAATGTAATAATTATTAATATTTCATGTTGCAATATCCTGCCACAGTAATCAGCTTTCCTATGTAACATTTTGGCAGCAACAAAAGCATATGTTGAGGTACTAGAAAGTAGTCTCTGCTCGTAATGTTATACATGTGCTGCTGTTGTTGATTGCCGTGTCTTGTTTTTCTACAGGAAAAGACCATGCCTGAGCTGTATGAATTAGTCAACAATTACAAGCCAGACATTATATGGTCAGATGGGAACTGGATGGCACCATCCTCTTACTGGAACGCCACAAATTTTCTAGCATGGCTGTACAATGACAGGTAATACTGCTTCAGATGGCGGTTAGAATGCTAAGCTGAATGTGCTGTATCTGTGTTAAGTGTGGTAGGCAGTGGTGTTTTATTTTCCATTCTGCCTAGGCATCGGCTGACTTCAAGAGAATTTTTTTTAAACATAGGAGAACATGTAAAACCCTATGTAAAACAAATGAAATACTACATAATTATTTTTTAGCCTTCAGCATGAAATATAAATCATTACGTGAAGTCAGGTGGACAAACAGGAGCCATTCTATCAATCAGATGCCGTCTCCACAGTGAAGGTTGGCTGCAATGGATCTTCAACACTGTCTCTCGCCTTGACTGTACATTCTGTCAGGCTGATCCATCTCTTGATGTTATCTTCCCACTTGTATCATTGTCTACCTCTTGCTCGCTTGCCCTCAACCTTGCCTTCCAGTATGGTTTTTATAAGAATACTAGCTGACCCGGCCCGGCTTCGCCCAGGCCCTGGAGGGGATCTATCTATCTATCAGTCTGTCTGCTTGTTTGTCTGTCTGTCTGGCTGACCCGGCCCGGCTTCACCCAGTCCCTGGTGGGGAGCATCTCATTTAATTCATATAAGTAGTCATATAAGCTCTCCCGTTCCCGACTATCTGTCTGACCCGGCCTGGCTTCACCCAGTCCCTGGTGGGGAGCATCTCATTTAATTCATATAGTAGTCATATAAGCTCCCGTTCCCGACTATCTGTCTGTCTGTCTATCTGTCTGACCCGGCCCGGCTTCACCCAGTCCCTGGTGGGGAGCATCTCATTTAATTCATATAGTAGTCATATAAGCTCCTGTTTCCGACTGTCTGTCTGTCTGAGCCGGCCTGGCTTTAACTTAAAAGAATGTCCTTCCACACACCATCCATTATTTTTAATGAAAACTGTTTTTAATCACCGACATGACAGTTGATAACTTCTTTAAGCAGAAAAAGATGGGTTACAATGTTATGCATTATTTTTATGAAAACTTTGAAAATGCCTTAAAGATTATATCATTATTTATTATAACACATATGCCTGAAAATAACTATAGACAAAGAGTTTAACAATAGTGCAAGTAAGTCTAACAATATGACTATAAAGTATATAGAAATGTTATTAAAAGTTATACCCCTTGAAATAACTTTTCTAGAGTGAAGTCCTCGTGCTATATAGAAATTATATAATGAAAAATTAAATGTTATTAAGTAAGTAGCCGATTTTACACTAAGAAACTATTACAGTCGGTTGCACAGGAATGAAAGGAAGACGTGTAGAAAATTTCATCTCAATCGGATGTACCGTTCGCGAACGCATAAAGGACGGATCCACATACATCCATACAACGATTTTTATAGATATAGATCATGTCTTTTAACGTGGCCAAAATATTTCACTTGCCCCCTCTTTATTTCTTTCATCAACTATCTCTTCATTTCCAGTTTTTCTAGAACCTCTGCATTTGATTGTTTTTGTTTCCATGAAACATGACATAATCGTCTGTATATCCACATCTCCAGGGCTTCTATGCGACTTTCTAGTTGCTTGATCAATGTCCAGGCTTTCGCGCCATACAGTAGCGTTGAATATATGTAGCATTTGACATTCTCATTTTTAATGCGTTATTAATCTCTCTGGATGTTAATACTGATTTCATGCCGTTGAAAGCATTTTTGGTCATTCCTAATCTCTTTTTGATTTCTATTTCACTTCTGCCATCATCAGACAGGAGCCATTGCATTTTCATGTATTGTAACATTTTAGTTTCTTAAATTTGATTGTTTGCAATGGTATTTTATCTCACCAATTGCAGTCCTGTGAAAGACCGTGTTGTGACTAATGACAGATGGGGTTCAGAAACACAGTGCAAACATGGAGGTTACTATACCTGTTCAGATCATTTCAATCCTAGTAAGTGTTTACTGTTCTTTTAGTGTTTTATCTTTAGTTGGATGAGAATGTGAATATAATGTCACTAGTTCACTGAAGGCCGGGTATGCTGGGAGAGTTGATAGCAAATTCCACTGGTAATGTTATGAGCATGGTTGGTTGCAGGTTTGACGCCTGGGCTCATCACTTGTCACAGTGAGGGGAAGACTGGCTGCCTCTTCTCTCTTGCTTTAGGACTACAAAATGTGCTGGCACTATCACATCACTGACCCATTGCTGCGGAACCTTTTTTATTTTAGTTCAGTGAAGGCCACAATGAATAAGATGG
This sequence comes from Cepaea nemoralis, assembly GCA_014155875.1. Lineage (NCBI taxonomy): Eukaryota > Metazoa > Mollusca > Gastropoda > Stylommatophora > Helicidae > Cepaea > Cepaea nemoralis. The sequence goes on from JACEFZ010007819.1 coordinate 8,614, forward strand.
TATTGATGATTTCAAGGCCAGTAATTTATTAATAGAATTTGTCTGAACAAGATAATGGATGTGGAAGGAACTGAGATTAACAGTAATCAGCAAAACACAGGCTTGCAATTTTGAGTGTAAATGGTATCGAATCACACCTTACCCATTCTTGTGTAAATGTCTCATGTTGTAAACCTTAAAATGATTTTTGTTTAAAATTCCCATATATATCTTTCTTATAAACCATGTTATGTAACATTGGTTATTATGTCCTTCCACAGCCTTCTATATTAAGTTTTGTGTGTCATTTCTGATATCAGTGTTTCTACATTCCATGTCATACTATCTAGTGTCTTCTCTCTTGGTCTCCACCTGCCTCTCTTCCTCTTCAGCTATTCCATTGTTACGACATACTCCAACTTTCCCCTTCTCATTCATTATGTGCTCAAAATATTTGGACTGTCTTCTTCAGGTGTGAGTAACCAGTTCTCTTTGCGAGTTAAATTCTTTCAGGATTTATCTGTCATCTGTCCACAGTGTTCTTAGTATAACTTTATATTCTATAAAACCACATCTCTGCAGTCTCCTTATTAGTCTGCTGATTGTCTATGATTCACTTCTATGCGTCAGATTTGGCTTTATATAGCTCATAAAATTTCTTTTTCTCACCTCGATTAGCAAAAATGTATTTATCTATAATTTATCCAAAATAAAGGGACAGTGTGGCCTTTCTATTCAGTTTTGTTGAGGAAGCAAGTAACATAGATATTATAAGCCTCCTGTGTGATGAATAATTATAGATTTTGATTCTATAGTTCTTTATCCTGTTTTCACAAGAAATTACATAGACATCTAATAGAAATGTAAAAATGAGATCAGAAGGGTTATTAAATTTTATTGCTCTTAAAATTAAGTTTGGGAAAATTACACTTAATAATTTGAGGACAATGATTATTAATATTAATTGCTCTTAATATAATGTTTGGGAAACATACAATGAATAAATTGAGAGCTGTGACTATTAAATTTGTCACATCATAGGTTTATATTTCTGGCATTATTTGGTTTCTTCGTATTTATTTCAGAAACATTGCAACAACATAAGTTTGAGGATCCAACTACAGTGGACAAGAATGCATGGACATACAGGCGTGATCTGAAAATTGATGATGTTCACTCAGTGGAGGAAATTATTGCAATTATTGCACAAGTTGTCAGGTTAAGATTCATTGTTGTGTTACCTGGTTAAGATTCATTGTTGTGCTATGACTTGGTTAAGGTTAATTGTCATGATCTGACTTGGTTAAGATTGTTGTGCTGTTACTTTGTTACGGTTGTTGACCTGTAATGTGGTTATGTATGATGATGTGCTGTTACTTCATTACAGTTGTTGTGTTACTTGGTTAAGATTGATTGCTGTTATGCATTTAAGGTTGTTTGCTGTGGTGTTAACTGGTTTAGATTGATGTTCTGGTATTATTTGGTTAAGATTGATAATTGTCATGTTACTTGGTTAAGGTTGGTTGATGTGATGTTACTCAAGCTTCTACTAAAATAAAAACTTATATTTTGGGATTTGTACAATTTCTGGTATCTCCTAAAAGGTTTTTCCAAGCTGTAGTCAAAAGTCCCTGGCTCAAATAGTTCATTGCAGTGTAAGTAATGTAAAGGACCTTTTTATATGCCTTGGGATGTATTGGCCATTAGTTACCAGCCCCATATTTTTTGTAGACATGTGGTGCCTGGCACTATCTGTATGGATTTGCCTTTACTTGTAATATCTGTAATTGATTTTTGAGTAGGATGCAATTTAACATGTGTTAGTTTGGTGCGTATTATTTGAATATTTACTGTTATTCACTGTCATGTTATCTTTGCAAGCTCTTTCTTTTATTATGAATCTTTATTGTTTTTTCTACTTGCAGCTGTGGAGGAAACTTGCTGCTCAATGTTGGCCCTACCAAGGAGGGTACCATTGTGCCAGTCTTTGAGGAACGTTTAAGACAAATGGGACAGTGGCTTTCTGTCAACGGTGAGGGAATCTATGCCACCAAACCATGGACACACCAGAATGATAGTGTCAATCCTGATGTTTGGTAAGATTCTTTATTACAGTATAGCTGGAAAGATTGTAATTTTTTGAATAATTCATCTATTCTTTGTTTCCTCTTCATTTGGATTCTTATCATAGACTATGCTGCAAAGTGTTAATCGTCCACAGCCTACTGTTTTGTATGGTATCTATCATTTGCCATATTAATGTTGCTCCATGACATTTTGTAAAGCTGTCTAGAATGTGCTGTCTTTATTTTCCCCTGCAGAGTTACTGTTGTCACAACATATAACAGTTTACAGCTTTTCAGATGTCAAAGAATTTGTTTTGTTTAATTCTGATTTGAGTAACATTTCTTTTTGCCATTTCCCTCAAGGCATCTTCATTACACTTTATGTCTCTCCATTGCGTTCTCATAATTTTTATATAGAACCATACCTCTGCAGCATCTAAGAAATTTCTCACTAACCTATTATTTGTCTGTGGTTTATTCCCATGTGTCAGAATTGGCTCTCTATAGATGTTTCGCATAAGTAGACACATCTTCAAGTTGACATGCATACATAAACAAGGGAAATTATAATTTAAGAATCTTTATGACTACTTCATTACATATGTAAAGGACAATGCTAGCTCTCTCTCTCTCTCTCTCTCTCTCTCTCTCATATTAAAGAGCGTAGAGTGTAAATAAATCATTAAGTGCCATGCTGAGCATCACAAGCAATCATGTTCCTCCATAAACATGGATCCTCTGGTTTCTTCATGAGTTGGCTGCTGATCATCTTCCTTGTCCCTTATTCAAACCATCCAGCATTTTCTCCCTCTGTCCACCTCGATCTTTCCAGTGGTCACAGCCTTTTCCAGACCCATTCAACAAATAACAATTGTCTTGTCCTGAAGTGATTGATTATATATCTTTGTGAACTGGCCTCTTGCTGTGCTCGGATGTTGGTCCTCTAAAACACTCCATGGGATTCTTAGCACTCTGTATAGCAACTAATATACTATAATTAAAGTAAGTAAAGTACATTGTAAAGTAGAGTGTTGAGGGGATACATATAGCCTGTTCTTTTGTATGGATGTGAAACTTGGACAATGAGCAGTCAAGCTGAAAAGCATCTGATGGCTGCAGAAATGTGGTTTCTGAGGAAAATGCAAAGAATACCATGGACAGACAGAAAAACCAATGACCAAGTACTACAGGAGACAAATGAACATCGTAAACTGATTAGAGAAATTAGACGGATACAGTCAAAAATTTTTGGACATGTTATGAGAAGAAATGGATTGGAGAACTTAGTGACAACTGGCAAGATCGAGGGGAACAGACCAAGAGGAAGACCGAGAGGAAAATACCTGGATGGCTTGGCCACATGAGACAGGACCACTAAGCTGATCCACGGCACTGGTGATCGAGTGAAATGGCGAGTCATGACCGCCCACGCTTTCCGGCATGGCACATGATTGATTGATTGAAAGTACAGAACCCTTTATACATGCCTTGAGGTGTATTGGGCATATGGTGCTGGATACATATATTTTATGGACTGCTCTGCACTCATTGACTATCTCATCATCTCATCTTATCATGTTCCTCTTGTACCTTGCGGTGTCGAGGTGAAGTATAAACTTCGTGAGAGTGCCCGGTTATGGGCTTCGTATATCGACATTCCCATGGATTCTGTTATTCCCTCCGTCCAACGTTTACGTGGTCGGCCTCTTCCTCTGTTTCCATCTGGTCTGTACATCATTGCTTGTTGTGGCATGCTGTTGACTGGTAGCCTACTTGCATGGCCAAACCATTTGACTTGCTGCTTTCTAATAAAATCTAGAGCAGCTTTAACCCCCACTTTAGTCCTGATTTCTTCATTTCTGATCTTATCTCTTCTTGATACGTTGAGTATTCTTCTCAGGAACCTCATTTCTGTTGTTGTGATTTTTCTTTTCTCTTTTTCTGTCATTGTCCAGGTTTGGCATTGGTAGCACAGAGTTGGTAGGAAGATTGTGTTGTAAAGTGCTTTCTTAGTAGTTATTGATACATGTTTGTTCTTTAGTATTTAATCATTGACTATAATTACATATATTTTATGGACCGCTCAGCACTCATTGACTATAATTACACATATTTTATGGACCGCTCAGCACTCATTGACTATAATTACACATATTTTATGGACCGCTCAGCACTCATTGACTACAATTGCATATATTTTATGGACCGCTCTGCATTCATTTACTATAATTATTATAGGTAAAATATGTATGTTGTTGTGTATGAGTAAATGCTAGTCACATGTTTCTTGTCTGTATTCATTGTGTAATACTGCAAACTGTTCCGCTTAGGCAGCCCACATGCGATTGACAACATCACCCATAAAGTGCTGGTTGATCTGTGAAAGTGCACCATATATCCAGTGTGCCTCACAGTGCGGAACCGGCTCCTTTATGTTTTACGTTCCTTGTATGAGATATATATTTCATGACTAAATATCAGCAACATTTTGTATGTCAGTGTCCTTTATGCATGGTTGTAAAATACTGAAGTAACATTTACATCTTCAGGTATACCAGCAAAAAAGCAGACAATGGAACCGTGATCGCTGTCTACGCCATTGTTCTGACCTGGCCGGAATCCTCAAATCTGACACTGGCCAGTCCTGTGACGACAACCAACACAGTGGTCACCATGCTAGGTTACACGACTCCCTTCTCATGGTCCCCTCTGCCAAACTCTGGCCTCCAAATTCAGGTCCCTCCTATTCCAATCAGCCAACTACCAAGTAGATGGGCCTGGGTTTTTAAGCTGACTGGTATAAGCAATTGAACTACATTAGCATATTCGTTGTAATGTTTACCTTGTGTGTGTGTGTGTATGTTGTCACAATAGTAAGCTTGTTTATGCATTCCTTGTGGCAATGAGCAGCATGTAGCAGGGGGAGTCATTGTAAATGTAAATAAATGGTTCACCATTGATGGTTCTTTCCTCCACCACAGATTATAATATAAATAAATGTTTCATTTATTGTTAAATCTCTTTATATCTTTTTATATCTTTGCTGTTCAATGTTATCTGTCAATATTTTCAAAATGGTGGAGACTTAACTTTGCAGTGATACTGTCTGTGATGTAGAGGAAAATGAAAGTGCACACTGACTAGCTAAACAGTAAATTGTGGCAAAAGCTATGTGTGGGGCAAAACAGCAACAAATATATTCTACATGGAGAAGTGAATAACTCAGTCTTAATTGTAATTAAGACTAGTCATTGAAAACAATTAGAATGATGTGAATGAGTAATCAAGTTCAGACTGTTAGCAAGTTATTATAATACTGGTTACTGATATTACACATTCATAATAAGGTCAAGCCCTGAATCTACATATAAGCAGTCTGGGAATGAGGATGAAGTATGTTTTACAGGAATGTGAGGCACACAAAACTATGGACACAGTTCTGACCCTCAGAAAGAGAAAACCTAGAAAATACCAGTGCCTTCACAGTAATGGCCAAGATCATATATGGGACAGAAACACGGAGCTAATCCACGACTCTGGTGATCAAGTGAGATGGCAAAACATGACTGCCCACACTTATCGGCATGGCACGGCACATGATGGATGGATATATGGGACTAGATCAGGGTCTCAGAAACAAACAATAATTTCACATTGGCAGTATGTAATTTATCATGAAGACTGATTTGCTAATTACACGACTCAGGATATGGTAAAACATTCCTTCATGATGTTAATTTTGTTATGCGCATTTATTGTTTTGATATAAAGGTTTATTATCAAAAAACGCATTGTTTGATATTTTTGTGACTCTTTGGTATGTTTGTGCTTCTAGTGTGTTTTTAGTTGTCCTAACTGTCCCGTACAGTATTGTTATAGATGTTGATGACAATGGAGTCAACATAAAATAACAGTAAAGGACTGGTTTACATGCCTTAAGGCGCACTGGACCTGTGGTGCTAGACCCATATATTTTGTAGACCAGTCAGCATTTGGTGGGGGATGTGGTCAGTACCACATGACCAAGGGATTTCCTTGTACTCATTTTAGGATGGGTCAGCCTGGGAGCCCAGATCAATTAAAAACAATTTGGCCCTGATGATTCAAACCCACAAGTGTCGGGCCAGCAGATGAACATCTAGCCACTATGCCACCATGGCTATATTGTCAACATGCTGAAGTAAAATATCAGGTGTTTAGTCATTGTATGAAAGGTGTCAAATGATTTAAGTAATATGATGTAAGATGTAACCCCTTTTGCATGCTTCTTATAGTCCTAGCTGTGTGACTTTGGCAATAATATCTGTCCACAGACTTCTGTCTCGTGTACTGCCAATAATTTCTGATAATGATATTCCTCTGCCATGATGTCAGACTGTCCAGTATTTTTTTTTCTTGGTCTCCCCTTGTCTCTTCTTTTCTATGTCTCTTGTTGTGATGATATGCTCCAGCTTTTCTCTTCTCATAACATGTCCAAAGAATGCGGGCTGTCTTCTTCTGATATGAGTAACCCATTCTAAGTTAACTTCTTTCGAGATATCTTCATTACTCTTTCTATCCATTCATGGTGTTCTCATCATTCTTTTATAAAACCACAGCTTCGCATCCATTTGCATACTATGTGGCTCATATTTTCAGTGATTGGTGATATAGTCTGCAACATTCCATTTGCCTGGTCTAGGATATTCTCTGGCAAGCATTTCTTGATCCAGGTTTACCTCATACTAATTTAGAGGACTGAGCATGGACCATTGAGTCGATATGACAATGGTTGGTTGATTGATTAAAAAACAAAAATTCCAAATTTGGCCTCGTCTAACCTGCTTCATGAGCTGTGGTTATTGTTGAGGTCCGTGGTTTTTGTGGGTTTATTTACCCTAATTCTTGTCTTGTGAGTCCTATCTCGGACTGGTTATGTAGCGTTTGTGTCTGTGACGTCAGCGGTGGGATCGGTCGGCGGCTATCCTTTGTGCTCGTCTGTTCTTGTGGTTTTCTTTGTTTGAGTAGGCTCCTGGCTCGTCTGGCTGCAGTCCTTATAAGGACTTTTCGTAACCCCATTCCAGCTGGGGGATCGGTCGGCGGCTGTCCTTTGTGCATGTTTCCTCTTGTTTTCTTTGTTGGCGCAGGCTACCTGGCTTGACTGGGTGCAGTTCTTAAAAGGACTTTTTATTTGGTATTTTTGTCTCCTTTTTTGTGTATTTTATGTAGGAGCTTTTCGATGTTTTCATTTTCCTCCTTGTGCCTGTTTTCACTGTCGCGTTTGCGAAGCTGCTGCCTAAAGTTTTCTTCCTCCATGGTCAGCCATGGGACGATTTTACCGTCATCTATATAGTACTTGAAGTTGTTCTCACAGTCGTAGTGTAAGACTGGGTATACCATCGGTTTCCCCCGAAGTTTCTTAGGCTTCTTCTTTTCTTTTTCTTCCCAGCGCCTTCTGAATTCCTCGCGCTTGAGTTCCTCCTTGTCGACTGGGTATTCTGTGCCTCCTTCAGAGATCCGACGGTATAGTAGTTCCCTCTTGGGCGTTGTTGTTGGGCTGCTGGCTTTAGTTTGCGGTACAGGCTCGGACTCTTGGTTTTCTTCTTGCGGTTTCTCTCTGAGTTCTTGTGTGGCTTCTGTTAGTTTGTTTTGAAAGAGTTCCATTTCAGCTCTATGCAGTTTTCTTTCAGTCTTGATCATTTGTAGGATTTCTTCGTTCTCCTTCTTCATCTCAACCATGCGCTGGATCTCTTGTTGATGTTGAGCTGAATTTCTTTCATGTCGGCCAGCAGCTTCTCATTATCGCTGGTCGGAGTCATAGTCAGCAGTGCCTTGACTTGCTTCTTCAACTCGTCTATCTGCTTTTGAAGTTGATCTCTTTCAGCTTGAGATATACCCGTGGCTGTCTCGCCCCTCTGCATTGCTTCTTTGAATGGTGTCTTTGTGATGGTGGCGATCTTTAAGACGTCTCTGTGTCTTTGCAGGTACGGACAGCCCAGGTATCTTGCTCCATGTTTGCCCAGGCAGTTGGCGCACTTTCTTTTGTTGTTGGGTGCTCGGAAGTCCGTGTCCATCTTGGCCAGCGGACACTCCTTGAAGGCGTGGTGATCGGCGCAGTATCGGCATATTTCCGTCTTACTACGACACGTAGCTCTACTGTGGCCGGCCTTCTGACATCTGGAACATTGCGTGATTCTTGGTATGAATCTCTCTGGTTGCTGCATTCTCTTGTTGAATGATACTGTGGTCGGCATCTCGCTGCCCTCCGACGTCACTACTGCCAAGGTTGTAGGTATCTTGGAGTAGGTGAGGAGCCTTCAAGAATCGGATGTGAAGATTCTCTTCCCATAGCTGCTTCAGGATTTCTTCATCTGTCAGCTCCACAGGAATCCGCTTGACAACCCATCGGACTGTTTTTGAGTCGGTGTTTCCGACTCTGGTGTCTTTCTCCTCCTCCTTCTCTGCTGTCTTGGTTCTTGACTGTGTTGGGCTGTCAATCTTCTCCCTCGTAGTAGCTTCAGTAATGGCTGTAGTATCAGGCTCTTTGATGCAGCTAGCAGGTGGGCTCTCAACATTCTTCTTCTTCTTGTCGGCTCCCACGCTGCACATCTTGGCAACAGCGTGTTTCTTGTTGTTGGACTTTCAACGTGGCATTTTCCCGCTAATCAGGCTTCTTGACAGAATAGTGCGACTTGACTTGTTAGCGCTCGCAGTGCGAATGGACGACGGATGCTACCCTTGTTCAATAAATATTATGGTTTTCTACGGACACAAATTCAAATTTCCTTTTTCTTTGTGTAGTGGCGAAGGGGTTATGGACGCAGTTCATAATCCTGCATATCATGTTCGAAACACAGCTGCATAGGTTTTTTATGAAATGGTGTGGGTGTGGTCATTCAGAAAGCAATGGCAAACTACTGAACGTAAACTTGCCCAGGAATCACGAACAGCCAAAAATGCTGGGGTTGACTGCTATGTCTGTAAAGAATATGCAACTAACGTTTTTAGTGCCTCTCCACTCACTACATTACGTTCTTTGATCATATAATGTGAAGAGAGGCACTGGAGAACATTCTGGCAATCAGAAAGATCAATGATAGAAGAGACAGAGGCCGAACAAGAGATATGATGCCAGATGGTTTAAGGTGGCACGGGTGTATGTCATCAATAGAACTGATCCTGAGCACCAAGGACATGAATGCCTATGTCTCTTTGTAGGACACACTGAATTTTCTCAGCAGGAAAATTTGATTTTTGGCATCTGTTCCATACACCATGGTGTTTGATGTCTATGCTGTGCAAGTGGTCCACTTCTTTAGTGGTTGACCTTTTGCTGTTTTACTCCATTGTCATCATCAAGTATTTCAGCCATGGGCTAGTCTAAAAGGCTTGCTGATCTTTCCATTCCATGTTGTAGCCCATGTGCAGCTCTCTTTAGTATTATGTACATTTGCATTGATGGATCCATGCATGTTCCTTCCTTGTTTGCCTAGTATACCTCATTGTATCTGAGTGATAGTGTTTTCTTTGGAGCACTGTCTGTTGATTGTTGTGAAGCATGACTGTGTTTGTGTTATTCTCTTCAGACGTGTGGGTTGCTTATTTATGATTGTGATATTTCGGATTTCTAGTGAAGTATTCTTGATTTATTGTAGTTTATACTTCACCTCGACACCGCAAGGTACAAGAGGAACAAGATGAGTTCATTGTTAGAGACTTTGATTGAAACATTCTCTTGTATTTGTGTGCATCTTTCATTTTGTCAATCTTCCCAGTCATATTTTGTCATTTGTTCATGTTCAGCTGCAATCCAACATATTAGCCATGACTGTACTTCAGTCTACATAACAAGAGATTAATATTCTTAAGTTCCTCCAGTTCCAGTGCTGTCAATGTTTATTGCTTTTGCTGGAATACCATATAAACATACATTACAGCATTTCCCCAAGTCATCTTCATCAGCCTATATCTTCCTAAGATATATGGTGGAATCGCTGCAATTTCCAGATGTACCATTACATTGACTTTTCTTGCTACTATCCTTTCAAGCTGTTTTCATAGATGATTAATAGAGTAGCGGCGTAGCTGCAAAGAATCTTCCCCAGACTTAAGAAGCAGCTGCCGGTAGCTGTATAGTTGGTATTTTACACCTCTGTACACCAATGTTACAACTCTGACATTTTGAATCCTCCTTTAGAAAAGGAAGCAAATATGTTTCATGTCATCGATTCTGTCTTTTGTGAACATTTTCATAAATTATTAGTTTGCTCTGACTGAAAGGACAGGTGAGAACTCAGGAGCTGAGACGATAGGGTTAGGATGTATATCACAGCCCCATATTACACATGAAACTAAATTAATGTGCACACAGCTCGGCGCATGCGTGGTGCGCATGCACTGTGTAAGATACAAAACCAAAGAGGTCGGTGTTGTTGTGACAGTTAGCATTTAAGATGGCGTTGGGGGACGGTCAGGTTTCAGAACCATTTTAAGCATAGGGCTGTTTTAAAAGACATTAATACGTAGAAGGGTTAGCAGGTAGTTGATTGTGCAGGTTTTTGGAATAGGAATTTTCTTCATGTTATGTGTAACAAACGCTTATAAGCAATAAACATTAGTTTAATGTTATCACAACGTTGTTTCTGTTGATTTCCATTATAACCAAGTTGGGTCGGTTGAGGCATCATTAGTAATATTACTTTCTGTCACAAGCTGTAGGTTTATGACAGAAATTATGGGGGATAGCGTCCTGTAAAGTAACCCGAATACTGAAATTAACTCTAGTTAGAAATCATATAGAATTTTAACTGTCATTTAACTATATTCAGAAATACATAATTATAAGGTAGCGATGATATCAATAATATTTAGTTCCTTTTCGACCTAGAGATTTATAGATATATTTATTAAATACATCACCTATTAATTCGACATTTTCACGATAATGTGCAACATGTGCAAATCAGTTTATAATTATAAGCTTTCAACAACTCTTCAAGATAAACATAAGGACTTGAACTTCATCATCATCATCATCATCATCATCATCATCGTTTGCTGTGATTCGAGCTCTGGCGTCGCAAACAGACCAGATACAAGTGGTATCACAATTTCCGGTGTGCTACGACAAAATTTTACACCCCAGTGTCGATATCAGAACAACTCGCAACTAACAACTTGGTCAAAGGTCAGGGCCACAAGCATGTTCTTGTAAATATGTCATTACTTATAATTGTGCTTGATGAATCACAGAACAGAATTCAAAATCTGCCACATTCAGTTAACAGAATAAGATCCCTCAAAAAAGTTTCTGCAGCCAGTAAAAAGATTTTGGCAATTGAAGATTTGCTTGGTCACCACCACTTGTTACGTGCATTTGACCTAACAAACAACAGACTGACTGCACTGCCAGAAAATGTACACCATTGCTGATTTACCATCAAGATTGTAATCCTGCAGTTATTCGGAACATTCAGCGCAACGTATCACAGTTTAAATTTCAACATCCGGAGGAAACAGCATTCATCAACATGCAACTCCTTGTTGTGTATAAAGAAAGTGGAATGCTGATGAACTACAATCAAATTCAAGACTGTTTTCATTCAAAACTCTCAGATAACCAGAAATGTCAGATATAAATCAAATTTCATGGATCTGCTACCACCATTCCTTCACTTGAATATTTCCAAGTTCTCGTTTCAAAATTACAACGTTGCTATATGTGTACTTTGGTGATAATGAAAGCAATAAGATTCCGGCCATCATTAACAATATTGTCAGCTACGTCATTTTTTTTTTTCAAAGCAGAGAATAACAAGATGACATCTTTGCCAAATAATCTATCAATAATTGTACTGGATCATGTTGCCCTGATGGTATGCATAATATGATCAAGGAGTTGAACAATTCGGTATATGAAGTGAAATCCAAGCCAACTTGTACTAACTAGATTCAAAAACTGCCATTGATGAAAGTAGCATAGCTAGCTCTACAAGGGTTGAACATATCCCACAATGGCCTCGCCAGCAGTCTTCACAGAGTGACAAAATATACACACTGGTTTTATCTAGATTTTATTTATAAAAATCTAAAAAGATTTTATTTATAAAAATCTAGAGGGGCACGTCTGCAGATCTGGTTTAAACTGAAGGACTTACAGAAGAAACTATACTTCATAAACTGTTACCCATGGATCCTATTCGAACACTGTGTTTTCTTGTGTGGAATTCATCTACCTCAATTCCAACAACCACGTCAAGATCATAAACTTGGAACAATTAAGCACTGGATATTTTTGATAGTTTCCTCGGATGTCGGTGGCATGACTAATATTCACTGGAGCATATAGTTAATTTTTACATAAGTATTTAAATTTATTGGATTTATATACGTATATATATTGGTATTTTGTTTTCTTTTCTTTCTTGTTGTCGTGAAATCACTGTAATTTAACAATCAGATGATAAAAATACCAAAGACAGTTTGATTCGCAACTACAAGTTGTTTACTACGGGGAGTCGGTGAGATCAAACAGGACAGTCGTCTTTGAAAGTTCCCCACAAGACAGAAAATTGTAGGCTTGTTATTGTGACCCGATTAGGAGAATGCAGAAAACTCGCTAGCTTGTTTTGGTTGTTGAAACAAGAGAGACCACTTTTGCATTGATTAAAAAAAAAGGGGGAGAGAAGAATTCTGAAATGGATAGTCTGCCTCTGGCACCCTCTAATGTGTTGACATCAAAGAACTTCACTAGAACAATCCAAGGCTGTGTGACAAAAACATGACTTGTTTACAGTTAGTGTAGACAAGAAAGTTGACTTGAGCTGACGTGTTTCTGTACCGCTGTTAGGAATTCGGAGAGCATCTACAGTGTTAGATTTAATTAAAGATTAAATAACATGTGTCTTTATGGCAAATTGTAGAGGCCATCCAGGAGTGATGCGGTGTTGCATAAGGTATTACATATAATGTATTTAGGCCTAATTAATATAGGCAGTAGCCTTGTTAAAACTAGCTAGGGTGAGGAAATAATTAGCTCTGCTAGTTGAGAATAGAGTAGTGAAGTGATGATTAGCTCTGTTAGTTGAGAATAGAGTAGTGAAGTGAGAATTATCTCTGCTAGTGAGAATAGTGTAGTGGGGTGATATTTGGAGAGATTAAGGATGGGTTGGGAGATGGGGGAAGTGTCCAATAGTGGGATCTTTCAGTGGGGTGCCCACAGGGGTTCTGCACTCTGTTTATTGGTCTTTCCTTGTCATAGCCTGATTCGGACCTAGGTGATGAGCTCATCTGCTCTATGACAGAGTTTAGTTCGCTGATAAATATCTGAGCGAGGCCGTAGGCCTACACTCAGCTGGTAGGATCAGTGACTGGTGCTCTCACCAGGTGTGTTATTTCTCTAACAGGTTCCCTGCCAGTTACGAGGAAGCTCTACACTCGTTTTGAAGAAGTTTTACTCCGATTGGGGAGAACACCAGTTGAACAGTCAATGTTGTTTTTTACAGAAATGAATAACGTCCGAGAAGAAAATCTGGACAATATTGTTTACGCTGGGCCTATGATCAGGAGGGTCCACCAGAACAGGGCTCAGATGAGCAAAACCATATAACGATTCCTGTGTGATAAGGTTCACCTAGGATGGGTGATGTTTGTTGATACACCACATATCATACGAACAATAATAACTAAACGAGAACTTTAAATTTAACATTCACATGGTGTGGTAGATTCCAGTGAAACATTACCAGGGACATTGTACTTGATACAGTATAGACAATAGATAAGATCAAGTCTATTACCAACAACAGTGATACTTATTTTCACAGTACAGAGATTTGTACATTTTAAGAACTATAGGGACTTATAATGTGCAGTGTGCAACTGGTCCATGATCAGTGGTAAATTATAGACTAACTATTTCGGATGATCATGTACATGGATTACCAGGTAGCTACAGAAGAAAGTCAGTGTCTGGAAGGAGAAATACATCACTGGGTGAGGTTGTCTTGGCTGTGGTGTGACCTTGCTAGGATGATCTGACTGGGCGATTGATCTGATGGTCCGATTCTACACACATTATAGTACACGTCACACATTCTTCGCATACGCTTCTTACATACAGTACACTTTTCTTTTAATAAATTAATTGTTATTAATTTTTAGAAGCTAGAGTTGTTGAGTATGTTGCGTTGGGGAAGAATGAGAGGGGGCATGATACAGCATTGATAGAGAGAGAAAGAGGTGTCCATAAACTGACGGAGTTTTGTAGACGGATTCTAGGGGTTTCTCCAGGATAATGATAAGGGGTTACAATAAAATGTGGGTGTTGATTCCTCTCACTCCAGGCACGACACTTTAAACGGATACACGACACTTGTCATATGTTATTTTACCTCACTTTATTATATTATAATCTTAAACTTTTTATTTATTTTTTTAATCCCCAATTTTAACAATTTTTCTCTGATGGTTTACATGTGAAAAGAATTTTTGTTTGGTCATTGCACACTACGGTGATATTTGTTTTCTTTACTCCTGATTATATTTAATATTACAGTTTTGGTATTTATGATTTCATAGATATTGCATGCATACTGCATTATTTGTTTTTCATTTCGACTACGTTAAAGATCAATACTTGGTATTCATTTTCGTTGATAGTATTATTAACATTAATGAAAATTGAGATACCCAGTAATTGACATTTAACAAACCTTACTGTATAGGAGCAGTTTATGGTAGGAGCATGAAGGTCTATCCAAAAGTTGTAGATGTAGCATCACATTATCTTGATATATTTGCAAATAATTATGTATCCGATGTCACTAAGGGCAGATATATATAACTTAAAAAGATGGCAATTGTGCTTGCAGGAAAAGTTACTTACACGTATGATGCTAACCATACAATAGTCATAAGTTCGACTTATACCCAAGGTGTTGATACATTGCAAGGGAGGAGTGGTGATGATTGTTTTATGATATCTGATGGGTGGTTTGTCCATGTTTTGGAGATAGGAAACTGGAGACTTGAGTGTTGGTCTTGTGTAGACTGGAAGGCACCTCGTCTTTGATGTCTCCTGGCAATGGCTAAGGGGCATTAAGCTAAACTCATGAAATGTGAGTTGGGGAGATCGTAGCCTGAGCCTGTGTGGCGAGTATGGCTTAAGTCGAGTAATCCTTATAGCTTAGTCTATATGAGGCAGACAACATCAGTTTGTTAGAATATGGTTACACATGGCCAATTCAAATACCACTACTTCTATGTAAAAGGTAGCGTCCATATTGAGTCCCAACTAGACATGACATGAAAGGTCACAACTAATATGTCACAACTTTTTATTGTTCGCACACAAGCATTGCATATTGATATGACATTCACTTTAAGGATGAGGTACATACTCTTGTAATATGATGACGAATGTAATATGGATCTGCGACTTTAAAAGTACATTTTTTGTTCAGTAAAGTAACATGACAGTGTTTGTCACATTTCTGAAATCAGAAAAGTGCCAAATTTGAGAGAGGGGGTGGATGTCACAGCTCCATATTACACATGAAACTAAATTAGTGCACACACAGCTCGGCTCATGCGTGGTGCACATGCACTGTGTAAAATAGAAGACGGAAGAGGTCGGTGTTGTTGTGACAGTTAGTGTTTAAGATGGTGTTGGGGACGGTTGGGTTTTAAAACCATTTTAAGTATGGGTTTTTTTTTAAAGATGTTAATACGTAGAAGGGTTAGCCGGTAGTTAGTGATTGTGCCGGTTTTTTTTTGGAATAGGGATTTTTCTTCATGTTATATGTAACAAATGCTTATAAGCAATAAACATTAGTTTGATGTTATCACGGCTTTGTTTCTGTTACATTACAACCAGTTTGGGTCAGTTGAGGCATCATTAGTAATAATTACTTTCTGCCACAAGCCATAGGTTTATGACAGTGTAGAGAAAGCTTCGTGCGGGTTATGGGACAATCGGAATAACGAATTGAACAAATTGAAGTCGTAAAATTGCCGTGGCTTTGCCTTCACGTAGAGTCACCTGAAGTCCTACCACAGTAGTTGCTGGCGACAGAGCAAACCACCATGCGGGGTCTTTTTCTGCAGCAGAATTAGAGGTAAAGAGAGGAAAGACCTTGCCAGCAAACACTTACTTCCCAAGGGCACAGAAGTGGGGTCTCCTACGCTATGGTTAGGGTTATTTAGTTGCATATCCTTTACAGGACGTCACAGTCAACCCCAACATCTGTTGGCTGTTTGTGATCTCTTGGCAAGTTTACGTAGTTTGCCATTGCTTTCTGAACGACCGGCACCCATACCAACGCAAGGCGGTCTGCTGCCACATCGCCCACAGATGTGTTTCGAACAAGGGTATGTGGGATTACGAACTGCATCTGTAAACTCTTCGCCACGGAGCAGGCGTGGATAGGGAACAAAAAAGGAAAAATGGCAGCAAGGGTTTTCAAAGTTGTATAGCAAGCAGTCTGTGGGGTGGGGGTGGCGGGGGTCTGGGATGTCAGTTATTGGTAGTACCTTTGGTAAGGTTGACTGTCACTCCCTTTTCAGGGACCATTCACCACTGGTCCAAGCCTGACATTCAGCTGACGCTAGTGGCTCCTAGTAGCTGTCAGCATGAGACAGCGGCCACCCCCCCCCCCACCCGGGCAACACTTGTGACAGGTTGGCTAAACGAGGCGTGGGTAGCCGATTTGGTGTCACACCAATCGGTGAACTAGGGTATGCCTACTCAGCATGTGAAGACAGGATTTGGCAGACTGCGCGGAAGAAATCATTGATGATTCAACGGGCAAGACGGCGTTTACCTGCAAAGCGTTGTAAAACGTGATGACCACGGCAAGGCACATAGAGCGCCTTGGTCATCCACTGTAGCCTACTTGTATTCGTTTCCAGCCGTCTTGACTTGTCTTGCCACTGGATTCAGATGGACTCGGGCGAGAGAGTGTGGCCGACAAATTGCGCAACTCTTCCTCACTGAAATCCAATTCATCGCGCAATTCATCCTTCATCCAACTTCAACTCACGGTTCCATACTTTCAACCCCACTAGATGAAATAAATAGTCATCATCATTCTTGATGGACAAACAACAACAAACAGCGGAGCCGGCAACAGCCAGGGTAAAGATGCTGGCGCTCTATCGGTAGCGGATCACGTTGCACCAGGTGTTGACATTCGCGTTCTTGAGGAACGAATTTATCGGACGATAGCAATAAGCGGTCTTGAAGCTGGCTTAATGGGTTCCGATACAGACCAGGAAAAAGACAGGAGGCATGATCCGATGGCGCACCCCCGAGAAGAAACAATCGTGGAAACGGGAGTGCATCTAATGATCAGAAACACCCCCTGTTGCGTTTGTTCCACGGTAAAGTTTATATTATTACGTGCTCTCCACTCTTCTCATGTTTGTTGTGTTGCCATGAAAAATACACACACACGTGCGCGCACACACGTTCTTTCCTTTTAGTACACACCTCTAAGGGCACCGAGGCAGCGCAGTGAGTGGCTTGCCAGCCAACACAGTGTTCATGTATTCGAATCCACTGAGGAGAAATGGGTGACCAAATCACCAACTGAGTGTCAACTGGTATAAACATATGGGTTTAGCAACATGATATACTCAAAATGCCCCAAGACGCGAAAAGAGTCATGTTCTCCTTTTACTCTCACAGTGTTAAATTAAATTCTTATTGGCGGCAATGTGGGACATAACTGACAATCAGAAAACACCTTTCCCATTGTATTGTAAATGCTAATAAATTCTTGAAACTTTATAATTATACATTACCGCGTCATTTTAGAGTCTCCCTGAGCAGCGGCTTTTTCGGCCCACTATTTTCAACTGCTGAGGGATTTTTTAACCCGTAACCGTTTCCGAGTCCTCATAGTTTTGCTGTTATCCGACCAGCACTTTGTACCTTATTTTGTAAACATTCATGGCCTTTTCGAGTTAGTGACGGTCGCCATATAACTAAGCCAGATTCCGATTTTTGTTTCGTTGCAGATGCAAACAAGAGTAGACATTTAACTTTCTATTCTTCTTCCCAAACAAAGTCACATGACGTGGAGCAGACGATAGATCTCAGGGCTCAGAGAGAACTTAGAACACGAAAGGGCTGCGTCTCCTGTTAACTGACAATTGCCGTAACTGTTATCGTACAAACAGGAGCAGTTATGGGTATGGGGACTTATCAACTGCAATACAGTTTAACTGTATTGCTTTTACTTGCAGTCGTAATAAATTGCCTGGACAATAAAAGGACGGCCCGAGATACAATCTACACTGACATTGACAACTTTGGGCTCATGGGCGTTGCCGTTAGAAAAAATTCACAGGAACGTGAACATACCGGAGTCGTTAAAACTTTTGTTGTGAACAATGAAGTCGACAGTAAGAAACCGTCACCATACTTGAAAATTCGCGAGGAACAAGAAAAAACGTTTGCTTTGAAATTTCAAAAGACTAGAAAGAATCTGAACAACAAGGAAGTGCGCTATGACCCTACCTGGGAATCTATTGATTCTCGGCCAATACCTCAATGGTACGACGATGCCAAGATCGGCATCTTTCTTCACTGGGGTGTATTTTCTGTTCCGAGCTATGTCGGAGCGTGGTTCTGGTATTACTGGAAGGGACCGAATCCAATTCCAAGTGTTGTTGAGTTCATGAACAAGAATTATAGGCCAGATTTTACATATGCGGATTTCGCGCCAATGTTTAAAGCCGAGTTTTACAACCCAGATCAATGGGCTGACATATTTAAGGCATCAGGAGCACGGTAAGCAGTTTTGATTTTGTAACATTTGAATTATATCCCACTTCCTCCTTATCACCAAGAGCCTTACATGATCATGCCTCTCTTCAACTCATATTCTCTAAATTGTGAATATATATATATATATATTATATATATATTTCGTTGGCATTGGCACCCACCTTACCGTCTTGACAAACAATAGTTTGTTACACTGTACTTCAAAAAGGCTTAATAACTACAACCCATGGCAGTGGCTGTGATAAGGCCAATTCGCACTGTAAATGTTTGATTGATTTATTGATTGATTGATTGATTTAGGAACCGACATCACAGCATTCAGGGCATTCCCATAAGCGCTCCGTCCCCATCCTCAGAAGTCAGCGAATACCCAATAGTACCAGTAGCAATCTGATTATATGTGCGTCTCGCCTTTCCTCTAACGTCGAGCATCGGCCAGATCCCCTCGCCACTCCACGCTGTCGCATTCTTGCCAGACCATGGTGATCCATTTGCTCCTCCGAGGTGTACACGTGCTCCCACAAGGCCGCAACCACGTCTGCCTTATCATGCATCAATAATCCACCAAGTTTTGCAGAGCCAGCCAATCTGTCTGCCTGTTCATTCCCCAGCACACCAGCATGCCCCGGAGAAAAGATCCAGACGATGCTTGCCACCCGTGACAGTGGATGCAAGTGAACACATGGTCATTTTTATTTTCACCAACATCCACCATCTTATGCCTCACAGGCTCGGTGTGTGACTTATCTGCAATAATTTTCTTCTTTGCCTTTATTCCATTTCTGATATTTGCCATCACACGTTCAGTGGCGGCTTGCTACCAGTGTGCATTATCAATGCCTGTATCAATCATGTCCTGCTTACACACATCTTTGTATCATAGTAGAGGCCGACCTTGAGATCTCCTACTCATCTGTAATTTACCAAAAAAGATGTCCGTTGGTCTTCTACCATCATCCATCCTCCTAACGTGTCCTATCCATCTAAGTTTACAAAGACTGAGCATGGAATATATCGTCACACAACCTGATCTTTCCAATACTTCAGTATTTGTGATTTTGTCTTGCAACTTAATACCAAGTATTCTTCGCTGACACCGCATATGTAAGCTGTTTAAACGTTCCTCTTTGTGTGAGTAAATTGTCCAGGCTTCACTGCCATAAAGAAGAGTACTAAGGACACAGGCTTGATAGACAAGGACTTTAGTTTTGGCAGTAAGCTTCCTCTTCTCCCAGACTCTTTTTCTTAACCTGTTCATTGTTGTTGCTGCCTTACCAATCCTGATGTTGATTTCCTGATCCAGGGATAATTTGCTATTTACCTCTGATCCTAGATGTGTAAAATGGTCTACCATCTCTAGTTCGGCATCGTCAATAAAGATTGATGGTACCCCATGTGCACCTTGTGACATAATGTGTGTCTTCAGTTTGCTTATTGTTAAACCAAATTCAGAACAAGCATTGGAGAATGCAAATAGTAGATGTAATTTTTCCTCGGGCCGCAATTGCAGCATCATCTGCAAAAAGCAACTCTCTGATCAGTAGCCTCCTAATTTTGGTCTTGCCCTTCAATCTCTGAGTATTGTAGAGGCCACCATCTGAGCGTGAGTGAATGTATATACCACCATCCTGATCACAAAAGGCATATTTCAGTAGAAGTGAAAAGTATATTCCAAAGAGGGTGGGAGCTAGTACACAACCTTGCTTAACTCCACTCTTGATTTCAAACTCTTCAGAAGTTGCACCATCAAACTTGATTATACCCTTCATGCCTGTGTGGAACGATTCCACAATGGACATAAGAGTTGGTGGGCAGCCAATCTTCTTTAGTGCCTTGAACAGACCCTCACGACTCACCAAATCAAATACCTTTGTGAGGTTGATGAGGGCAATATACAGTGGTTGATTCTGTTCCCAGCATTTTCTTGCATTTGTTGCAATGAGAGTATCATATCAATGATAGACCGGTTCTGTCGGAAGCCACACTGTGAATCAGGGTAAACTTGATCTCCTAGGACTTGAAGTCTGCGCAGAACAATTCTGGCAAATACTTTCCCAACAATACACAGAAGTGAGATACCCCTATAGCTGTTGCAGTCGCTCCGATCGCCCTTGTTCTTGTACAGTGTTATGATGCTTGAATCTTTGAAATCCTGTGGGACTTGTCCTTCTCGCCAGCATAGCTCTATTAGCTGGTGGATCTGTAGAGTGAGTGTGTCTTGCCCACTCCTGATAACTGCTATTAGAATCCCATCCGTACCTGGAGCCTTGCCAGATGCAAGTTCATTTATAGCACACTTAACTTCTGTTATGGTGGGAAGTGTGTCCAGGTGGTCAAGAGTTGGCAGGGCCTCTATGGCATTGAGGGCATCATCCGCTAGTTTGGTCTCACTTGAGTAAAGCTCCAAATAGTGCTCTACCCATCTGTCCATCTGCTGTTTCTTATCAGTGATGATTTCTCCAGTCAAGGTTTTCAATGGTGCACTTCTTTTGATCATTGGACCACAGGCTTTCTTTATCCCTTCATACATGCTTCTGATGTTTCCCTTATCACTTACAGTTTGAATGGACTCTGAATGGACTCACATAACTTGATCCAATAGTCATTTGCACACATCCTGGCAGCCTTTTGCACATTCTCCCTAGCTTGCTTCAGCTCACTGAGAGTGTTATGCATTGTTCTTTCCTTGTTTCTTAAGAGAGCTATCTTCTTTTTATCAATCAAGGGCTGCAGTGTCTGGCTGTTTGCCGCAAACCAGTCCTGCTTCCACAGTTCTGTAAACCCCTACCGCTGTTTTATAAAGAGTTTCCTTAAGTTTACCCCACTTTTGGCTTGCTGTACAATTTTCGGATGTATCAGTGAAAGCACCTTCAAGTTGCTGTTTGAACTCAAAGCACTTATAAGGATCGTGGGTGTTAATAATATTAATCCTGGGGTTAGATTTGTGTTTAGTTGTGTAGATTCTCTTTGGTCTCAGTCTAATCCTTGCAACAACCAAAGAATGATCCGTATCACAGTCAGCACTGTGTAACTTCGAGCTAATAATGTTTGGTTCAGATGTTGTCTCCGTGTGATAATGAAGTCCAGCTGGTGCCAATGGTCGGATCTTGGATGTTTCCATGTGACCTTATGCAGCCCTTTTGTTTTAAAAAAGGAGTTTGTAATACATAGGTCATTTCTGGTGCAATGCTCCAGCAGCCTTTGCCCATTTTCATTCATGCGACCGATGTTGTATTTTCCAAGGCACACTGGCCATGAACTCGAGTCCTTGCCCACACGAGCATTGAAATCACCGAGCATATAAATGTAGTCAGATTTTGGAACTGCCTTGATCACAGAGTCTAACTCCTCATGGAATGAATCCTTCATATCATCAGGGGAAGTGAGTGTCGATGCATATGCAGTGATAATGGTGGCAAAACCACAAGAGGTTGCCAAGCGCAGGGATAATAGTCTTTCATTACCTCCAGCTGGAATTTCAATCATTCCCAGTAGCGAATTCTTCACTGCAAAGCCCACACCATGTTGCCTTTTTTCTGCCTGCTCTCTACCCTTCCAAAAAAAGGTGTAATTGTTTTCCCTGAGTGACCCTTCCTCAGCGAGGCGAGTCTCCTGCAGGCCAGCAATATCAATGTTAAGACGATTGAGTTCGGCATCAATCACAGCCGTTTTTCTCACATCGTCAATATTCGTCAGGTCAGTGGAAAATCCTGGACACATGGTTCTTACGTTCCAGGTTGCAAGCCGTAGCTTGAGGTTTCTATTTTCTTTTTAGTAATACCTGGTGCATTGGTTTTACAGCCTGCGATTCAGATTTTGTCCTAGCCCCAAGCACCCATTGAAGCAGGCAGGCTGTGGCGGATCAGCACCCACTTGGCCGGGGCTGCCCAGCTTGAGGCGGGCGATAGCTAATGAGTGACACCTGTAGGTGTCTCCCACCGTCAGAGGCAACCCGTGGCGCCCCATGTCTACGCCAATTGACAAGGACTTATAACCCGTAACTGCTACCTCTCGCTTTGATTCCGAGACCGGTTAAGACCAGGGATGGAGTTATTGCCTCTCCATAGCACAAAGCCTGGGCTAAAATATAGAGACCATGTGTTGCCCATGCAGCATGATCCCTCTCTCGGCCTTTCCAGTTCACTCCAGAGGAAAGATAACAGCAATACATTTGGAACAAGACAAGATGCAGAAGCTGCCGGATCAGCAAAGCAATGCTCTAACTGTCCGCCTGTCGGAGCTTCGATCCTAGACCAGCTGCCAACCAAGACTTAGGGCCTGGTCTGCCCTGCCATGACACTATGTCTTTAGGTTGCATTTCCTCGCACCAGGATAAAGCTTGTACCCTCCCAATTGCGCTCTTCCACCCAAAGCCGTTGGCACAATGTGGGGTGTCGGGTTTGGTAAGCGCCGCCCAACATTCGGCGTTAACAGAAAGCATGTAGCACAGTCTGCTGTCATTACGGTAGCTCAGTCATATCTGACTAAGACCTGACTCAATATATGTGTGTGTGTGTGCGTGCGTGCGTGCGTGCGTGTGCGTGCCTAAAATCTTAAACAGTAACAATGGTGATATCAGAGAAAAAGGTGACACCAAAATGTGAAATGGAAATAGACGGGAAAATACTTAACCAAGTGGATCATTTTAAATATCTAGGGGCATTTATAACATCTGATGGAAGATGCACAGCAAAAATTAAGAGCAGAATAGGGCAAGCAAAAGCTGCATTTAAGAAAATGAAGAGTCTCATCTCATCTCATCATTTTATCGGAGAACATTGTGATAACTGGAAAGGTCGAGGGGAAGAGAGGCAGAGACAGAACAAGAAAAATGATGCTGGATGGTTTGAGACTGTGGCATGGAGGAATATCATCAGCTGAGTTAATCCAGAAAACCAAAGACCAAGATCTGTCGAGAGTTGAATGCCTGGAATGGCACTGGATGATGATGAATATCTTATATTTCTTTTTCAATTAATCTTACCAGATGCCAAATAATTGTCATAGCTTTCTGGGGATTATCTAACATGGAACAACATGGGAAGGGAACTGATCAACCAACCTCATGTCATGACAAGATATATGTGATGAGCTAATATTTCACAACCCTGTGGCAGTAGCCACCATGAGATTACTTTACCTCTTTTAGCTTAATTGCACAGAGACTGATAATGGTTCTAGGCACAAACAACATTGGCACAATGCCACTTGGAAGTATTTCAGTAATGCAAACATATTGAAGTCTTTTCAGAACTTAGCTGTGAACAATCTATTCTGTCGGTCTCCTTGGCCAAGGGGTTAATGACGTTCGTAATCCCATATATCCACATGGGGAAAACAGCTGCGTGAGATTCGATAGCGGATCGCGCCACGCTGGTAACTTATGAGGATATGTGAGCCGGTCATTCAGAAAGCATTGACAAACTACTGAACATAAAACTTGCTTTGTACATCAACAGCAGCTGAAAAATGCTGGTGTTGACTGCAATGTCCTGTAAGGGATATGCAACATTTTTTTTTTAAAATCTAGTGTAAGAAATGCACTGTAAAGTGTAAGAAAAAATTAATAGAGATGAAAATTAGCCATTTGAATATTGCCTATCTAACATTAATATTTTTAAATGAATCACTGAAAAACGAGAAGTAGATTGTGAGCTTTACTAGAGCACGACTACAAGAAACAAATTGGACGTTTAGGCCAAAGCCTTCGTCAGCACAAAACAAACAAACAAAAATAGACAAACAAATATACGAAAGACACTACATGAAAGTATTAAGGTTACTTATCTGTATCCTTGCTTGAGCAGGCTATCCGTGGATAGAATAAACCGGATGTAGTGATTAACAGGGTCAACTGACTAAAGGTCAATAAAGCCAGAAGCTCGGGGAATGGCTAAGACAACCGGTGAGGGAACCCATGCTGGGGGTATGGGGGTGCGCCCATGAGAGCGGAAAGGAAAACTATGGTTGGGTAGAGCACTGTAGCCAACTCAGTGGCGATGTAACGGATGCAGTTCGCAATCCGCACGCCAAGCTTGAAACACTACTGCGGGCAATTTGGACGTAGACCGCCCCGTATTTGCCATAATAAAATAGTACAAGTGTCAGTTGTTCAGAAAGCAATGAGAAGTGGCTGAACGCAAACTACCCAGGAAGTCACAGAACTGTTAGATATTGAGGCCGTGAGGGGAAAGTGAACCCAACTGGAAGATGAGACGGTTTTCCAATGTCTTGCAATCGCGTTCATGAGATGTGCACGATTTGATCGCTGTGACCTGTATGTCGGCAACCCCACAGTGGTCGGAACTGTTGAAGTGTAGTGGAACCGGTTTCTGGGCACCACTGTTGATATCAAAGAGATGTTGCCTAAATCTGTCCGCCAGACGAAGACCTGTCTCCTCAACATATCTCATGTCACAACGTGTGCAGATGATCGCATAGATAACATTGCGACTCGTGCATGAGAAACCCTCCCGGATGTGGAAAGTAGTTTTAGGGAAAGCCAGACTCTGGGTTTGAAGGACATGTGGACAGGTTCTTACAATGAGATCGAAGACATGCTACCGTACCAGGAAGAGACTTGTGAGGTTGGGGTAGAGTGCTATGGACCAGCACATCCCTCAGGTTACGATCCCGCCTATATGCCACCAGTGGGGCCTCTGAGAAGACATCGCATTAATATCTTTAGTAGGTGTTACCTAGCTGGGGCTCACCTTGCAGTATACAGAGAAATGAAAGATGGATGGTGAAGCCAATCAAGGAACTAAGCAACCTCGAACTTTGATATCAACTATCAAGAGTCAAATCTAGTTATATAGACGATTAAGAAGAATACAGAGGAGAAGAAAACAAAGTCATGTTACAAAAACTTGCCTGTGTGTTAATGGGACCCTAAAGGGAAGCAAAGAATAATGTCACACTGTAACCTACCAGGCATGTTGTAAGAAGCGACCAAGGAGGATACCGCCTGTGTGTTACCGGGACTCTTAATGGAAAACAAAGAATAATGTCACACTGTAACCTACCATACAGGTCATAAGTATACAGTTACATCTGTCCACGGTTGTTTGTAGCATGAACTTGCATGTTCTGAATAATGGCGGGCGGCTTGTCTCAGAACTGACTGGTTTGCCTTATGCAGTAATGTGTGGCTGCTGGTTTTCTAGTGACTGCCACTTACATCGTCGATGAACTGTATTTTTCATGGAGGACTTTTGTGTTGACATTCTGGTGGCGGCATTATGCACAGTGTACCTGTGCGGGCTGATGGCTTGTCGAGATTCCTGTCTGTTCCACTTTTCACATAGGGCGGTGTGGAGCATTTTGTGTGATATTCACTGGCACAGGAGCGGAGCATAATGGGGACAACCCGTTGCTGTGAAGTTGGAACTGCGACTAACTAACTAACATACAGGTCGTAAGAGGTGTTGAAGGAGAGTTGGGCTTTGGGTCGGCTTCCTCATCCCGTAGAAAAACTTTAGCCACAAAATCCAAGCAATCATGAATAAGTCCAAAGATAATGAAAAACGAATGATAGCTAAAGATAGGGGGGCTTGGAGTGAATTGATTGCTGGTGTAAGTCCCAATAGGGAATAGAGAGCAAAATAAAATTGAAGAAAACATTGTTGAATAATGCCAAGTAGCAGGACAGAGAAAATGACGCAATAATAAATTTGCGACAAAATCGCGAAACCAATATCTAGGAGTATCGAATGGGCTGACGTAGAACGGAGATCACGTCAGAATTTTGTGTTAATAACAACAAGATTCGGATCACAGAGCTCCACCAGAGAAGCAGCACGTTGAACTTGTCTGGAACTTAGAAACATATTTTATTGGCAGGACAACCGTACTTATGGCCAACACATATTAGCAAAGAGAACCAGAATAAGATGGCATCTTATATAGCAAGATAAATATTTTGGACAGATGCAGAATATAAGAACAAGACTTAGAATGTCACAGCAGAAGGACACTTTGGCAATCTTACAGAGGACAGAAGGACGGCGATACGAACTTGATAAATGTCAGCGACTAGCATAGTCAACAGTTGATTATTCGTGCTTAATTTTATGATGACCGTCCCGTCTGGAAATCACAGACACGGTCAAAATCTACTATGAATTTTGAATTATATGATGGAGCATGCAGCACGACAATGTGGGCAAATAAACTTGGCCTCATCAACTAGTTTACCGGCCTTCGACTCTTTCATTGCTGTTCCGTTAATGCTTCATTCACATTAGCTGGATTGTGTCTGCAACCCTGGACATTGTTTTATTTGAGCTTATTCTGTTAAAGTTATGCAGGACAGATCTAAGCAAATAATATCAAGGTCAGGCAATTAAGGTACTTGAGCCACATAAAAAGAGACACCATTTTGTTAAAGGATATTATAATGGCACTTGATTATGATAATAATCTTTGGTCAAAGAATACTTAATGTTCTTTCATGAATTATATGAAGCCGAAGGGAAAACAAAAGAAAGAACAACTAACTTTTGCTATGGTGATATGAGGTAAAGATGCACAATTCTGACTGCATAGGGAAAAATAAGAAACAGATTAACAAGAGAGAAGAGAACCTCTCACCATCCCCAACTCACAAGAAAAAGGATAGAATAAGACTAAGAAGATTCAGGATCCTGGTAGACAGGGAATTAAACTACTGTGTCTAATTCCTGGCAGTGAATTGAGGTGCCAGGCTATATCAATAACAGTGAATGTATTAACCCTTTACCGGGCAGAACGTCCATTTCCTTCCGATCGCTTAAACGGGCAGACCTGCCTCAATGCAGTCGATGCTATTATGCATTGTAAAAAGCGCGATCCTCTCGGGTTTCCGATACTTCCGATGGCTGCTTTCGCCGATAGCTTGACAACGTGGCCGCTATTTGCAAGCGCCTACTATGAATTTGAACAGACTTTTTTGATAGTTTTCGGGGGTTTTACGCTTAGTTTTTCAAAATGGATTTCGGCGATTCTTCAAGTGATAGCCGAGATTTCGCTAGGTTCAATTTAAGTGACATTGAAGGGCACGAAGTTGACTATTAATCGGAGCTAGATATCAGTGAAAAGCGTTACTTTGCGTTAGCAGTCGTGAGTCGGACTTTAAAGAAAGTGATTATGATTCTGAAAATGTGTTTGTAAATTGCCTTATAGATGACTGAAAATCACAAAGAATATGCTGTATTTGGTAAATATTTGTGTTCATATATAGATTACCAGCAACAATCACATGAGTAACATATTCTGCATGCTTTTCCCTTCATTGTGTTGTTTATTTAACTAATATCGGTTGACTAACACCTTATTTGTGATGTTTTTACTAACGTAACCCGAAATTTTACCGAACCTGAAAAAATCTTGCCCGTTCAGGGCTAAAAAATGGACAAGCGTCTGCCTGGTAAAGGGTTAATAAACTTACAGAGACTACACAAACAAATAAAGAACAACATAAATAGTTCTTTATTTAACAGATGAATGAATGATGACCACATGAATAGTCTAAACGAAATGTGTAGGGAACATAGCATGAAAATTAGCACAAGCAGAACAGAGGTAATGACTATAACTAAAGAAGAACAAACAACAACAATTCACCTAAACGAACACCCCTTGAAACAAGTAAAGAGTTTCAAGTACCTAGGAAGTATAATATCATCAAATGGCAGATCAGAAGACGAGATCGAAAATAGGTGCAATAAGGCAAACCAATACTAAAGAACAAACATGTATCAATAACTACTAAGAAAGCACTTTACAACACAATCTTCCTGCCAACTCTATGCTACCAATGCCAAACCTGGACAATGACAGAAAAAGAGAAAAGAAAAATCACAACAACAGAAATGAGGTTCCTGAGAAGAATACTCAACGTATCAAGAAGAGATAAGATCAGAAATGAAGAAATCAGGACTAAAGTGGGGGTTAAAGCAGCACTAGATTTTATCAGAAAGCAGCAAGTCAAATGGTTTGGCCATGCAAGTAGGTTACCAGTCAACAGCATACCACAACAGGCAATGATGTACAGACCAGATGGAATCAGAGGAAGAGGCCGACCACGTAAACATTGGACGGAGGGAATAGCAGAGTCCATGGGAATATCGATATATGAAGCCCATAATCGGGCACTCTCACGAAGTTTATACTTCACCTCGACACTGCAAGGTACAAGAGGAACATGATGAGATGAGATGAGATGATGAGATTTAACAGATGAACTCCAGCTTTAAACAAACACTGAAGCTCAACAACAAATATAACAGACAACTGCAGCCTGATATCCAAACATTGAGTAGTCTCTAACACATAAACAGACCTTTGTCACACTTGACCGAGTCTTTAGGGTACCCCAAGTATCACAATCAGGTGCTCCAAACAAAAGCTGTGTAGAATGACACAATAAAGAACTTTGACACTTACGACAACAAGACACTACAAAAACATAATCTAAACACAACATCTAAGAATCTTGACACCAGCAAAAACCCAGGAGAGCTTTGACACTACAGCCCCCACTCCTGTAACATAAAAAAGAAGCTATGATTAACTGTGTTACAAAATCGTACATGATTTATAAGATATTTGATACATCATAGGAAACAAATGCCTATATGTAAAATGCAACAATCACTGTTGCGTCTTCAAATCACCCACTACACCATCTTCTTCAGGTGTGCAACTGCTGTCATGAGATAACACTTGACTGAATTGATCATCCTTTACTGCCCTATTCTCAGCCTGTTCTGGCCCTCCATGTATCACAGCATTTTAGTTGACAAACACTGCTGATTTACTCAAATAAAACATGTTTTTTATTTTTAAGATATGTCGTTTTGACAACCAAGCACCATGAGGGCTTCTGTAATTGGCCATCAAAGTACTCGTGGAATTGGAATTCTGGGGATGTTGGACCCAAACGTGATCTCGTAGGTGGGTTAAATTTTTTTTTTAATGAAGCAAATACAGATAAACTACATCATTATTATTACTATCCTGTTAGTCCATGATGTTGAAGCCATCTGATTATGACTCCATGTGCCCTAAACTTAACAGTTCTTTTTAGCTTAGTGTAAGTCACATAGGTGTAATGGTTAGGATGTTATGCTGGCAATGGTATGAGCAGCATTGGACAAGGGTTGGATGTCAGCTCTCATTATTCGCAATTGCAGGGAAAGATTAGCTACTCAGGCCTACAAAATGTGGTGGTCCTAACACTTCACATACCCACAGTATGTTGCTGCTATAGGACTTTTTTTTAAGTGTAAGCCTGAACAACAACGTGCTTGCATGCTTGTGTGGTGTACTTGTTTATTGGATGTCTGTATTCTGTAGTTGTTTATTGGATGTCTGTATTCTGTAGTTGTTTATTGGATGTCTGTATTCTGTAGTTGTTTATTGGATGTCTGTATTCTGTAGTTGTTTATTGGATATCTGTATTCTATAGTTGTTTATTGAATGTGCATATTGTGTAGTTGTTTATTGGATGTCTGTATTCTGTAGTTGTTTATTGGATATCTGCATTCTATAGTTGTTTATTGGATATCTGTATTCTATAGTTGTTTATTGAATGTGCATATTCTGTATTTGTTTATTGGATGTCTGCATTCTGTAGTTGTTTATTGGATATCTGTATTCTATAGTTGTTTATTGTATGTCTGTATTATGTACTTGTTTATTGGATGTCTGCATTTTGTAGTTTTTTTTTTATTGGATATCAGTATTCTATAGTTGTTTATTGAATTTGCATATTGTGTAGTTGTTTATTGGATGTCTGTATTCTGTATTTGTTTATTGGATGTCTGCATTCTGTAGTTGTTTATTGGATATCTGTATTCTATAGTTGTTTATTGAATGTGCATATTGTGTAGTTGTTTATTGGATGTCTGTATTCTGTAGTTGTTTATTGGATGTTGGTATGATATGGTTGTTTGTTGGATGTCTGCATTCTGTAGTTTATGGATGCCTGTATTCTGCAGTTGTTTATTGGATGTATGTATTCTGTAGTTGTTTATTGGATGTTGGTATGATGTAGTTGTTTGTTGGATGTATGTATTCTGTAGTTGTTTATTTGATGTCTGTAATCTGCAGTTGTTTATTGGATGTCTGTATTCTGCAGTTGTTTATTGGCTGTCTGTATTTTGTAGTTGTTTATTGGATGTTGGTATGGTATAGTTGTTTGTTGGATGTATGTATTCTGCAGTTTATGGATGTCTGTATTCCGCAGTTGATTATTGGATGTCTGTATTCTGTATTTGTTTATTGGATGTCTGTATTCTGTAGTTGTTTATTGCATGTCTGTATTCTGTAGTTGTTTATTCAATGTCTGTATTTTGTAGTTGTTTATTGGATGTCTGTTTGATGTAGTTTGTTGGATGTCTGTATTCTGTAGTTGTTTATTGGATGTCTGTATTTTGTAGTTGTTTATTGGATGTCTGTTTGATGTAGTTTGTTGGATGTCTGTATTCTGTTATTGGTTATTGGATTTCTGTATTATGTAGTTGTTTGTTGGATGTCTGTATTTTGTATTTGTTTATTGGATGTCTGTGTAATGTAGTTTATTGGACGCCTGTATTATGTAGTTGTTTATTGGATGTCTGTGTAATGTAGTTGTTTGTTGGATGTTTGTATTTTGTATTTGTTTATTGGATGTCTCTGTAATGTAGTTTATTGGACGCCTGTATTATGTAGTTGTTTATTGGATGTCTGTGTAATGTAGTTGTTTGTTGGATGTCCTCTGTTTCTGTTACTCTGAATTTTTCTCTCCATTATTTTCAGCAGTATACATCTATATCCCATAGCATCACTTAGCTAATGGATAAAAATAAAGTGGATTAACTTCACAACCATGTGCTACCAGTACCCATAATGAAAGCAACGAATATTCACTGTAACCTATCATGAATGTCGTAAGAGGCAACTAAGGAGCTTTGACATAAGTCTGGCTACCTCAACAGTAGAAAACTTTCACTGTAAAATCCAACCAAACATGAACAAATGTACAACAAGCTTGGCATGGGCTTGTTTAGGTCCTATGTTCTATTGGGAGAAGAAAGGCATACATGTCATAAGAGGCAGCTAAGGAGGGTTGTAACGCTACTGGCTACCTCGCTCTGTAGAAAACTTTAACTGCAAAATCCAGTCATCATGAACAAAGGGTTTGGTGTGAGTTGGTTAATGGCCTATACTCCACTGGGAGATGAAAGACAGCAACAGAAGAAGATATTCAGTATTAGACCTCCATGTCCCATATTGTTTAATAATTACGTATACATACATTAAATATTCACAGCACCACTTAACTAAGAGATACAAGTAAGATCAGTGAATCACATAAAAATACTTGTGCAGCTGATTAAGTCCAAAGATTGCTTTGTGCTGAATGCTAAGGATTTAATGGTAATGTGGCTGCAAGGAATTATCACCATAATAGTAAAGTTCTCTGTTGCTGAAAATAGAAATGTTAAAATAATGTTAATGTTTTCTGTTTGTTAGGTGATCTGGCAAATGCATTACGCAAGAAGGGATTGGCTTTTGGTGCCTATCATTCACTGTTTGAGTTTTTCAATCCCATATTTCTGAAAGACCAAGCAAACAATTTTACCACACAGGAGTTTGTCAGAGTACGTAAACATATTTATAATAGAGTGATGGGTATAAAACATGTCACAAACTTAGAATGTGTTGGTTCCATAGCAATCAGTAAGTGCTGTTCAAAAGAAACCAAACGCAGGCTGGTAATAGCAATGCAGAGGTTAAACATTATTAAGAACCTGTGGGACAACATCAGCAAAGAGTTAAAGTAAAATATTTGAGAACATGCATCTTTCCTGTGGCAACATATGAATGTGAGTTATGAACCTCTTTGCCATCACCAAAAAGAAAAATATTGGGGCTTTTGAGCTCAAATGCTATGGAAAACTTCTTAGAAAATCATAGACCAAGAAGAAGAAAAATACTGACATTCTATACGATCTGAATGTCAAAGAAAACTGTCTCATAAGCTGTATTGGGTCTCGGAAACAAAACACTTTAGTTTAGTTTAGTTTAGTCGTTGGATCAACATCATGGCACACAGTTTAACCCATAAGTGCTCTGATTTTCCTCCTAACTCAAACCTGAGTCTGGAGAAACTCAGCTCAATGCACGAACTCTGTTGCATCGGCGAGGATCCTGAAATACTTTGGGTAGATTTTTAACTCGAAATTTTGCCTGGGCAGCGCCGTTAGGCTGCTCTTTTTCGATTTCCAACTGCCAAGGAATTTTTTTACGTGCACAACAATACACACGGGCATCCTATCTCACTACCCAGAGACCAGGGGAAATTTTATTACTGGAAGTCCAGGTGGATGTAAAAAGAAAAAAAAATCCTGGTCCTCGCCGGGGCCTGAACCCGGGACCTCCAGCACTCGAGGCGGACACCATACCTCGAGACCACTCATCCCTCTTTTGTAGAGGGCTTGCATGTTCTATAGACCCAAAATCTACAACTAAAACACTTTGACCATGTTAAACACTACAGTGGCTTGGAAAAAACAGTGATGGAAGGCATGGTTTCTGGAAGGAGAGGCAGGGGTCAATCAGCATGAATATGGACTCAGGACATTGGACATGGGGGTGCATGAGACAGGTGAAATGGCCAGAGATCCAGACACTTTTTGATGGGCTGTGATGAGTGTGACATTTTGCAAAGGACTTGCTACATGATGACAATGAGGAGTATAATATTGTGATAGGAACAGTTAAGAAATATATATTTCAGATCGTAAGCTATGTAAACTAATGAGAATACAAATTTCAACTCTTTATACAGCAGTTTGGATCTAGAAACATTTTTTTAAAGGTTTTTTATTTATTTTATTTTCTTAAATCCCACATGCCCCTCAGTTATGCATTTTATATCCACCTGGACGCTGTAGAGGGGTTGCGTGTTCTGTAGACCCAAGAGCTATGTGAAGTAGTGCAGCTACTGGTGGGGTTTCTCATGTCGGAGAGGTCAAATAATAGTGACCAGACAAAGAGATACACAAACCTGCTGCCTTATAAGTTGACAGGGGACAGTCAAAGGTTAAGGAAAGCAAAACTGCAAAAATGCTTGTCAGAAAATAGATCACAGGCTTGATGAAACAATGCAATGCAACTCACAAACTCCATGGAGATGTCAACAAGCTCAATTTGGCTCCTGCTTTCTTTAAAAATATTTATATTGACATCTGAAGGTGTACAAAGAAGAGGAATAAATCCAGCATGTGGTGCATCATTATCTTACCACCAAAGGCATTTTTCCCCAGTACATCATAAAATACTTAGTCTTTTTCTTCATTTGGCCGAAATGTTTGTTTTGGACGTAATTGCATTGTGCCTATTTACAACATAGCTGCAATATTTGCACCTTTCAGCTGACACATCTGATTTCTTCAGGCATTTTTTTGACTAGGTTAACCTTCCCAGGAAGTGCTTTGTCTGATTTTTTAAACCAAACTTTGATAATCACTGCATGACTAAAAAGTTGTTTTTAAGTTCTGTTTGTTGTTTAGTGTTTTCTAGTTTCTGATCATCTTTGCCATGTAACCCACCTTTGCTGTTGTCAATCATCATTATAAATCCTGTATAACATTCAAATTTGTCCATGTGACAGAAGCATTTGCCTTTCATATATTTCTCTTCTGGACAGTTTCAAGATGTGTCTACATCATTCTAGTCTCTTTGACACTGTCACATTCCAGCTAGAACGCCGGACTCTCATTCAGGCGACCCAAGTTCGATCCCTCGGTAAGGTGTGGTATATTTTTCTGTCGGGGGCAAAAAGAAATTCCTAACCTGCACAGTTTGCGGCGACTGCACTAGCCAGGCGGCCTTAATTCCTCAGGTTCAAAGACCCCTCTGCCATACACCGCAAGGTACTATATTGGCAGTAAATGACAGTTACAGTCCAACAGCCTCGCTATCCCAACAATCTCAGCTGAAACGAGGACATGTTTAAATGGCCCATGATCCATAGGGTTGAAATTTTATATTCCTAACATGTACTCCGCATTGTGTTCCATTGAATATGGTTATCAAACAAACTCAACTGAAATTCCAATTTCAAAATTCATAGCAATTCCAAAATCAATTTAATGGACGCTCACTATTTTTATATTCATTAAAAAAGCTTTATTCCTTTTGATTTTGAACATATGTTTCTCCAAATCAATGAACTTCGAGAAACAGTATCAGCGGAAACAAGTCAACAATCAAATCAATCTCCCAATAAATGCATAATCCTATTTGAAAATATACATCGTCAAACTTTATGTGATTTAGCTCTGTTACGCCTGTATAACTTTCATATTTTTAAATCCTACTTGCTGCTGTCTTCGTGCCTTTTAACAGTCTGTTTTATAGTCATACGTGTCCTTCTTGTTTCCCTATCATTCTAATTGATAACCATCTCTTTAAGATATTCAGAAAACATGTCCTACCCAGGTGGTGTCAATTCAGCTTGTCTCCTAATGTAGTTGTTGTCATTTCTTTCGTCAAAATCTATCGTCACTACCTGGATACTACTACGTACATATAGTGCGCTTCTACAAAAATATGATTTCACATCTCTTACCCATCCTTCTAATTTTAACACTTCCCCTATTTTTCCATTCTTCTAATTTGATTAATCTAGTATAAATCCTATGCATTTCCTGTGGGAATTTTGTTGCAGTGTTTACCGTCCATAAGTTTCTCTGCTTAACTGTCTAAAGATGTGTACGAAGGTAAAATAGTCGTGTATGAGTGGTTTTGTTATATAAATATACCATATCTTCAAGACATGATATGAATCGTCTGCTCATGTTGTGGAAGGGTTCAATATTTGGGAGGCCATAAAGGCACCAATAGTGGGGACACAAAATGGAGAAGGGTCATGTAAAGTGTGTCATATGACAGGTTGCTATAGGCAGACACAGAGGTTGCTGAATCAAACCAACTAAGGCTTCTGTCATTTCGCATCATGTAAGGAGGAGAAATTAAGAGCAGAAGAGATCAAGCAAAAGCTGAATTTCAGAAAAAGTATCTTATGCAATAAGTTACTATCAATGAAAGTGAGACACGAAGTCCATAAGCGGGCACTCTCCTGCTGTTTATACTTCAACTCGACACCGCAAGGTATAAGAGGAACATGATGAGATGAGAATGAAAGTAAGAAAGAGAGTGCTGAAATGTTATAAAGAATCTGTTTTGCTTTATGGCAGTGAATCATGTAACGTGAATGAACAAATTAGGACGAGTTTAAAATCGGATATGTGCCTCCTGAGACAAATGTTGCGAATACCTTGGACTGCCAGAGTAACTAACAATGATTGCCTGGAAGAGACTGGTGAAACTAGAACAATATATATAACTATAAGAAAGAGACAAACAGCATTCTTTGGTCATGTGATGAGAAGAAAAACATTGGAGAAATCAGTGGGAAAAGAGACAGAGGCAGACATGAAGTAATAGATTGGCTGAGACAATGGTATGGAGGAATATCATCAGCAGAGTTGATCCAAAAAACCAAGAACCGAGATCTGTGGAAAGACATGAATGCCAATGACAGCTTCTAGGGCTCATGATGATGAAGATTTACTTGAAAACTGTCAGCCTGTCTATTGTTGCTGTAAGCCATTTGTATCTTAATGTTTACAAAAGCGTGAGAAAAATGTTTTTCCATCAAAGGCCAGTTTAAAGAAATGAAAAGATTTTGCTGTTTTAATACAGCAATAATGTAATTTCTTTGTTATCTGTCTCCAGGCAAAGACCATGCCTGAGCTGTATGAATTAGTTAACAATTACCACCCAGACATTATATGGTCAGATGGGGACTGGATGACAGATTCCTCATATTGGAATGCTACTAACTTCCTTGCATGGCTCTACAATGACAGGTAATAAAAACCTGTAAATATATAGGTAGATAATTTTCAAAAGTCATTTACAAATTGTTTGGGGTGGAAAGGTGATGAGAAAGGGAACTGATCACCCTACCTCATTGTTGATGGCCTAGAATATACAATAGCCTAATACTTTAAAAAATCCACACATTATGGTTCCTCATGGCTTCAGATGAACTCACAGTCAAGTTAATCAGACCAATGACTGGTGTTGAAGTTATCTGATCATGTTTCTCCACTGTCGTTTATTCTGAGCAATTCTCTTCAACTAAGCCTGAATCTGAACCCCAATGTTCTTGTCTACCTGTGTGATGTTTCTGAGGAATCTTCAGGTAAACTGGAGGCCTGATATTAAGCTGTACATGTGATGTATTTATTTATTAGATATCAGATGAACTGGAAAACTGATTAGTGAGGGTCATCATCACACTGTGGACAGGGCTGTAGATGCTCTAATCTCCTTCTTATAATAACCCACCAGCGTATATTGACTAATCGTACCAGCTCAGTGTTGATTAATCAAATGTTCTGTGCCCTTGACATAATGTTCATGACTGTTGGCTCCCTGCTTCACTCTCGTTCCCTCATGCTGGACAAGGAAGCAGATTCTCAAGTGTTCTTAAAGTCAACTGTTGGTCCTGTGTCTCTTAGGACGTTGATGATGTCTTGCCCATCCCTCCTCGATCACTTCCATTTCTGCCAACCGATCGGTTTGATACTTACCTTTCACACCTGAGGATCTGGGTACATAGATGAAGTACATAATATCAGAGAGCTTATCATAAGTTGTAAATGTGATGTATGTGGTTCTTAGACATCTTCAGATGAACTAGGGAGATGATAGATATTAAGATGTATATATGATGACTGATTAATAGTTATATGACTTCAATTATAAGTGTGTAGGGAAAATGCTGACTTATTTAGCCATGATGAAATACACTAATTATGATATGTTTTGAAGATATTTTTTGACATATATAAAAGTTCAAATATACTGGTTTATAATTTGGATACAAAAGTAAAGCATCCTTTTAGATGCTTTGCGGTATATGGTGCTGGCCCCATATTTTTTATAGACCAGCCTGTACTCATTGGGGTGGTCAGTATCACATCAACTGCCTTTACCACCTGGAGCATTTCCTGATACTCATTTCTGCCTCGTTGACCTGGGAATCTAGGTCAGTTTTGACAAATCTGCTTTGATGGGGATTCAAGCACATGACAACCAGGCCAGTTGGTAAGTGAATTTGGACACACTGTGTCTGTTATTTTTTTAAATGGTCTGTTTGTTTGTTCATGTCTCTGGAACAGTTCTGATTTTCATTCCAAAACAATTAAGGAGCAGGTGGCTAAGGAGTCAGATTGTCTGCCTCACATATCATGGGATGTGTGTTTGATCCTTGGTATGTCTGGGAATTACGAAACATCCTCGCCTGTACACTATGTGGTACTATTTGGGCAGCAGCCTTTATTCCTCAGTAATAAAATCATGTCCCACATACTCTAGCAATGGTAAAGATGCCTTAACAAAAATAAACTGATTTTCATGTAATGCTTTCCATTTTCTTCTCAGGGATGGGTAGTGGTTTCTGCAGATACCTTCATCTACCAAGGTAACTACAACTTTTGCCTGAAAGAGGCAAATGCAGATAGAACAATTTAATACAGCTATAAGAAACAAACTATGTTATTTGGACATATAATGAGAAGGGAAGCATTAGAAAATATTGTGATGACTGGAAAAATCAGCGTTAGAAGAAAAAGTGGAAGACACAAAGAAACTATGCTTGATGGTCTAAGATAGTAGCATGGAAAATGTCAGCAGCAGAATTGATCCAGAATGCAAAGGAATAAGATATGTGAAGAGACATGAGCATTATGTGATATCAATTCCTAAAGATTGTGATTGTAACTGACTCAGAAAGCATGCTGAGAAGGGTGAGAACAGGTAGGCTTCGTGCAGAGTGGCTTGCTTCGCTTCGGAGGTCACGGGTAGTAAGCATCACCTGGATCTTTTCTCCTGGGCATGCCGGTGTGCTGGGGAATGAACAGGCGGACAGATTGGCTGGTTCGGCAAAATTTGGTGGAGTATTGATGCATGACAAGGCAGATGTGGTTGCGGCCTTGTGGGAGCACGTGTACACCTCGGAGGAGCAGATGGAGCACCATGGTCTGGTAAGAATGAGACAACGAGGTGTGACGAGGGGATCTGGCCGACGCTCGGCGCTCGGAGGAAAGGCGAGACGGACATATAATCAGATTGCTACTGGAACTATTAGTGTTGGAACTCTTCGCTGGCTGCTGAGGATGGAGACGGAGCGCTTATGGGAATGTCCCGAATGCTGTGATGTCGGTTCCTAAATCAATCAATCAATCAATCAATCAATTCCTAAAGACTCCTTAATTGTATCAATTCCTGAAGATTCTTAGTTGTAACAATTCCTCAAGATCCCTTAGAGGTAATTTCAATTTCTTAAAACATCCCTTCCCTTAGTGGTAATTTTAGTTTCTGAAGACACCTATTGGTGATTGCAATTTCTGAAAACGCCTATTGGTAACTGTAATTTCTGAAGACACCCTTTTGGTAACTAATTTCTGAAGGCACCTATTGGTAACTAATTTCTGAAGACACCCCTTCCCTTAGTAGTAACTGCAGTTTCTGAAGACACCTCTTGGTAATTGAAATTACTGAAGACACCTCTTTTCTTAATGGTAACTGCAGTTTCTGAAGACCACTAATTGTAACTGCAATTTCTTAATACCTCTAGTGGTAACTACAATTTCTGAAGACTCCTGGTCAGAACTATAAGTCCTGAAGATATTCTAGCAGTATCTGTGTCATTTTAATTTGCCAATTTCAGTCCCGTGAAAGACCGTGTTGTGACTAATGATAGATGGGGTTCAGATGCAGAGTGCAAGCATGGTGGCTACCTGACCTGTTCAGATCAATTCAATCCAAGTAAGTTTATTTATTATTTCATGAAATCTTGAGATTAGACTTTCAGAACCAAAGTATCATGTTATGTCTCCTTCATTATTGTTTCTCAAGAAGTTTGGTCTGGAGCAGACATTGGTAATCATCACTCTCCATTCCTTTCTGTTGTCTGATATTTTTATGAAGTTGATGTTGCTTTTGTTATTATTTATTGCCCAACTATTTAAGCTTTCCATGGACATCTTTCTGTGTCTTTTTCTGCCTTTATTGCCAAGTATTTACCCGTACAAAGTTAATTTCTTTATTCTTCTGTTGATCATCATCATGAGGCCCACTCTGCTGAAAAGACTCTGTCCTTCACCAGTTCCCCTGCCTCATGAATTTTCTTGCCCAGGGTGTCTGTAATGTCATGTGTCCACCATAATGTTGGCCAATGCTTGTTTCATCTTCCAGGATGTTGGAAGTGGGGGTACCGCCGCCAAGTTAAATGTACTTATCACTGGCTGGCAACCTTGTTTGTCAGAAATTGACTTGGGACGAAATCTCGATGGCTGAAATAAAGATTACGCCCCTGAATATTCAAGAGTACAGCTACTAGTGGCTTGTTAAATTAGCTGGTCTAAATATTCTCCAAGGAGTGGGAAAAGAAGAGTTAGATGACTAGGTTTAGATCTCTGATAGGATTACTTTTTTTTCTGCATATCCTTTACAGAACATTGCTGTCAACATCAGCATCTTTCAGCTGATTGTTGATTTCTTTGAAGATTATGCTCAGTAGTTTGCCATTGATTTCTGAGCAACCGGCTCACATATCCTTAAGTTACTGACATGGAGAGAACCGCTACAGATTCTCACGCACATTATGTTACTCACGAGAGTATACGGGATTACGGAGAATGTCATGTAACCCCTAGACCATGGAGACCGGCGAAAGGATTACTAGCCAGGGCAAATTATCCCCTCCGACTGCTTTCCCCTCCCTGGTACTTAAGTAAGCCCCCACCAATATACACACAAACACGTATGCACAATTGGAAAATAACTGGTAACTGTGAGTTTAAAACAAATTACAATCATTTATTGTCTATCATTAAACATTACACAAATGATGGTTGTCAATATGATGATGGTGACCTATAGATGTTTAGATATCCAACAATGTATTGATGACATGATGAATAGTATTACATAACTTTAATGTTACTTGTATCCTGTCTGGATCTGTGTCCCGGTTTCAAGTGAGATCTGCACACAGTAGGTTTCTGCTTAGGTCCCGTAAACACCCACTCTTCAGTAGAAACAGCTTGCCAGTCTTCTGGACACCTGCCTGTCCTGGCGCTACCTGGTCATCCCTAGTTCTTGGGATCTATCCTCAGGCGCTCTTGTTGAGAGCTTGGAAGAGATAATCAAGAATGTGTATTATCTAGTTCTACATCAGTAAAATCCTAGGTAAAACATACAAATCAGGTAAAACATAAATCTATCACCCCCATATACACACAATGACAAGTCTGGTCGTGTCTCTCGTCCAGCTTTACTGCGCTCACTCTCCCCTTTCTACCTCTATATCTCTGTCCTATATCTGGGAAGGACTTTTCCAGTCTAATACACTGATAATTATTACAATCTCTGCCATCCCTTAAAACATCCCATCATGAGGAGTGAAATGTCCTAAATTAATGTCACTAATGCTGACACCCAGTTCCTCACAGCCGCTCCGTTCAACCATTGGTTTAGCAGATCACAGGGTCAGTAGTGATATCATAATAGTATCTGATCTCCGGGCTTATGTGCCGTAATCAGTCTCTGTGAAAGGCTTCCGTGAGTTACCGTGAACACTCGTTTACCACACACTGGAAGGGCTAAGCACCATATACCCTACACCGATTGTGGGTAATGTCTGCACCACTACACCTCTGTTTCCGACACAATCAATAGGCAATATGCCAATGCGTGCTGCGCATAAGAACACCATAGCATAACACCAAATTACCATTTGACCAATTCCAATTCCAATTCCAATTTTCAAAAACAAAAATTCCAAATTCGGCCTCGTCTAACCTGCTTCATCAGCTGTGGTTATTGTTGAGGTCCGTGGTTTTTGTGGGTATTTTCACCCTAATTCTTGTCTTGTGAGTCCTATCTCGGACTGGTTATGTATCGTTTGTGTCTGTAACGTCGGCAGGGGGTCGGTCGGCGGCTATCCTTTGTGCTCGTCTGTGCTTGTGGCTTTCTTTGTTTGTGTAGGCTCCTGGCTCGTCTGGCTGCAGTCCTTATAAGGACTTTTCGTAATCCCACTCCAGCTGGGGGATCGGTCGGTGGCTGTCCAATGTGCATGTTTCCTCTTGTTTTCTTTGTTGGTGCAGGCTCCTGGTTTGACTGGCTGCAGTCCTTATAAGGACTTTTTATTTGGTATTTTGTCTTCTCAATTGTGAAGTAACTGTAGAAGCTTTTCGATGTGCTGTGCCTCCTTGCGCTTTCTTTCATTCCACTTCCCGCGTTTGAGTTGTCGTTGTCTTTTGATTGCTTCCTCCGAGCTCAGCCATGGGATGATTTCTCCGTCTTCAATGTAGTGCTGCCATGGGTATTCATCTGCGGGTTACATATGTGGAAGACATATTGTGTCTTTAAAGCAGGGTATTGGTTTCTTGTTTCCGTGAGTTTCTTGTACTTCTCCTTTTTTTTTCTTCCATGCGCTTTCTGTATTCCTCGCACGTGAGTTCGTAGTGCCTCTGTTTCTCGGGAACCGTCATTTCTACTTCTGGCTTCGGGACGTCCTCTATGCCGACGTCAGGGTGCTCATCTCGATTTTCTTCTGATGTCTGGTGGGATATTGGCTTCCCTTTGAATGATTCTGTGGTTTTGTTTCGGAGTATTTCCAATTCAGCTTTCTGTAGT
The DNA here is from genome assembly GCA_014155875.1 of Cepaea nemoralis. NCBI lineage: Eukaryota > Metazoa > Mollusca > Gastropoda > Stylommatophora > Helicidae > Cepaea > Cepaea nemoralis. The sequence continues at coordinate 51,175 of JACEFZ010007819.1, forward strand.
TCTCGCTCTGATTTAATGGTTTGTAGGATCTCTTCATTCTCCTTCTTAATCAGTGCCATATGTTCTACTTCTTGCTTGATGTTTTGCTGTATCTCCTTCATTTCCGCCAGTAGTTTTTCGTTGTCGTTGTTCGGGGTCGGCGTTAGCAGTGCCTTGACTTGTCTCTTCAACTCGTCTATCTGTTTTTGAAGTTGATCTCTTTCGGCTTGTGCTATACCCGTGGCTGTCTCGCCCCTCTGCATTGCTTCCTTGAATGGAGTCTTTGTGATAATGGCGATCTTTAAGACGTCTCTGTGTCTCTGCAGGTACGGACAGCCCAAGTATCTTGCTCCATGCTTGCCCTGGCAGTTGGCGCACTTTCTTCTGTTGTTAGGAGCTCGGAAGTCCGTGTCCAGCTTGGCCAGCGGACACTCCTTGAAGGCGTGGTGATCGGCGCAGTATCGACAGATTTCCGTCTTACTGCGACATGTTGCTCTGCTGTGGCCGGCCCTCTGGCATCTTGAACATTGATTGACTCTTGGGATGAATCTCTCTGGCTGTTGAGTTTTCTTGCTGAATGATACTGTGATCGGCATTTCGCTGCCCTCCGACGTCACTACTGCCAAGGTTGTAGGTATCTTGGAGTAGGTGAGAAGCCGCTCCGCCTTCAAGAATCGGATGTGAAGATTCTCTTCACGTAGCTGCTTCAGGATTTCTTCATCTGTCAGCTCCACAGGAATCCGCTTGACAACCCATCGGACTGTTTTCGAGTCGGTGTTTCCGACTCTGGTGTCTTTCTCCTCCTTCTCTGCTGTCTTGGTTCTTGACTGTGTTGGGCTGTCCTTCTCCCTCGTAGTAGCTTCAGTAATGGCTGTAGTATCAGGCTCTTTGATGCAGCTAGCAGGTGGGCTCTCGACGTTCTTCTTCTTGTTGTCGGTTCCCACGCTGCACATTTTGGCAACAGCGTGTTTCTTGTTTTTGGACTTTCCACGTGACATTTTCCCGCGTATCAGGCTTCTTGACAGGATAATGCGACTTGACTTGTTAGCGCTCGCAGTGCGAATGGACGAGGACGTTACCATATGACAATTTACATATGACAAATAACATCTCAAACATCCAATACACATAAAGTATACTAATTCAAAATAGACATATAATGATATTCACCATAATAGCATAATTCATGAGTTAGTAACAATATTGTATACATACAAAATGAGACATACAAACATTAAAAGAATATGTAAGGGGCATAGTCCTAGCATTGCATATTCCTCCTAGTCAGTTGCAAATACGTATATCCAACATATACTTAAACATTAGGCATATGAAGATATTCTTACATAAGTCGCATGAATGCACAAAATGTAGTAATATTATTATCTACAATAACTGAGAAACTAATAGTTTCTGTAGATGTGACAGACATCTAACAATACCAATTAAAGTCTGCCGAATGCATGTCCAGAGTATAACAAAAATGATGCACAGAAACATGAGTATAAGCATATGCATAGCATGGTAGTCTTACTTGTTAGTAAGCGTGACATCGTAATACAACTATACAGACATGTGAGAATATATTAGCTTTCATTGAAGGTAACCAGAGTCAGACATTGACTGAAAATCAGTACATACATCAAGTATGTATATGTATCATTATCTAGAATGTATACTCTTGGTTAATTGCTTTCTTCTGTACTTTCTCTAAGTGGTCCATCAGATGTACCGAGAAAGTATTCTGGGAGATTAACACAGCCTTCTGTGACACAGGAACTAGACCTTCCATTACTGTTCTCTCTAAACCACTGTGATGTTTGATTGGCCAAAGTGCATTAGTTTCTAAGATTCTTCTTCTTTTGTTCACTTGAAATATGTCTATAACTACAATGTTGTCTCTTGTATGAATCTAACAGTCTTTTTTAGTTCACTCAGCGGTCCATAGAGTTTATCTTCCACTGTTGTCTCTCTAGGCCAGAAGATTTGCCTGGATATGTTGTAGTTTTGGCAGTCTTGGAGTATTTGTACTCTGCTGTCTGCGATGCCAAACCACATGTGCACATGGCTGAGTCACCAATCTTGAATTTTGTATACATGTGGTTGCGTAATCTATTGTGTGGTAGTCGTCTTGAGCAGGTTTTGGTGGCCTTCTGACTGATTTGATCATCAGTTCACTGATTGTGATAGGTTCCTCCATAACCTCATGTTATATCCTTCTGTCCTGTATGTTGCCATTTCTCTTGAATCTCTTGTTGTTTCTCTGGACTAATTTTGATATTGTTATCTTGTGTGAATGAGTCCACAAAATGGTAAGCTGCTTACTTTCCTGTTAAGATGTTTCCATCTTTATGTACTGCAATTTTTGAGTTTCTCCCTGTGCCCTCATCTTTAAGTTGTTTTATTAGCTTCCACAACTTCCTTGGTTCTCTTTCAAAGTTCAGTGACTCTGATTTCTTCTGCCAGCTTTTCTGACTAGCCTGTAGCTGGCCCCTTTGAAATTTGGCTTTTGTGTGCTGGTATTTATTGTGGTGCTCTTGGCTGAGGTTGGCCTCTGCTTGCTTTCTACACACTTCTACATCATTATGCAACTGTTCCAGTTCCATACCCCAGTAGGGTTTATAATTGTTTACGGGCTCCTCTTGGTACTGATTCTCGTGCATGCCTGTAGTATGCATTTCCCAAACTCTACAACTACTTTATTTATGTCATTCTCGGTGTTCAGGTTTCTAACCAGTATGCTGGTGCGATGCTTGTACATTGCCCAGTCTGCTTTCTTGAAGTTCCACCTTGAGAGAGTGCTGCTTTCACTTACAAGCTCATTTTCTAAAGTTAGAAAGACTGGCCGATGGTCACTGCCACCTAGCTGTTTCCCAACAATTTGTTTAATGTTCCACTGCAGGTCTGGTGAATGAAAAGCCAGGTTGTAGTGTGCCATGATCTCGAGTAGAAGGTATGTGGGTCAGATGTCTTGTTAATCATGATGAATCTATTCTCATCCTGCCTGTCTTCCAGTCTCTCTCCTGTCTGGTCCATGTGATCATAGCCCCAGCTCTGCAAGTGGCTGTTGAAATCGCCACACACAATCATTTTTTCTTTTAATGGTAGTGTGTCCAGTGCCTGTGGGCGGTCATTTGGACAGTAGTAATTGATCAGGTGAAGGTTTGTATTGCCTGTCTTAAGTTTAAGTGTCTGATACTCAGCCCCATCCATGTAAACTTCAATTTGGGAAGCAGTGATGTTATTTCTTACAAGGGTCAGTATCCCACCTTTCGCCTGTCCTTTCGTTCAGATTGGTAACACTGGTAGCCTCTGATTTTGAAGGCTATATTTTCATTGAGGTGAGTTTCTTGCAAGCAACAAATGCTTACATTTTCTTGGGCCAAGATTTTTCTAGTTCTATTCTTTTTTGTTGTTGACACCCTCCGCATTCCAGTGCATTATTTTAAGTCTTTGTTTAGTATGGCCAGACGCTCTATTGTCAGGCCCACTGGCTCCACAGGACATCTGAGAAGGACCTCCAATAGTTGTGGTTAGGCCCTTACGAGGCAAAGGGCCCGGAATTGCACCTGCCTGGGGGTCCAAAGCAGGGTGAGCACCATAACATTTAGCAGTTGTCGACATAATTCACGGCGTTATTGCGTAGCAGTCTGATTTCTGCGGTGCGTCTCCTGGCTGGCTGCCTCCATCTTCAGCACCTTTCCTTTGCTAGAGCAGACTGTGGTCTTACTCGACACACGAACTTCTGAATCTGGTTGAGATATAATTTGACTTTGGCTGATCCGTTGTAGAAGAACGGCATTGATTACAAGTTTCTAAGGTAAAAAGCTAGTTTTTTGTTTCCAGAAGACCGAGTGCCACACCATGAGGTGTATTTGGTATATGGTGCTCACCATATAGTTTTATAGACCAATGGGGTGCTCACTGGGTGATGTGACCTGTATCACTCCTGCCATCTTTACTACTCAGAATATTTTCCTGGTACCCATTTTAGGCTGGATCAACCTTGGAACCCAGGTCAGTTTTTTACAAAGATTCCTGCCCTAAGGGGTATTCACACACATTACCATTGTGTGCTAGCCATAACATTACCAAGGCTTCCATTCTTAATTCAAAATACATTAAGTTTTATAGATAATAAATCAACATTTGTCCTCATTGTTTTGAAATGAGCTACAGATGGGTGATGAGGTTCTCATAGCAGGAACTTGTTGTGGGTGTGTGAAGTGTTGGGACCGTCATCTTTTGTAGGCCTGAATGCACGGTGAAACAGATGGCCAGTCTTTCCCTCTAATAGTGAACATTGAGAGCTGGCATCAAACTCTCGTCCAACCATGCTTACTCCATTGTCAGTGTAATGTCCTAACCGCTACACCAAAACGCCAACTTAACTAGGATAATTGAACATTTTGAGTTCTAATTTCCTACATTCTATACATTTATATGCTTGTCATCAAATGTAGTTAATATGAAGAAAAACAGTTTGAAAGAAACAGATAATATTTCTTAACTGTTGTTTGTTCAGCAGGTGCATTGGCAGAATGATTAGGAGATTATACTGACAATGTCATGAGTGTGGTAAAACAAAAGTTTGATGCCTGTGCTTGTCATTCACTATGAGAGGAAAATACTGACCACCTATTCCTCTGTGCATTCAGGTCTTACAAAGTGATAGGCAAACACTTCACAGACTCATAGTTTGTTTGGGAGAATGAAAACAAAAATAAATCATATTTGTTGTATTAGTTTAATTTTGAAATATAGGTTTCTGGCTGCAGATTTTTTTTTTTTAATTTAGGAATATCAGAGCTGGGAATATCAGACAATATTAATTGTCTTTTCTGTTATTGGAGTGTTGTTATTGCAATGTTGATTGTGTTTTTCAAAACACAATCTTCTTACTGCAATTTTAAAGTTGCAATTTTGGTTGCATTTTTAAATATCAGTCTTCTTGTTGCATTGGTTGTCTTTTGTGATATAAGAGGTTTCTAGTAGCAATACTAGTTGTCTTTAATGACAGACATTCTAGTAGCAATATTGGTTGATTTTACGAAGTACATTCTAGTAGCAATATTGGTTTTCTTTTGTGATATAAGAGGTTTCTTCTTCTTCTTCTTCTGCTTTCATCCGGAGTTTTTTGTTGTTGATGTGATTACGTTGTGCCTGTTTACAGCAGAGCTGCATTCTTGCGCCGTTAGGCCGACACATTCAACTTCTGCGGGCATTTGTTGACCGGGTTAACCTTCCCCGGGATAAGAGGTTTCTAGTAATAATATTGGTTATTTTTTATGATGTTATTGATTCTTGTAGCAGTAGTGGTCATATGTTATGATATTATAGATTCTATTAGCAATATTGACTATCTTTTATGATATAGATTATAATAACAATATTGGTTGTGTTTTATGATATATAGATTCTAGTTACAATATTGGTTGTTTTCTGATGTAATATTTGCAGTATTACTTGTTTTCAGAAACATTGCAGAAACGTAAGTTTGAGGATCCTACAACAATGGATAAGGATGCATGGACATACAGACGAAATCTGAACATCGGCGATATTCGCACAATGGAGGAACTTACTACTTTAATTGCACAAGTTGTCAGGTTGGGGTCATTGATGTGGTCCTACTTTTTATGTTCTCTGACTACATTTGCTGCTTGATTATATATATCTCTATCTTTCTATCTCTCTCTCTCTCTCTCTCTCTCTCTCTCTCTCTCTCTCTCTCTCTCTCTCTCTCTCTCTCTGTGTGCATGCGTGTGTGCGAGAGAGAGAGAGAGTCGCAGTTCCAACTTCACGGCAGCGGCATTATGCTCCGTTCCTGTGTCAGTGAATATCACACAAAATGCTCCTCATTGCCCTATGTGAATAATGGAATAGACGTGAGTATCGACAAGCCAACAGCCCACACAGGTACATTGTGCATAATACAGCCGCCAAAACACAAAAGTCCTCCACGAAAAATACAGTTCATCGTCGATGGAATCGGCAGTTACCAGAAAGACTTCATTGACCCAGGTTTTATCCCATATGGCTTGGTCTCTTTCCGCAGGGCGACCCTATGAAAGAGTCGCACAAAGCACAAACTCTGTAGCCCCAGCGATGACTCACAGGAGCCTCCTGAAAAATGCACTCGTGAACCGAAAAGGCAAACCAGTCAATCCAGCAACAGCCGGCCGCCATCGTTCCAAACATGCAGTTCATGCTACAAACAACTGCGGACAGATGTAAAAGCATTCCACATGAAATTCACAGCTCACAGTGTCGCACCACGCACTCACTCAGTAGCAGGGCGACGGAACCATGCACTACCAGTCCAACATGAGGAAAATGCGAATGCAAACCTTAGCCATAAGCGTAAACATTATGATACATTCCATTATGATCCTGGGAGATAAAACATGCATCTTGTTATCTTATTATTGAGGATAGGGAACCTTGTAGGACGTTGTTGATACTTCCATCATGGCACCCATCAAACTACAACTGGAGTACAGGATGAAGGGATTAGCATATCTATTTGTAAACAATATATGTAAGAAAATATCCAGTTACTAGCAATACTTCTGCCTTTTAAAAATATGTTTAATATAGTTTTTTGAGGGGATTTAACTACAGTTTACTACTGTATTTTGTATGGGCTAAGTCTGTTCTCTCAGACACCTAAATATATATTTTTTATATAGCTGTGGAGGAAACTTGCTGATCAATGTTGGTCCTACCAAGGAGGGAACCATTGTGCCAGTCTTTGAGGAACGTTTAAGACAAATGGGACAGTGGCTTTCTGTCAACGGTGAGGGAATCTATGCCACCAAACCATGGACACACCAGAATGATAGTGTCAATCCTGATGTTTGGTAAGATTACTTATATTTCTTAGGTTACATTACTGGTGCGGTCTAGGTGGCGAAGGGGTTAAGGACGCGGTTCGTGATCCTGTATACCTGCGTTCGAAACACACCTGTGCACGATTTGGCAGCAGACCGCAGTTGAGCTGGATTTTTATGAAATGATATGGGTGCTGGTGGTTCAGAAAGCAATGGCAAACTACTGAACATGAAAGCTTTTACCAAGACATCAACAACAGCAAAACATGCTGATGTTGACTGCAAATGTCCTGTAAAGGATATGCTAACTAACTTTTACATTACTGGTAAAATTCAGAGGAGCTTTCAGAGCAGCTAGGAAATTGTGGAAGCAAAAAGAAATTTTTAGTGTGGTAATTTCAGTCACATGCATGGGGTAACATAAAGGCTGTTTTGTTGAGTATAAAGAGATAATCTGTACTAGTAGGCTCTGCTGGATTTACAGAACCCTGTATAAGACTTGTGTTGTACATCCTCATCGTACACCACAGATAAATGGCCATTATAGGACTTAACTAAACTGGCATGGGAACTTAAGAGTTGTTTGCCTCTAGAGAGGCAGTGACCAGAAACCATAAAGTGGAAGCCTCTGGCACTCATCAGTCTATGCCATGGCAAGTGATGTTCATCAAACATGTGCTCTACTGATATGACAAATGGGTTCTAACGTCTTACTTGGTGTGATTCCTACTAAATGAAGATTCAGTTCAAGTCTCCATCAAATGTCCATCATTACATGTTTCTTTGTGAGGGCTGAACAACACACATGCAGGTTACTATAGACAGGCCTGTTGGGAGGCATAACCTGTGTGGATGGTGAAAATATCACTACTCAGAGGCCATGGAATATCCTATGAAAATACCTGGGACTGGCAAAAGTGGTCAACATATGCCAGGAAGAAAGCTGATTTGTCAGCCAAAAGGTGAAAATATTGCGGTTCTGCTGTAAACAGGCACAATACTTTCTCCGACTCCTCCTCCCTCCCCTACACTGGGGAGCGGCTCCGCCCCCCATCCCCCTTTCCCTTCCAAGTGTTGGATGAATAAAGAAGAAGGAAAAAAGAAATTAAACCTAGTACTAAATATGTAATTTTTAACTCTAAAGTTAAATCAGTACTGGTGAACGGAGCTAAAACATTAAGAACAACTAAAACAGTTACTAATAAACTATATTAATTTATTAACTTGTGCCTGCACTCAATAAAAGAGTACGATAGAATCACTAATATGGACATTAGAGAACGAAACAAACACAGATTCCAGCAAATCAATAGGTGAGGACAAGACATTGGCACTAGAATTGACAGGACAAAAGAAATAGATGAAGACCTAAAAAGACATGAAAAAGAGAATTAGAGACATTTGGGGAGGACACAGAGAGAGCTGCAGAAGATAACAAAAGATAAGATGATTTGGCATGAGTTGGTTATGCTCCAATGGGGAAGAAAGTGGCAGAAGAGTAAAACAGTACATATCTTTATTTTAAAATAAATTGGTTGTGTCGCTGAGTTTACATATTAAAGTTGTAGCTGCACTGGCTAGCACACTTGCCTGACAGCCGAGTGGTTATGTGTAAACCCCATCTTCATCAAGGCGGAGATTTTCTAACAACAGATTGACTTGGGATCCCAAGTTGACCCAGCCTAAAATCAGTGAATGTTGTGGATAATAAAGGCAGCCCACATGCGATTGACTACATCACCCATAAAGTGCCGGTTGATCTGTGAAAGTGCACCATATATCCAGTATGCCTCACAGTGCGGAACCAGCTCCTTTATGTTTTACGTTCCTTGTATGAGATATATATTTCATGACTGTAAATAGCAGCAACATTGTGTATGTCAGTTTCCTTTATGCATGGTTGTAAAATACTGACGTACACATAACATTTACATCTTCAGGTATACAAGCAAAAAAGCAGACAATGGAACCGTGATCGCCGTCTATGCCATTGTTCTGACCTGGCCGAAATCCTCAAAGCTGACTCTGGCCAGTCCTGTGACGACAAGCAACACAGTGGTCACCATGCTAGGTTACACGACTCCCTTCTCATGGTCCCCTCTACCAAACTCTGGCCTGCAAATTCTACTCCCCCCTATCCCAGTCAATAAACTGCCATGCAACTGGGCCTGGGTTTTTCAAGCTGACTGGCGTCAGCAATTGAAGAAAAAGACAGCACATTTGTTACTATAAATGTTGTTTAATTATATAAATGTTGTCATTCTATTTAACTGGCCATAACAGTTTTTGATAAATGTGATAAGCAGCATGCAACATGAGCACAATCAGTTAAGTAAAGGACCCGTTTACATGTCTACAGGCGTGCTGGGTATATGGTGCTAGCCCCACATGTTTGTACACCAGCAGGCACTCAATGGTGTTGTGGTTAATATCACACCTTCCAAGGACATCCCTGACATCCATGTAGGCTGGGAACCCAGGTCATGTTAAAAATCCCCTAAGATGGAGATTCAAACACATGACCACTGGACAAGAGGAGCACAGTAAATAATTTATATACACAATTTAATTAGATGTATACTGAATTTTTGACTCAAATTAATTCTTTTACTTTGGAGTAGATGTTCTGTTTTCAATAGTGTATGAGTTGAGTCAAGAATCAACATCATTGCACTCGGTGCATTCCTATAAATGCTCAGTCCTCATCTTCAACAGCCAGCGTAGAGTTCCAATACTAATGGTGCCCGTTACAGTCTGATTATATGTATTTTCAAAGTGTATTAAATCATGCACCAGTTCAAATTAATTGTTTCTTAGGAGCAACACTGAAGTGAGTTTTATAATTGTCTGCATCCCCACATTTGTTTGTATAGACATCATAAGATTGTCTTTCAGCTCTTTATGTACCAAGCAACATGTCTGTCATGAGTCTTTTTTATTAACATGTTGAAATATATATATATATATATATAATGTGGGAAAAATTATACATATCAGCTATGGTATCTTATTGTATGCAATTTGTTTTTCAGTGGGATTTTTCTTATATTGTGTGCTTTCTTTTACATTTATGACAGTAATTTGTGCATGCTTTTAGCTTTCAAATTATTACTACATTTTCATTAGTTTCATAGTTTCAGCATTTATTTAAAGTTTTCTTAATATTTGGTTAGTATATATAAAACAGCACAAAAAGTAACTATAGATACAAATAAGGGCAAACATGAAATCACAAATGTTAAAACTAATGTTTGGTAACAGAATAATAGTTTAGCCAGGTCTTTCACTGTTCACCTTCTCATACGATCTTAAGCGTTTTGGACCAGGTCTGTTCTTGTTCGGATTATGCCATGAGGCCAAGTCATCCCATCATTATCATGTGCCATGCCAATAAACAAGGGCGGTCATAGTTCGCTATTGATGAAACATGATTTTCTAAGCTTCTGTAAAGAAGGTAGTCCATTGCTTTCCTTAGCAGTGACCATACTGGTCGATGACCATAGACATTGTCTCCACAAAATATCCTGCCTACAGTTGTGAAATTGGAGACCATAACATACAACTATTTGTCAGCTGCTCTTCAACTTCATCCACCATCTGCACCTTATGGTTTACGTAAACCTGATTTAGGGCTGATAGAGGCACTCCATCTTGCCCAAGGGTTTTCCATAGGCTAGTGGAGGGAAGGAGGCACCTTACTTCTCCTTTGAAAGGGGACAGCTATATCCCACCACCCTGAAGTTATCCTAGGCCTATCACAAATAATGAAAAGGCTATATTTTTTTTAAAACCTAGAGAGACAACTGTAAAAGGTTTCACATTTAATCCGACAAGAATGATTTTGGAATGTAAAGTTTGTACAATGAAGTTTATATCATAGTCTAATTCTTTCTATGCATAGTTTTTGTGACACAACATATATTCAATTTTTTTTTCCCGCATATCTTTTACAGGACATCGCTGTCAACATCAGCATCTTTCAGCTGTCGATTTCTTGGCAAGATTACGCTCAGTAGTTTGCCATTGCTTTCTGAGCGACCGGCTCACATACCCCGTAAGTTACAGACGCAGAGAGAACTGCTACCGATTCTCGTGCACGTCACATTACTCACGAGAGTATACTGGATTACAGAGAAAGTCGTGCAACTCCTAGACCAGGGAGACCGGCATTCTAATATTTAGTGGCACATAAATATAAGTTAACAAATTATTAAGCAGTTTATTAGACTACATTTGAAACTATAGGAAAAAGAATAATAAAACAAATGTGGCAAGCAAGTGTATATGTGCTTTTTAAACATAGAAGCCACAAACAGTATGTTGTATGATTTATTGCCTGGCATATTTCACTGCATCTCGTCAGGTGTATACTGCAGAGTGATATATCATATGAAGTGAATAAATGAATAGTACTTCAGCTGAAATAATTAAAACACATAGGTACAGGTATATGTATGTGCTATTAAAATTGTTGCATATCTATCTTGATTTAAGGTATACATCCAAGAAACACTTGGAAAAGATATTTATATACCCTAATGTTTTTTGAGAAGTTAAAATGCTGATAGCTACATAAATATATTCATTGGCACCTTGCCGTCTTGACAGACGATAGTTTGTGCTTTAAAAAGGCATAATAACTTTTACCTATGCCAGTAGCGAATGTGACTGATAAGGCCAATTTGCGCTGTAAATGTCCGTTCACAGTGGGTGCATGTGAACACGTGGTCATTTCCACCATCATGCACCATCTTACGTCTCAAACGCTCGGTGTGTGACTTATCTGCAATAATTTTCTCCTTTGTCTTTATTCCATTTCTGATGTTTGCCCTCCATGCAACACGTTCAGGGCGACTTGCTCCCAATGTGCATTGTCAATGCCTGTATCAATCATGTCCCGCTTACACAATCTTTGTATCGTAGTAAAGGCCGACCCTGAGATCTCTTACCCATCTGTAATTCACCAAAAAAGATGTCCTTTGGTATTCTACCATCATCCATCCTCCTAAGATGTCCTATCCATCTAAGTCTACGAAGACTGAGCATGGAATAAACCGTCACAACCTGATCTTTCTAATACTTCTGTATTTGTACATAAATATATAAAACTGACTTTAATGCAGGTGCTTTCAGAACAAATGCTTAGTTTTACAATAAAATAAAATGTACATGATGAGTATATTTATGTCATGAAATGTTTTCCTTACTGTGTCGTGAAACAGGCTGAAGTAATTAGCAGTGAAGTATTTTTGTTTTTGCTTTAGACATTTAAAAAATGTACAAAATGATAATGGATTTGATATTTTTAGGTTGTAAAACACCACTGAGAGGTATTATTTCAATGTTTTCCTGTAGCACTTTCCTCATGTGGGTCTGTGATGTCACAGGGCCATCATATTTTGTAGACCTGAATGCACAGAGGAATAGATGATCAGTCATACCCTCACTTAACAGGTGATGAGTCCAGGCTTCAAACTTTGCTCGTGATATTGTTAGCACAGTTCCCTATCAACTTTTCTAACACACTTGCTGTGGCGAGATATAGTAGGGCATATTTCTCACTTTCTGGAGCAGGCGGTCCACTGTTGGCTCTGAGTCTAATTGTGTCCTGTTGTGAGTGTTGTGCCAAAACAGTTTCTTTACATTCCAGCTGTAGAGCTGGCATTTGTGTTTACACATTCTGAAACTTGATTTCATTTGTGAAACCGTCATGGTGCCAGAGGAAGTGTATTTAAAATGATCTCATTTTCTTTTAGTTTGTACTTAATTTTATCTTGAAATTCGGTGTACACATGGCTTCTTTTGATTTTTTAAAATCTATATTGTGTAATTTATATTTTACAAATTTCATACTTTGTTATTAGAATTACTATGAATAAAGCATATTCTGACATATGATTTGGAAAAGTCATTTATTTCATTGTTAATTAAGGAATATTTGTTACCATCAGTTTGACTTGCACGGGCATGCCAACTAAGTAGCATTACCCTTTTTTACTTATCAATAAATGTCATGCACTGCATTCCTCATATATCAAAAGTGATCCTCATATATCACTAGTGATCCTAATGTATCAAAAGTGATCCTTATATATCAAAAGTGATCCTCATGTATCAAAATTGTTCCTTATATATCTCATATATCAAAAGTCATCCTCATGTATCAAAAGTGATCCTCATGTATCAAAGTGATCTTCATGTATCAAAAGTGTTCCTCATGTATCACAAGTGATCTTCTCGTAACAAAAGTGATCCTCATGTAACAAAAGTGATCCTTATATATCAAAAGTGATCCTCATGTATCAAAAGTGTTCCTCATATATCAAAAGTCATCCTCATGTATCAAAAGTCATCCTCATGTATCAAAAGTGATCCTCATGTATCAAAAGTGATCCTCATGTAACAAAAGTGATCCTCATGTAACAAAAGTGATCCTCATGTATCAAAAATGATCTTCATGTAACAAAAGTGATCCTTATGTATCATAAGTGATTTTCATCTATCAAAAATTATCCTCATGTATCAAAAGTGATCCCCATGTATCAAAAGTAATCCTCTTGTATCTTGATATTAAATCAGGAAACACTATGAACTCCGAAGAAGAAGAAATCTGGAAATGGTGGCAAAGATTGTCACAAGGGTGAAAACAAAGTGTGCACCTTCTTCTTCTTCTTCTTCTTTCGTTCGCTTGAAATATGTCTATATCTGCAATGTCGTCTCTTGTATGAATTTAACTGTCTTTTTCAGTTCACACAGTGGTCCATAGAGTTTATCTTCCACTGTCGTCTCTCTAGGCCAGAAGGTTTGCCTAGATATGTTATATTCTGGGCAGTCTTGGAGTATGTGCTCTGCTGTATGCGACGCCAATCCACATGTGCACATGGCTGATTCACCAATCTTGAATTTTGTATACATGTGGTTGCGTAATCTATTGTGTCCTGTTCTGAGGCGCAGAATAATGACTTTGTTCTGGTCTGTCCATAATGTGGTAGTCATCTTGAGCAGGTTTTGGTGGATTTCTGACTGATTTGATTATTCTTTTCTTTTGGTGGTATGTAACGGGCACATCAGGCTGTTCTTCTTTGGCTCCTTCCTTAGCCAATTGATCAGCTCTGTCGTTTCCGGGTACTCCACAGTGGGATGGTATCCACTGTATGATGACCTTATGCTGACTGCTAAGTTCAGAAAGTAGTGTCCTTAGTACTGGCAATTTCCCAGACAGGAGCGCCTCGAGTACTGATTTTGCATCTGTCAGTAGCACCACAGGTTGTGTACCATTGCTGGTATTTAGTAATTTCTCTGTTGCTATCTTGATTGCCTCAATTTCAGCATCATAGTTATGGCAGTACTTTCCTGTCGGTACTCTGGCTGTGTCCCTAGTATTATTTGGGTATTCTATGTACACTCGCGTGCCTCCATTTCGAACAGCATTTTGTGCCGACCCATCTGTGTAGACTCGGATCCAGAGGTCCTGTGGGTATTCTTCATCAAGGAAGCTGAGAGTGGCTGTTCTGTGCTGCACACTGTTCTGTTCTTCCTTGTCAAATATTCCTCTCACTTTCGTCTGGATTTGTAGTGATAGTGTATGCTCATCTTTCCATGGAGTTTGCTCTGGAATAGTTGTTAGAGGGATACCAACTGTGGGCAGATTGGTGGTTTCTCTGCAGAGTTGTTTGGCCTGGTGGATAAAACTACTTCTTTTCAACCGCCCCATAGCTAGGTTTTCAAATCTGTTCTTCATATGGTGGCATGGCAAGCTGAGGAACTTTTCTTCTTGTATTAGTGTTTTTGTATCTCTGTGCTCACTCAGTGCTTGTGTCCTACCCATCTTCTCCATTTCCACTATAAGGGTTGATCTCATCCGTCCTGTGGTGACTCTGAGTGCTTGATTTTGCACCTTGTCCAGCTCTTGTAGTGTGGTTTTTGATGCTGAACACCACGCAGTTGACCCATATTCCAGGTGTGGTCGTATGCTCTGTTGGTAAACTTTGATAAGTATTTTCCCACTGGCTCCCCATGTGGTTCCAATTAGCTTTCTCAGGATGGCTATTTTACTTCTGGCTTTTGCTACTGCTTTGTTGATGTGCTTTCTCCATGCCAGCCTGCCATCAAATGTTACTCCAAGGTATGTTGGTTCTTTATCTTCTCTTAGGGGTGTTCCATTTATCTGGATGATCCCTGCCTTTTGTTTTGAAGAGAGGGTAAATAGAGCGCACTTGTCAGTGTTTATGTTTATGCTGACACACCATCTATTTGCCCATGCAGCAAATGTATCTACAGCTCTTTGTAGCAGTTTGGTGGCCACTGATGCATGTTCATTTGTGCTCCATAAAACCAGGTCATCGGCGTACATTGCCGCTTTAATTCCATGCGGTAGATTAGCAACAAGATCATTGATGAAGATTAGAAAGAGTGTGGGGGAGAAGACTCCGCCCTGTGGAACACCGTGACGCAGTAGTACTTTCTTGCTCTTGAGTCCGTCTCTGTACTCGGGCTCTTCTGTTGTGCAAGTATGCTTTAACCCATTTGTACATTCTTCCATTGACTTTGCAGTTTCTCAGTTTCTTCATCAGACCTTCTTTCCAGACTTTGTCAAAGGCTTTCTTCAGATCTATCCATGCCGCAAGCACCAGCTTCTTCTCTTGGAATGCATCCTCAATTTCTTGGGAGAGGTAGGTTTTCTGATCTATCCGTTGAGTAGCACTGCCTAAAGCCAGCCTGCTGTGGCACAAGGATGTTTTTACTTTCAATGTACCACTGCAGTCTGTGATTGATGATGCGCTCCAGTGTTTTGCAGAGACAGCTGGTGAGGCTAATTGGTCTGTAGCTAGAGGCAATGGAACCATCTTTCCCTGATTTTAGGAGGGGTATCATGATTGCTTCTCTCCAGACTTGTGGAACACTGCCTAATGTCCAGCTGTTATTGAAGATCTGCAACAGCTTTGCTTTGGCCTCTGTTCTTAGGTTCCTGATAATTTCATTGGGGATACCATCAGCTCCTGGTGACTTTCTCATTTTCAGTTTTGATATGGCCAGCTCCAGTTCGCTGATTGTGATGGGTGCCTCCAGAACTGCATGTACTATTTCCTTCTGTCCTGTATGTTGTCGTTTCTCTCGAATCTTTTGTTGTTTCTCTGGACTAATTTTGATATTGTTATCTTGTGCGAATGAAGTCTGCAAAATGATCAGCTGCTTGCTTTCTTGTTAAGATGTTTCCATCTTTATGTAGTGCAATCTTTGAGTTTCTCCCTGTGCCGTCATCGTTAAGTTGTTTTATTAGCTTCCACAATTTCCTTGTGTCTCTTTCAAAGTTCAGAGACTCTGTTTTCTCCTGCCAGCTTTTCCGTCTAGCCTGCAGCTTGGCCCTTTGAAATGTGGCTTTTGCGTGCTGGAATTTATTGTGGTGCTCTTGGCTGGGTGTGGCCTCTGCTTGCTTTCTACACACTTCCACATCGTTATGCAACTCTTCCAGTTCACTACTCCAGTAGGGTTTATATTGTTTACGGGCTCCTCTTGGTACTGTTTCTCGCACTGCCTGTAGTATGCATTTCCAAAACTCTTCAACTACCTTATTTATGTCTTTCTCAGTGAAAGTGTGCAGCAAATATGAATAATGGATGCAAATGAAGCACTTATAATTGACATAAATACTGCACATGTTGAGTTGAGTCAAGAACCAAGATCACTGCATTCTGGGCATTCCCATAAGCACTCAGTCCTCATATTCAACAGCCAGCAAAGAGTTCCAGTACTAATGGTGCCCATTGCAATCTGATTATATGTCCGTCTTGCTTTACCTCTGAATGACAACAGTTGACTAGATTCTTCGACTACCCCTTGCTTCTGCATTCTTTCTAGACTATTATAGTCTTCTGCATTAATCACATTCTCCCAGAGGGCCTTCACCACATCTGCCTTATCATGCATCAAATCACCCCTTAATGATGCGGCACCAGCCATTCTGTCTGCCTGTTCTTTCCAGCCACACTAGAGTGTCCTGGAGAAAGGATCCAGCAAATGTTCACAACCTGCAATGTCTGAATCAATGCAAGCCATTCTGTATGAAACATGCCAGCATGTTTTGTGAATCAGTTACAATCACAACATTGCGTATACATTTTGTTCTCCAACCAGATGAAAGCTGCATTAACCACCTCCACCTCCATTCTCAGACTCGATGTTGTGATGTTATATGCCAAGCTCTCCTTTACCAAACATCTGCCATTTCCTTTTCTCTGTGAATCCCTGGGCACTTTTTTTGCCTCTTAACACAGAGCCATCATCGGTATAGATAATCACATCTCAAGAATGAGAGTAGTCATGAATTAATTGCAGAATTTCAGCTTCCAGTATCGCCTGCTGACCACTTCCTACACTTATGGCCCAATGTGATTATAACCCCACACACGTCTAAATTTCTAGTTGGCATTCCGACCCACTCCTTGCCTCTGCCAATCTTCTCAAGAGCACACACTTGTCTCATGGTATCTTCTGCCTGAGCCATCCATGATCTCCCTCTTAGCATCCTGTGGCCCTTGACTGCATCCAGGGAATCATGCAGGAGGTGTTCCTTGCCTGCAGGTATCTTGAGATATGACCTTGCCTGCAACACCTTGCGTCTGTCTGCAATGGTCAGCAACGCCAGGATGTTTCACATACACACTGTTAGGGTGTCCCTTATGCATCCCAAAATCGCTCAGAATGGCTTCATTCTGTATGCGCTCTAGTTTCTCTCGCTGACTCTTTGAGACAGTGAACATTCCCAGTCCATACTCTATCACTGAAATGATCAAGTGCTGAAAAAGTGTGAATAGCATATTCTGCTCCATGTCCCTTGCTGCCATACTTTTCAGTGCATTGAGCCCCTTCTGACATTGTGTAACCACCACTTCAAAATGATCCCTAAAGGACAGGCTTATCAAAGGTGATTCCCAGGTGCTTCAGTCTGCTTTCCCTATTCACAGTTCTACCATTTATTGGGAGGTCAGCTTTAACAATCCTATTGTCCCAGAGAGCACCATAAAACTGGCACCTTTTCTGGGTTATTGACAGCATTTATCTCCTACACCAATCCATAACTTTGTCCATGCTCGCCTGCAGCTCCTGGCTGTTTGATTTCTGTCTCTACCCTGCCTATATGCGAGAACAGCATCTGCAAATGTTTGTATCCTTTCAACCCCTGATGCTTCGATGCCATCTTGCTCGTATACACATTGAAAAGCACGCGTGAAATTGCTGACCCCTGTGGTGGTCCGGGGGATATGATACATGGCTCAGAGGTCCATGTACCCAGCTGGAGAACCACTCTACAAGAATACATGTGCACCGGTATCACACTATAGTATTGAATTCAATACATAAAATGTCAATCAAGGTAGAGCAGTGCCTAGCATGCTTGTCTGCTGGACAGGTCAGAGGATAGAGACCAGACGAAGGAAGGAATAAACCTGCTGTCTTTTTGGTAGACGGAAACAGTAAAAGGGTAGGGAAAGGAACCCCCCCCAAAAAAAAAACTACAAGTTTGTTGAAACTGCAACACAACTAACTCTTCAAGATGACACAACAAATTAAAATAAAACAGAATGGTGCTGTCCCATGGAGTACTGTCAGGGGTTGATAGTGCCAGGTACACCACCTCGAAGGGATTCACTCAATGTGGTGGTCACTTTCCCCTGTCCTGTGGAGTTAAGACAGAGGAATAGGGTAAGAGCTATTGTTTAAACTCCCCTGACAACACTCACCATACCACAGTGAAGCGCTGAAGGAGTCTGTAAAAAGTCCTAGAAAATCATCTATGTCAAAATTTAAAAAAAATTGAAGTATCGATGAGAGACACCACAATGTTCATCTCGGATATTCACACAAAGGATATCATTATCACTGATGTTATCAGGCCTACATTTTGACAACGGAATTGACAACGCTGGACTGTGTGTTGACAGTGCCTAATTGCTAGAGCCTTGTGGGGGGTAACAATCATCCACATTGGAACAATATCACTGGCTGTGTCTCATCTCATCTCATCCTCATCGCATCATGTTCCTCTTGTACCTTGCGGTGTCGAGGTGAAGTATAAACATCGTGAGAGTGCCCGATTATGGGCTGTGTGTGCGACCTTTTATCTATCCACTTTTTAGCCGTCTCTGTGGCAGAGGAGTTACGGACGCAGTTCATAATCACGCATACCGCGTTCGAAACACAGCTGCGGGCGATTTGGCAGCAGACCACCTTGCGTTGGTTTTTTACAAAATGGTATGGGTGCCTGTCTTTCAGAAAGCAATGGCAAACTATTGAACGTAAACTTGCCAAGAGATTATAAACAGCATAAAATGCTGAAATTGGCTGCGACATCCTGTAAACGTATATGCGAATAGAAAAAAATCCACCTTTTATGACATACACTTGATGCAGGTCAGCAAGGTCGAATGGGTAAGAATGCGTGTTCTTAAACATGCTGTGTTCTGATGCCGAGGTAAGGGGTTCAACCCCTACACCGGACAGCTGGACTAAAATGGTGACCTGTCGTCCTTGACTTTAGGACGCAAATTACAAGTAGGCCTACCTCTGAAGTCGGAGTGGGTTCACATGATGGCGTGGGACACTTTTAATAGGGAAAGCTAATCCACATGCAACATTCAGTCCATCACTACTATAAATAGTGTGTATAGACTACGCTTGAGTTCAAAGCGAGCGAGGGCAAAAATAAAAACACACCTGACGAGTTGCAGACAAATATAGTAGGCAACAAATTGTGCAACCTAATGTTTGTGGCATCTGAGTCCGGAATCTCCGTGGCGTAGTGGTTACGCCACCTGCTTCGGATATTTTGGGGGTCGTCGCTGGATCTACGGAGTTCGTACTTTGTGCAAAGGCCGCCCTGCGGAAAGAAACTGAGCCATATGTGATAAAACCCGGCGCAATAAAGTCTTGCCTTTTAAACACCCGCCCCTCCCCACCACAAGTTTTTGGGGAATTCCAATTCACTACTACTAAGGGAATACATTGTTTTGAACTATTTTATTTGTTTCGCTGAGTACACAAATCCTTGACATAGTAAACATCTTTTTAAAATCCCCTCCTGCTGTTCTTTGGTTTTTGTGTTATGTGCTTACTTTAACTTTAAGTCACATGACGTGTTGGGGCGGTTGATAGTAAACAACTCGTTAACCGTTAACCGGGCCGATAAACAGTATAAATATAATAATACTGAGAGTATAAAACAACGAACAGACTGTGTCGAGTAATCTGTTGGCTGTTATACCACATCTAAGTACAATTAATTATTATGAATACTCACAAGCTGCAAAACAGCAGCTTGTCTGTTCTGCTTTACTTTGCAATTGTAATATTAATAACTTGTATTGGAACTGTAGCAACGATCTCTGCCAATGTTGACGCTAAGAAGAACTTCTTCAAGAAGGCCGCTAGTGGCGTTAGACAATTTTCCCAAGGACACGAACACAGTGGTTTCAGTAAGAGTTTCGAAGTGAACAGTCTGGTCAACCATACGAACAAATTGGAACTGCAGGGAGATAAATTAAGATTTGAAGAGAAAGGGAAGACTCTAAAGAACAATGAACATGAAGTGCGCTACAACACTACCTGGAAATCTTTAGATTCTCGACCTATACCTCAGTGGTACGACGAGGCCAAGATCGGCATCTTTCTTCACTGGGGTGTATTTTCTGTTCCGAGCTATGCAGGAGCGTGGTTCTGGTATTACTGGAAGGGACCGAACCCAAGACAAGATGTTGTTGATTTTATGAACAAGAATTATAAGCCAGATTTTACCTATGCGGACTTTGCGTCCATGTTTACAGCCGAGTTTTACAACCCAGATCAATGGGCTGATATATTTAAGGCATCAGGAGCACAGTAAGTTTCTATAACACGTTAACAAAATGACACCACATACATAACAATAATACATCACATGATTACAAATTATTAAGTGCTCCAACATGCCAGGTAACAAATTAACTTAAAATTGATTTCAGTAACAAATTACAGGAGTTTCAACATGGAATAGTTTATTTTACTATAAAAGAAGACAGCTGAAATACCAGAAACATAAAGATATCGAACAGTGTTTACTGGAATGCAAGACATACAAATTCTATCTGATAGCTTTCCCTATTACCAGTGTCCCTTGTCATCAGGTGAACACACTTCAATTTCAGAGGTACTTATAATTTACATCCTCAAGTCAAGGACGAGAAGCCAACATTTTACTACAATAGAAAAGTGTGGGAAATGAGCCAGCTACCTCATCATCAGCACACTGGATGTTCAAGAATGAGTGCTGTTATCCACAAACCATGCTGACCTCCCTGAAAGTGGATTACATAATCTAGACAATCTGGCTTGTGTGGCTTAGGGGATAGTTAAACACAGATTTGGAAGCAGATCACTTTGTGTTGATTCTGTGGTATGCAACGTCAACAAGAAAACATTGACAAATTATTGAGTAAAATTGTTAGTACGTCACTAATAGTCAATAATTTATGGGTTTCATTGCAACATCCTGTAAAGAATATGTAAATAAATTTTTTAATATGAAATAGCAAAAGTGTAGTTTAGGAAAACTTAAAACACTCATTATACAAAACAACAATAGACATTATATATCCCAAATTATAACTCAGAAAGGTTGAACATGAGAATGTTGATCTCTTTAACAGCAGTAATAAATTACAATAGCCTTACTTCCCTTTAAGATATATTTTTGGGTTCTCCTTAATTCTTGAAGTATGTGAGGCTGTTTGTTGTTAGAATTTGTGTATACCATTAACTCTTTAAGTTCTAATGCACAAATACACACAGGAAGAAGCATGGACAAGGCCGATATTGTCAGTTCTGTATGGATCCAGCTGACCGATAGTGACAAGTCTGTAACACTAGTTCGATTACATGAATTGGGAGTGAAGCATGACCAAGATCATCAATGCCATCTGTGAGGGCGAGAGAGGAAACACTACAACCAACTTCATATGGGAACAGTGAATAGAGATACTTTGAGATGGTTGCCGTGTCGGAGGACTGAGAACACATTTGGATACCCAATGTGCGGGGATGTCGATCGTGATAACGTAACATGAGTGCTTATGCCGCTTTCAAGGGCACATAATGGTGATCATCTATAAATATTACAGTAAAGTAGCGGATCCTTTTACATGCCTTACGGTGCATTAGGCTTACGGTGCTAGATCAATATTTGTATAGACCAATCAGCACTCGGTGTGTGATAGATCAGTATCCTGCCGGCCAGCTCTACTTCCCAAGTAATTTCCAGGTACTCATTTTAAGCTAGATCAACTTGGAAGCTCAGATCAGGGTACTTTATTTTTAATTCACCGCAAACAAACATTTTTAACACTGACCTACATCTGGTGGCATCGTTAATTTTCAGAATAGGGATATTGGGATTCACTTCATGATCGATTGACAAGTGTGTTTGCGGCAAGATGTATCCAAAACGGCTTGTCAATGTCTCCACAAACTGGCCCCCAGATACATCAAAGATGAGCGCAGACGGATAGGAAATTTACAAGATAAGACAAGCAGCACATGATATGGATATACACTTCGATGACAGTGAGGGCCATCCGGGTCCAGAAACATTTATTGCATCCATCAATCGGTTTAGCAGTCCACCACTCACTCAACCGGAAATGATTGACAACACATTCAGTTTATATGATTATTTATTTCAATAAATACATGACACAATAGCACTTGCTTGCCTTCTACTTGCAAAAGCAATTATATGTGTGTATCTGTAATTAATATCAACACACCCCTACACCCACTATGGAATCACCCTGATGTAACATGATTTCTCGGGAACTCCCGGATTTTCTTTGTTTGCGGCGAATTAAAAATGAAGTACCCAGAGCAGTTCTTAGATTCCACCCCACTGTGAATTTGAACCCATGACCACCAAGCCAACAGGTGAGGGTCTAGCCACTGTGCTTTTGTGGCTCCCCATAGATGTTGTATATACAAGGGGAAGTCAATAAGTAAGTCACAAATGGCTGTAGAAAAATAACTAAATATGATAACAACTTGAAACCCATTTATTTTTATACATACATTGTCCCTTTATTTCTCAACATAATTTCCACCAATATTGATGCACTTATCCCATCATTTTTATCAGTCCTCCCAAACTGGCTGCATAGAACTGCTTGCTATGTTTTCTAAACCACGTTTCACTTCACATTCAACTTCGGTGTCATTCGCAAAATGCTCCCGCCAAGGTGGATTTTCAGTGGACCAAAAAGGTGGAAATCACTAGGGGCTAAGTTGGGGCTGTAAGGTGGAAGTTTCAGAACTTCCCACCTTAGTTGGTTAATTTTCTCCTGAGTTAATCGAGCCGTATGTGGTCTGGCATTGCCATGAAGAGGCAACACTCTTCTAGTCAGCAGTCCTGGAAATTTCAATCGATCATGCATTATGCTGTATGCTGAACTATGTGAAGCACCCTATTGTGGATGCTACAGTCTATCGTTACTTGCCTGTCACCTCTAATCATCTCCTCCACCCGCTGCACGGATGCTTCTGTTGCAATCAACAGGATGACCAGATCTGATTTCATCAACAATTTTAGAGCGTCCTTGAGAAAATGTTTCTACCCAGCTATGCACCACTTTACAGGACAAACATTTGTCAGTATAAACAGGAAGCATTTCCTTATGAATGTCCTTTGCAGGCAGTCCTTTTGCCCATAAAAAACACACAACAGCACGTTGCTCTTTGATTGTACACTCCGTAAGTACAGTCGCCATTTTGTTTATGCGTTGTGCATGCACATGAGACACCTAGCGCCACCTGATGAACGGGAATATAAAGTTCGATGTTGCTGTCACCTAATGACACCTGTAGAAAACACCAACTACATTTACCTGCCATCCCACAGAACTGTGTTACTTACTTATTGACTTGCCCTCGTAGTTGTAAATGAATTATTTTATTGTGGCCGTGGGACTTAATACGCTTGTGCTTGAACTTCTGGTGTGCTGGTGGCGGGGTAGGGGTATCATTCCCTTCACTAGTCAGCTGGACATCAAACAATGACTTCTCGTTCAGTTTGCTAACACTAATCTGTTCAAATATCTACACACAGCTGTACTAAGAGTAGTAATCTCAGAACATATATAAACATACACAAACACAACATCTCTCTTTTTTTTCTTCTTGTAGATATGTTGTTCTTACAACCAAGCACCATGAAGGATTTTGCAATTGGCCAACCAATCACTCATTTAACTGGAATGCAATGGATGTTGGTCCCAAACGTGACCTTGTTGGTGGGAAAGTTAATTAGTTTTATACGGTTTAATGTGCGATTCATTTTTATTATTGCCGACTCTGTGGCGAAGGACTTAAGAATGCAGTTCATAATACCACATACTCAGTTTGAAACACAGCTGGAAACATTCTGCCTTGCATTGGTTTTCATACAATGGTATGGGTGCCAGTCATTCAGAAAACAGTGGCAAACTACGGAACGTAAACTTGCCAAGAAGTCGCAAACAGCCAAACAATACTGGGATTGACAGCGACATCCTGTAAAGAATTTACAACACCTTTTTTTATTATTATTAAAACTGTTACTATTAGCATCCTCGATTACAGAGATGCAGATCACATTATTTTTATTACCTATTTTACATGTCACAGGACTTTAAAGGCAGTTGGCCAGGGACTGAGTGTCTTTCTGGCAAGCCGTGATGGCAGTGATGTTCTGCTTAGACCCTGTTACATAATGATGATGTTGACATTTTGGAAAGAATAATTTTTAATGCCTTTAGTCTTGTATTTGTTCAAGTATACATTTCAAAACACAAAGACAACTGCTTATAAACAGCAGTAAGAGAGTGTCATCACTATTTGACGACATCATAAAGAAAATAAACAGCAATAACATGTTGTGACAAATGGAAAGATAGGTAGACAGTGAATGAAGGTTCTTGGCAACCTTTTGTCATGATGCAAAAAGGTGTCAGAACACAAATTGATACATGATGTTGGAGGTTGCATGATGTGGCAAAGCATGATTACCTTTGGTAGTCAGCAAGACACTTGATATGAATAATTTCAAAACATGCTGCAAACATCAGAATTATAATTTGACATTAACTCTTTCTGTTCCAGAAGATTACAGAAGCTGCCTAGTTGGGGACATAAGGACAACAACAATGCAAGTGTGTTACTTTCAGTGGAGCTAAATATACACACCTTGCACAAAAATATGTTGTCAGATTTCTTTAGTGCGGTCTGGATAATAGTAAGAAGTACAATCACATATAGTATATTGATTGGCACTCACAAAGAATAGACAGTCTCACATGGTGGAAAGTGTTAACAACCCCTCCCTTTACACACATTGTGCACATCTGCACAGCTGAGTTGCCAGATAGAACTATGTCAGCAATTACATCTTTTCTGTTAAAAAGGGGTTCCCTTGTTCTTTGATTTCAGGTGTAATCATTCATTGAAACAATGGTAGTACTATAACTTTTGTAAACTTTGAGTAATCCTAATTGATTTTCCTTCTAGGAGATCTTGCTGTTGCTGTAAGAAAGCAAGGCTTGCGATTTGGTACCTACCACTCTTTGTTTGAATGGTTCCATCCTCTGTACATGCAGGACAAGGCAAACAACTTTACAACACAAGACTTTGTTTTGGTGAGAAGCACATTTAGTTTCACAGTTCTTGATTTGAATTCCAAATTATATCTACTTATTCTTGGTTTCATTTGCTTTAAATCAGCCTATGTCTGCAGTTTTGCTTCCTGCATGAACTGCACTGATGCATTACATAATTTTATTAGAAATGTGCAAGAGGTAGCTTCCTTATTTGTGGCCTTTGGTCTCCCCTAGATTAAAACAAAATCTGTAAATTTTTGAGAAAGTAAATTGTCATATCTAGCCATGTTAAGTTATTTAGTCCAAAGACTGATGTGCAGAGTTCTTCTTGAAGGAAAACTAACCGATGCATTTAAAATTAAGAGTGGGAGTGTAACAGAGATGCTGCTTGTTGTCTTTGTTATTCTTACTGATTGTGGAGTGGATTGTGAAGACGATAATAGCTACAGCCAGAAATGGACTTCAATGGACTCTGATGTCGTGGTCTGGACCTTTGCTTACACACTTGGTCAGATACAGTTAAATGGAATACACTTGATGGGAGGCCATAACTCTTGAGTCCGGAAATATAGGAGGAAAAACAGATTATAAGAATAAATCAAGTACATGATAACCTGATCTCCCTTGGTGAAACCTCACCTCAAGTCAAACACATATTTGGGTAGCGGTGTGGACAAAGGCAGTGAAATAGATAGAGATATTAAAATTTGAATTCAAAATCCATCCATCCATCCATCATGTGCCATGCCGATAAGCATGGGCGGTCATGTTTTGCCATCTCACTCAATCACCAGAGTCATGGATCAGCTCCGTGTTTCTATCTCGACCATGCCATGTGGCCAAGCCATCCAAGTATTTACTTCTTGGTCTTCCCCTTGGTCTCTTCCCTTTGATCTTGCCGGTTGTCACCAAGTTCTCCAATTCTTTTCTTCTCATAACAAAAAAAAATTTTTGACTGTCTGCGTCTAATGTCTCTAATCAGTTTACGATCTTCATTTGTTTCTTGTAGGACTTGTTCATTGGTTTTTCTGTCTGTCCATGGTATTCTTTGCATTTTCCACAGAAACCACATTTCCACAGCCATCAGATGTTTTTCAGCTTGTCTGCTCATTGTCCACTGCTTCACATCCATATAAAAGTACAGGTTCTATGTAGCACTTCAACACTCTTTTTCTCGTTTCAATTGATATCTTTTTATTGGTCAGTATGGTCAGAATACAAAATGCAAGAGGAATTTTTCTAGGACTAGCAGATTTGTGGAAATCAAAAGAAATTATATCTAGTATCAAACTTAAGATTATAGAGTGCTTAGATCTAATGTAAGGTCAGTTCTGTTGCTGGATCAGAAGCATAGAGAGCTAAAATGATCATCAATAAACTACACATTTTCATCACTTGGTGCTTCCACAGAATAGGATTATAATGGTATGGCAGAATCACTCATGTGGAGCTTATGGAGTGAGTGGTCAAGCCGTCTGACTCGGGCTCTGAAGGTTGTAGGTTTGATTCTGGGCCACATCCTTCGGTTCATGGAGACTCCTGGGGGTCGTCACTGGAGCTACAGAGTCCATGCTTTGTGCGACACTTTCCTCTCTGCAGAAAGAGACTGAGCCACATGGGATAAAAACCCGGTACAATGAAGTTGACCCTGTTGACTTGTAAGCAACTTTTTTTATGGAGTGAACTGGATATATTACTGCAAATCAAGAAGCGATGTTGTGGTGGTAGTGCCGGATAGGGACATGCACTTAAAAAGTCTGTTGATAGTCTAACTGGAGGATCTTTCTAAGGAACCCACAAAGCAAAAGAAAAAGAGGGAGATCTGAAAACATATACAAAGGAGAGAAGAATTTGAAACAGAAATAAATAATATGAGGAGGACATGCAGGGATCTGCAGGAGATGGAAAAAATAGGAGGGAATGGCTTGAGATGGTTGAGGGTCTATCCTCCACTGGGAGATAACAGGTAGCAGAAGAAACAGAAGATGATGACTGGCATGAAGAGTCTGATGATGTTACTCCTTCACTCAAGATTTGTGACATGCTTATTAGCTTATTGCGTATGTTACAACTAGAAAAATATACTACACGATAAAAATGAGAATTGTCATATGTTTGGTATATATTCAGCACTCCTATATACAGAAACCTTGACAGTGAAGCAAGAAATTGGAAAGTTGAATTAAGACCCTGGAGATGTTGATATACGAAAGAATATGCCGTATTTCATCGAAGCAAAATAATGTTACATGCAGAGGTTCTAGAGAGGCTGTGAATGAAAAGAATGTTGATGAATGAAATAAAGTAAAATATTCTGGCTGCATTAAAAGACAGCACTCTTGTAAAAATCGTACTATGGGAAGAATTGAAGGAAAACGAGCAAGAGGCAGACAGTATTACAGGTGAGAAGAAAACATCAAGA
This sequence comes from Cepaea nemoralis, assembly GCA_014155875.1. NCBI lineage: Eukaryota > Metazoa > Mollusca > Gastropoda > Stylommatophora > Helicidae > Cepaea > Cepaea nemoralis. The sequence goes on from JACEFZ010007819.1 coordinate 79,059, forward strand.
AATAGACAAACAGCAGAATGAAAACATCAAGAAATAGGCAAAGAGCAGAGTTTATAACCAGGGCAAGAGGCAGAGAGTGTTGGCGATCCATTATAGCCAACCTTCATTGTGGAGATGGCACCTGATATGTAAAGATGATAACGACCTATGCAGTCACAATTAAATCAGTAAATATAGTAACCTTTGATGAATCACTCTATTTACTGATTTCATTGTGACTGCATAAGCCTGTATCAGTTACATATAGTGGATTCTGTTACTCTACACAATATGCAACTAGGTTTAGACTTGAATTGTAAGTAAACAGAAATTATAATCATCTCCAAGAAGAAAAAAATACCACAATGCAATTTCCAAATACATTGGAACATTAAAAACAGGTGAATTGTTTCAATTATCTAGGAACAGTCATAACATTGGATGGAAGATGCCTTGTAGAAATTATAACAAGAATCACAGGGACAAAATTGCCTTTTTCAAGTGAAAGCATACTCACAAATAAAAGTTGTCACTTGCAGTGAGAAAGATCATGTTAAAGTGCTGTATGGAGCCTATATTGTTGTCAGTATGGGAGATCTCGACAATAAGCAGTTAATCTGAGAAACATTTGATGGCAACAGAAATTTATTTCTGAAGAAAATGCAAAAAATATCATGGACAGACAGATAAACACATTTTATTTATTTATTTTTGTTTTCAGTAGCGTGTTCAACCCTCCTGGGTTATAATTGGGATATATATTACACATTGAGCATTATTTTTGTATATAGTTTTTTTATAGATATATTTTTTCATCATATGTTATATAAATGTATAATATATGTATAGTGAAATTATGTGTTATATAATTCTGAATGCCTTATACTGGTTATCATATATTATATATTGTTAAATTTTCATTTTGTATGTAATTTAATATAGATATCATTTTTCAACATATTTTATATTAATTTATAAATATGTTGAATCAAGTTCAGTCCATCAAATAGTTGTCAATTTTTTTACTGATTGTCATCTGTTATATGTCATATAGTTATGTATTCATTTTGTAAATAAGAAAGGAATTGTTTTTAACATATGTTATAGACAAATAAATAAGGCAGACCTTCTGGGAAGCAGATTAAAACCTTAATCTGATTAGAGAAATTAGATTAGAGAGTTTAGGTTTTTGGGGGCATGTAATGAGGAGAAATAAACTTGAAAACTTAGATATAACTGGCAAATTTAATAGCAAAAGAGTAAGAGAAAGACAGAAAGATGAATACTTAGATGTCCTGGCCAGCCAAGTGGCATAATCGGTACAACAGCACAAAGCTAATCTGATCCCTTTATAGACTTGTTCATGATTGGTTGGATTTCGCAAAGTTTTTATCGAAATGAGGTAACCAATGTCATGTCAGCTCTTGTTAGTCGCCTTTTATGACATGCATGCTTGGTTACAGTGTTACTGTTTGCTTCCCTTATGGTCCCTGGTAACACATGGGTGAATTACTGACATAATACATGATAATATTAATTATGCATGTCATTTTAAAATTGATGTATGTTTTTCATTTGGGAGTAAAATTGTTTTCCGCAGGCTAAAACATTGCCAGAGTTGTATGAGCTGGTGAACACATATAAACCAGATATTGTTTGGTCAGATGGTTGTGATGGGCCGGACTACTACTGGAACTCAACCGAGTTCTTAGCTTGGTTGTATAATGACAGGTGAGAACCAGTTGACAACATGTTCATGCTTCAGACATTTTTGTGGTTACTTCGTGTGAAAGTAAAAGCTACAAAGATGGTTAACCCAAAAAGACATTCAAACATTTTTGTGGATACATCGTATGTAAAAGTAAAAGCTACACTGATAGTTAACCCTGATAGACCTGCATACATTTTTGTGAATACTTCACGTGAAAGTAAAAGCTACAAATATTGTTGACCCTAAAAGTTCTGCAGTAAACAAGCCAGATTTCTGGGCAGTTTTCATTACTTTGAGAAGAAATTTCTTTTAAATATCATACTTGCATATTTTAGACACCCCATACACCTGACATATTTAGATAGGAAATTGGACATACAGCCGTAAGAAGCCGATATTTATGTTTTTATTGCCATCAGTAAAGGAATGTGTGGATCAGACACATATAGAACTACTAAAACATTTATAAATAAGTTACAGACATTCATTGATTGGTGCCTGCATAAAATAGAAGGACAACAATGGTATGGCAGAATCACCAATGCAAAACTCATGGAGAGGACTTGACAAATACCAGCGAATCAAGAGCTGAAGAAAAGATGCTGGCTCTGGTAAGAGCATACACTGAGTAAACATAAGAATGGAATAACTTGAAAAGTCATTGTCTGGAATTCACAGGGCAAAAGAATAGAGGAAGACCTACAAACATATGGAGAAGAGAAGTAGAGACAGAAATGAATATTATGTAGAGGACATGAATTGAGCTGCATGGGACTGCTGATGGACAGGAGGGCTTGGAGTGAGTTGGTGGGGGTTCTGTGCCCCAATGAGGGATAAAGGACAAAAGGGTACTTTTGCTTTCTTTCACCCCAAACAAAAGGGAATCCCAGGGTATGACGTCACATCCAGGGGTTCCCTGTGTTGCACCGAACATCAGGGGTTTCCGTGTGTTGCGCCGTAGCTCAGTGCGCAATTCTATGTGGCGGTGGTGCGCTATTCTTGCAGTGGCCAGAATCCAACAATGTCCGCAAGAATGGTGTTGAACACATCTAGACCAGCGCATTTAGTCTGTCGGCGCCACATGAATTCGCACATGTAGGACTCTAGTAGATGCCTGCGTGTTCCATTCTGCCTCTTGTTTCTCTCCTTGGCCGTTCTCCACATGCGCTCGATACATTGAGTATGTGCACCGGTGGTAGGGTCCACAAAGTTGTAGGAGTGGTTGACTGTGAGATGCGTCAATTCGGGAATACTTCCAATTCCGTTCGTACGCACGCCAGAGGTCGGAGACTACAGTTGTGCCAGGCCGAATGTGTGTCCTGATCAGCGGCAGCAGAAGCGTTGCTGCTGTTCTGTCTGGAACACAGAACATGAAGCAGTCGGCTGTTTCACGACAGATGCCACCAAATACCCACTGTTGTGGCAACACTCGTCCCACATGATGTTTGCGCCTTGTAAATAGGCTCTCATCTATCTCGACAGTGGTATTTGGTCCTCCGATTACTACCGGATTGACTAACAGTTTGTGGGCACAAACCTCTCGTAGGTAATTACTCCAGTCAACAGTTGCTCTCGGCGACATCCCCAACTGTAACTGGCAAAATGAAATGCTTGTCAACTCTTGAGACCAGCAGTATATGAAAAGAATGATCTGTCTGTACGGGAGACACGAGCCTTGCAGCCATGTGCCTTGTCTCAGCGGGATGTCCTGCCGACATGATGAATGTCGGCATCTCCATTTGTCCTGACGCTCAGTCAGCGATAGCACCATGACATGATTATGAGAACAGCGTCTTGCAGAATGTAAGATGCCATGATGCTGCAGAAAAGCCACGCTACTCTGCTTGTCGTGGACAGCTGCTGCCAGTTCCAGAAAACTCATGATGAGACAGACACTCACACAGAAACGGTTGCCACAGCCAAAGAAACAACACTGTGGTGTGGGGCAATTGAAATGCACTGACACGCACTCCAGCCGAACACAGAGGAGATCACCGTCGGCGCTAAATATAGCTGGTGACTCTAAATATAGCTCGCAAAGTTTGTTTGGGGTGAAAGAAAGCAAAAGTACCGACAAAAGTAAAAGAAGACGCCAGCAAGGGCCAATAAAATGTTCATAAGGCCAATATTTCAGATATAAAATAAAAAATTAAGATGCCACCCACAGATAAAAATAAACATTTGTATTATAGAATATATTTACTCTTTCAGAAAATATGTAGTTTGTGCATGTTTTAATTAGCTACATACAGGTGAAACCGCTTAAGGCGATCTCGGATGTGGCAAACTTCTGTTATGAAGAACAATATTGTACTATACGTTGTAAATGCATACTATATGTTTGAACTCTTATAAGAGGAATTTCTGATAAGAAGAACTATTTGTTGTCCTAGGTGAGTTCGCCTTATCAGGTCTGCACTGTACTAGGAAAAGAGCTTTTTGTCTGCATGGGAACATATGATAAACATAAACAATATTTGGAGACCACAGAAAAAGTTATTCTCAGTGGTTATATTTATGTAGTCTGCAACTATCACTTGGGGGCAGTGAACACATTTTCACAATAATGACATACCAGGTTTGATATGATTTGGAAACAAACCACTTTGTGTTGATTTTTACAGTGGCATGTGTGCCAGTTGTCTAGAAAGCAATGACAAATTACTGAATGTTATATTGCATAGAAAATCACAAACAGCCAAAACATGCCGAGGTTATTTGCAACATCCTGTAAAAGGACTTGCAGCGAACTTTTAACATTTATTAAACAGTGATGGCAAATACATGTTCTGTTGCCTATTTTGAATTAGAAAGCCTGGAATTGTCTGAAACATCAGCCCATAAATTCCTTCATCATCTCTGCTGCCACTTTTACCACTAACTAGACCTGCTATGGTAGGTATCTTTAGACCGGCTCCTGCCTCGCAAACATCATCTTTATGCCAAAAGTGATGATTACATTACTAATCACATTATCTTAACTCACTTTAGCTGCTGCTATCAAGTTAAAACATTTCAATACTATTTTTCTCATTGCAGTTAATTTCTTTTTATAGGTCAGTATTTTTTCCATCTTTCAAAAGACTACCTTTGCCATCAGATGTCATGACTGTTCTGAGATAATTGTAGCCATTCACTTATTTAAAAATATGCCCATTTACCCATATATTACATTGTGGTATTTCTTTAATCTTAGTGATGACCATGATCTCTGTCGTCTTACAATTTAATTTTAACCCTAGCTGTTCACTATGTACAATAACAGTATCTGGAACCGTATTTGGAAATCAGCATGCCGAAAGGGTAAGAGCATTATCTCTTAAACTTCCAGTGTGCTGATGCTAAGGTAATGGGTTCTTCTTCTTCGTTCATCCAGTTTTTTTTTTTCCGGACGTGATTGCGTTGTGCCTGTTTACAGCAGAGCTGCGTTCTTGCGCCGTTAGGCCGACACATCCGACTTCTGCGGGCATTTGTTGACCGGGTTAACCTTCCCGGGGGTTTCTTAGAGGTAATGGGTTCAACAGGAGTCTCCGTTGCAATTCCGCGCCATGTCCTTCGGTTCATGAGTGCATTTTTTTAGACTCCTGGGGGTCGTCACTGGAGCTACGGAGTTCATGCTTTATGTAACGCTTTCCGCGCTGCGGAAAAAGACTAAGCTATAATGGTATAAATGCCCGGTGCAGTGAAGTTGACCCTGTCGACTTTTAAGCGACTTTTTTAAAACCATATCTACTAAATGTTGCAGATCCTGAGACAATCAGTCTGCAATCAATACTGTATCATCTGCAATCAATACTGTATCATCTGCATATCTAACAATAGGACATGCAGAAACTGCATTTTATCAAATAAAAAGACATCTTATGCAATAAATCCAAGTAATTGAAGGTTGGATACAGAATTATTCCATGTTACACATAGCCAGTGGCTGTGAGTCCTAGACAATTAGTAAACAAGCAGAAAATTCCATGGGGACCTCTGAATTCTGGTTTTAGAGAAGATTGAAGAACATTTCTTGGACTGTCAGAATTTGCAATCTAAATGTTTTGAAAGAGACAAGTCACATAGATAACTTTTCAAAAACATTAGAAAGCGGTAGTCTTAATATTTTTACCACAACATGATGAGAGAATCATTGGACCATATTATGACAGCTGGGGATAGACAGAGGGAGACAGTGGGGGAAGATTCTTGATAGGATTTGTCATGGTAGGGAAAAATGTCAGCACATGAACTGATGCATGATCTTGGAGGTAACAGAATTTGGAGACTCATCATTGTCCATGCAGTCGGCAAGGCATTCGATGATGATCATCAAGTGCCCTGCCAGCTGGTGTAGGCATTCATGTCTCTCCACATGTCTCGGTCTTTAGTGTTCTGGATTAGCTCTGCTGATGATATTCCTCCATGCCACCGTCACAATCCATCCAGCATCATTTCTCTTGTTCAGCGTCTGCCTCTCTTCCTTTGATCTTTCCAGTTGTCATAATGTTCTCCGATGCCTCTCTTCTCATCACATGATGAAAGAAAGCTGTTTGTCTCTTTCTTATTGTTATATATAATGTTCTAGTTTCATTAGCCTCTTTCAGGCAATTGTTTTTAGTTACTCTGGCAGTTCAAGGAATTTGCAACATTCGTCTCAGGAACCAAATCTCTGTTGCTTCAAGTTCTTCCTAATTTGTTCATTTACATTCCAAGATTCACTGCCATACAGCTAAATAGGTTATATATAGCATTTCAGCACTCTCTTTCTTACATTCAGTGTTAGTGACTTATTGCATAAGATACTTTTCATTTTCTGAAATGCTGCTTTTGCTTGCCCTATTCTGTTCTTAATATCTGTTGTGCACCTTCTTTCTAATGTTATAAATGTCCCCAGGTATTTAAATTATCCACTTGGTTAAGAATTTTCCCTTCTATTTCCATTTCATGTTTTGGTGTCACCTTTTTCTTTGATATCACCATCGTTACTGTTTTCTTACGTATTCAAGAAAATGTTGCAGAAATGATGATGATGACAAGAGAAAAATGAAAGGTGCAGCTGGCAGCTGGTAATCTGCAATATATATTCTCTCTTTCTAGCCCGGTGAAAGATTTTGTTGTCACCAATGACAGATGGTGCAGTGATTGTGTGTGCAAACATGGTGGATATTTTACTTGTCAAGATCATTATAATCCAAGTGAGTCCATGTATGTAGATTTCTTCTCTATAGAACTCTTCAAAGGTGAATAAGTTCAAAGGTGAATAACTTACTGACTACTCCCCTCTAGTTCATGTATGTGACTTTTTTTAGCATGTATTAGGTGATTACATGAATTCATGCATTCATTTTTGTATTTTCTGTCATAAGTACATATTTCTTATTATTGTGGTATGCTAGTTAAATGTTAGTTCGTATGTCAGGTCTTAGTCAGATATGACTGAGCTACCGTATAACAGTAGACGGTACTACCTGGTTTCTGTTAGCGCTGAACGTTGGGCGGCGCTTACCAAACCCGACACCCCACATTGTGCCAACGGCTTCGGGCGGAAGAGCGCAATTGGGAGGGTACAAGCCTTACCCTGGTGCGAGGAAATGCAAGCTAAAGACAAAATGTCATGGCAGGGCAGACCAGGCCCTAAGCCTTGGTTGGCGACTGGTCTAGGATCGAAGCTCCGACAGGCGGACAGTTAGAGCATTGCTTTGCTGATCCGGCAGCTTCTGCAGCTTGTCTTGTTCCAGATGTAGGGGTGTTACCTTTCCTCTGGAGTAAACTAGGCAGGCCGAGAGAGGGATCATGCTGCATGGGCAACACATGATCTCTATATTTTAGCCTAGGCTTTGTGCTATGGAGAGGCAATAACTCCATCCCTGGTCTTAACTGGTCTCGGAATCAAAGCGAGAGGCAACTGTTACGGGTTATAAGTCCTTGTCAGTTGGCGTAGACAGAGGAAGAATTGCAATGTCTACTATCTGCATTCTCCAATGCTTGTTCTGAATTTGGTTTAACAATTAGCAAAAAGAAGACACAGATTATGTCACAAGGTGCACATGGGGTACCATCAATCTTTATTGACGACGCCGAACTAGAGATAGTAGACCATTTTACATATCTAGGATCAGTGGTAAATAGCAAATTATCCCTAGATCAGGAAATCAACATCTGGATTGGTAAGGCAGCAACAACAATGAACAGGTTAAGAAAAAGAGTCTGGGAGAACAGGAAGCTTACTGCCAAAACAAAAGTCCTTGTCTATCAAGCCTGTGTCCTTAGTACTCTTCTCTATGGCAGTGAAACCTGGACAACTTACTCACACCAAGAGAACAACTTAAACAGCTTTCATATGCGGTGTCTGCGAAGAATTCTTGGTATTAAGTGGCAAGACAAAATCACAAATACTGAAGTGTTGGAAAGATCAGGTTGTGTGACAGTTTATTCCATGCTCAGTCTTCGTAGACTTAGATGGATAGGACATCTTAGGAGGATGGATGATGGTAGAATACCAAAGGATATCTTTTTTGGTGAATTACAGATGGGTAAGAGATCTCAGGGTCGGCCTCTACTACGATACAAAGATGTGTGTAAGCGGGACATGATTGATGCAGGCATTGATAATGCACATTGGGAGCAAGTCGCCGCTGAACGTGTTGCATGGAGGGCAAATATCAGAAATGGAATAAAGTCAAAGGAGAAAATTATTGCAGAAAAGTCACACAACAAGCGTTTGAGACGTAAGATGGTGCATGATGGTGGAAATGACCATGTGTTTACATGCACCCACTGTGAATGGACATTTACAGCGCAAATTGGCCTTATCAGTCACACTCGCTACCGCCATAGTTAAAAGTTATTATGCCTTTTTAAAGCACAAACTATCGTCTGTCAAGACGGCAAGGTGCCAATGATGATGATGCTAGTTAAAATAGCGAGTTAGTTAACAAAGATGATAGGGAACTGTGTTGATAATGTCTTTAGCATTGTCAGACAAAGCTTCGATGCCTAGGCTCATCATCTGGTAAATGAGGGAAATATTGGGCACCTATTCCTCCAAGTATTCGGGCATCAAAATGTGATGGACTTATCACAGATCCATAGTTGGAAACTAGTTCTGTAATTTAAAACAAAAAAACATTAAAATGTTGCTTTAATCTAAACGGTGTCCATAAAGCTTTTGTACGGTTGTAAACTTAATTTATAAAAACCTAAGTACCACAGCTTACATAGAATTAATAGAGAGACAACAAATAATGATGGTTACAGAAACTGTGGCTATGAAGCCGGAGACAGAACAAACAAACAAACTTTATATGCAAAGGGTTTTGAATTGGACATGCAGGCCTATCTGACATTCTGCCATTCTGTTCTCATACATTATTTCATTAATATGTCACTTACGGAGCTAATCTTAGATAACAACGACAACCACAGAAACAGTATGCATTAAAACGCATAGAAAATACAGACCAAGAAACAGATGGATAGATTCTATCAGGGATATGCAACACAAACTCTAATGCAGTGCAGGCCAAACATTTGGAATGGCACAAGTTCAACATTTAATATGGCATGAGTAGGTCGGCATGGCCGAAAGGATAAGAATGCATGATCTTAAACATCTGGTGTTCTGATGCTGAGGTAAGGGGTTCACCCCCTACACCGGACGGTTGGACTAAAATGTTGACCTATCATCCTTGACTTGGGGGCGTAAATTACAAGTACCTCTGAAGTCAGAGTGGGTTATCCTGATGACGAGGGACACTGATAATAGGATAAAGTCAATCCACACGCAAAGTTCAGTCCAACACTACTAGAAGTAGTGTGTATGGACTACGCTTGAGTTCAAAGTAAGCAAGCAAAACAGAGATGGCATGTTATGAGAGTATCACACAAAACATGAACTCCATAGTTCCAGCGCTGACCCTCCAGGTCCTCGGAAGAATTATGCTCACGGTCTGAAACCAGGCAGTCATAAAATGAATCCACTTCTGAATGTGAAGCAGGCTTGTTGACCACTTCGGCCACTTTTAAAGATTGTAAGTAGCTCAAAGTGTTATCAAGGGTCTAGCCGCATTGTTATAACCATACACTCGGTATTCAACCACACATGTGTCATGTCCATAACAAGGAAACAGATGAGTAACTTTTGTATATACATTTTCATTTTCATGTAGTTGTATTGGTGTGTTTGTTATTTGTGAGCTGTTGAAGGCTTAGGCCGCAGCATCAATTTTGTTACTTGTGCTCTAGTAAAGTTTACCTATTCTACTTCTCCTTTTTTGGGGTCATTCATTCATTATATCAGTATTTTTGGATATTGTCATGATATTTTGTTTATAATCCACAGTCTTGATTGGTATATATTTTAGTATGACACTTGGTGAGTGTCAAAATTTTATTTCTGCACTTCTTAATATTAGAAACCCTACAGGATCATAAATTTGAAGACCCAACAACTGTAGATAAAAAGGCGTGGGAATTTAGACGGGACCTGCAGCTTAGTGATGTGCATACAATGGAAGACATTACCACGTTGATTGCTCAGGTTGTCAGGTGAGGGCACTACAGAATGATTGTTCTATCCTTTTTGTAAACATCATCATCATGTGCCTTACAAAGTAGCATAGACATTTCTGTCTCTCCACACATCTCAGTCCTTGGTGTTCTGGATCAATTCTGTTATCATTCTTCCGTCCCATCATCCCAGACCATCTAACATCATTTCTGTCTGCCTCAGCCTCTTTCTTCCGCTGATCTTTCCTGTCCTCAACAATGTTGCCCAATACCTCTCATGTCATTGTTAGTAATTAGTGATAGATCGTTATTGTGGCACTCCTAACAGGTTCCATAGATGCTCTGATCTCTTCCTTAACATGGCACTGATGATGTCTTCTCATTACATGACCATATAATATGGGGAGGACATTTATATGAATTAGTAAACAAGATTTATTAGCTTCTGTCCTTCTTACAGTGTTATAAAAGACTGATGGAAGAAATCTAAAACTAAATTTCTTGTGAACACCTTGTAGATTTATATATTTATGTTACAGATATAAATACATAAATCTACAAGGTATTCACACCGTTCGCTTAGTTTTAGTATATAAAAGAAGGTTTGTATAAGTAAAAAAGACAATGGCTGATAAGCTAAATTTATGGCCTTTGTATGTACAAGATCTGTTTAAAAAGTATAGGACCTTTGGCTGGGAAGATTACAGTTACTCACCCTTATGTCTGAAATCCTAATCTTCTTCAAAGTTCTCTCCTTGGGACTGTTGACACTGCTCCCAGCAGGTCCCCTATTTTTGGAAGCATTTCAAGAAGGCCTGTTATGAAAAGAGTACAGCGTGGCCATCATACTCATAAAGTCTTCTCGTGCTTAGACTGAATCCTATTCAGTGGCATTTTCAGCTTGGGCTACAACCAGAAATCAGTCAGCCATTTTGGGAGAGCAGGGAGCCTGACAAACCAGAGGAATATTGCCTTTGGCCCAGAATGTCTGAATCATCACCTTTGAGCTATGCAAGTGAACTGTTCAGTGGGTAATGGCAACTTGGTTTGCCCAACATGACAATGTACCCACCCATTCTTCACATCCGATTCAAACTTGATTCATGAAGTTAAAATCTTATAAGGCAGATCTGGTTTAATTTCAAATTATAAAGCAAGGATGGATTGGCTTTTCTCCCAAAGAAAATGTTATGTATATATATATATATATATATGAAAACTAACGCAAGGCGGTCTGCTACCAAATCGCCCACAGCTGTGTTTCTAACGCAGTATGCAGGATTAAAATTGTGTCTGTAACCCCTTCTCCACAGAGCTGGCGTTATGAGTGTCAAAAGCAAACAACGAGATATTGACCACATCATCCATCGAGTGCTGGTGAAACAAAAAAATGGGGCTAACACAATATACCCAGTACGCATCAAGGTATGGGAAAAGGCCCATAACTTTACGTACACATGACCAGTATGCTACTAGGCTTGAAGACATATTACCTTAAGCAACTTTTACATTACATTGTCGGCCATTACATACGTGAAAGCTCACAGTTTCTGCTTGACTTTCTAGTTGTGGAGGTAACTTGCTGCTGAATGTGGGCCCCACAAAAGAGGGAGTAATTGTGCCCATATTTGAGGAACGGCTGAGACAGATGGGGCAATGGCTGGCTGTTAATGGAGAAGCAATTTACACCACAAAACCTTGGACGTATCAGAATGACACAATTCATCCGGATGTTTGGTAAGATTGTAGTAATAATTTCCCAAGAAAGAAGCATGTATTGAGCCATTGTCATATTCATACATTGAATTGTGATAGTTACATTCACTTGCTATTGGTTAATTTTGCTCAGGCATGTCTTCTATTTGTTAAAGTTCACTTCTGTCATCATTATGTGCCTGTCATAATCTGGACAGTCATGCTTCTTTCTTCACATCTTCATTTGGTAAAGGAGAGCTTGGCATATGAGACCACAATCTCAAATCTGAGAATGGAAGTAGATTCGGTTACTACAGCTTTCCGCTGGTTGGAGAACAAACTCTATATGCATGTTGTGATTGTAACTGGTTCGCAAAACGTGCTGGCAAAGGTGAAGAGTGGCATGCTTCATGCAGAATAGCATGCATTGTTTCAGAGGTCACGGGTTGTGAGCATTCGCTGGATATTTTCTCCAGGACACTCTTGTGTGGTTGGAAATGTACAAGCAGACGGATTGGCTGGTGCCGCGCTATTGAGGGGTGATTTGATGCATGACAAAACAAATGTGCTGAAGGCCCTCCGGGAGAATGTGCAGAAGAACAGATAGCCTTTCATGGTCTAGAGAGAATACAGCAGCAAGGGGTGATCAGAGGATCTAGTCGACTGTCATCATTCAGAGGTAAAGCCAGACGTACATAGTAATCAGATTGCATGGGTACCATTAGTATTGGAACTTTTTGCTGGTTGTTGAAGATAAGGACTGAGCACTTATGAGAATGCCCTGAGTACAGTGATGTCGGTTCTTGACTCAAGTCAACTCAAATGAACTCTTCACATCTTGTGGTTGCCAACAGAATGTATCAGTTTTTTTGCTGTTACTTTTTCATCTCATCATGAAAGACTGTCAAGAATCTTCTCGCAAGGTCTTCCTCTATATCTTATTTCATTAATCATTCCAGCTTTCCCTTCTCACAATGTGGCCAAAACATGTTGAATGCCTTTTTCTGATTTTTGTGATAAGTTGTCTTTGTGTCTTAGCCTCTTTTAAAACATTCATGTTACTTATTTCAGCTGTCCACGGTATTTTTAACTTTTTTTCTGTAAAACCAACTCTCTGTGGCTTCAAAGAGTTTTTCGCTTGTTTACTTATTTGAATAACGAAGATACAAACAATGAATAGGATAGAATTTCTCCTATACTCGTGTCATTCATGAAGCTGCAAGAGCAAAGTGGCTATATGGTTGCCTGCCAGATCAGTGGTCATGGATGTCACCTGCCAGATCAATGGTCATGGATGTCACCTGCCAGATCAATGGTCATGGATGTCACCTGCTAGATCAGTGGTCATGGATGTCACCTGCTAGATCAGTGGTCATGGATGTCACCTGCTAGATCAGTGGTCATGGATGTCACCTGCTAGATCAGTGGTCATGGATGTCACCTGCTAGATCAGTGGTCATGGATGTCACCTGCTAGATCAGTGGTCATGGATGTCACCTGCCAGATCAATGGTCATGGATGTCACCTGCTAGATCAGTGGTCATGGATGTCACCTGCTAGATCAGTGGTCATGGATGTCACCTGCTAGATCAGTGGTCATGGATGTCACCTGCTAGGATCATGGTCATGGATGTCACCTGCCAGATCAATGGTCATGGATGTCACCTGCTAGATCAGTGGTCATGGATGTCACCTGCTAGATCAATGTCATGGATGTCACCTGCCAGATCAATGGTCATGGATGTCACCTGCTAGATCAGTGGTCATGGATGTCACCTGCTAGATCAGTGGTCATGGATGTCACCTGCTAGATCAGTGGTCATGGATGTCACCTGCCAGATCAATGGTCATGGATGTCACCTGCTAGATCAGTGGTCATGGATGTCACCTGCTAGATCAGTGGTCATGGATGTCACCTGCTAGATCAATGGTCATGGATGTCACCTGCTAGATCAGTGGTCATGGATGTCACCTGCTAGATCAGTGGTCATGGATGTCACCTGCTAGATCAGTGGTCATGGATGTCACCTGCTAGATCAGTGGTCATGGATGTCACCTGCCAGATCAATGGTCATGGATGTCACCTGCTAGATCAATGGTCATGGATGTCACCTGCTAGATCAGTGGTCATGGATGCCACCTGCCAGATCAATGGTCATGGATGTCACCTGCTAGATCAATGGTCATGGATGTCACCTGCTAGATCAATGGTCATGGATGTCACCTGCTAGATCAATGGTCATGGATGTCACCTGCTAGATCAATGGTCATGGATGTCACCTGCCAGATCAATGGTCATGGATGTCACCTCCAGATCAGTGGTCATGGATGTCACCTGCTAGATCAGTGGTCACAGATGTCACCTGCTAGATCAGTGGTCACAGATGTCACCTGCTAGATCAATGGTCATGGATGTCACCTGCTAGATCAATGGTCATGGATGTCACCTGCTAGATCAATGGTCATGGATGTCACCTCCAGATCAATGGTCATGGATGTCACCTGCTAGATCAATGGTCATGGATGTCACCTCCAGATCAATGGTCATGGATGCCACCTGCCAGATCAATGGTCATGGATGTCACCTGCCAGATCAATGGTCATGGATGTCACCTGCCAGATCAATGGTCATGGATGTCACCTGCTAGATCAGTGGTCATGGATGTCACCTCCAGATCAGTGGTCATGGATGTCACCTGCTAGATCAGTGGTCATGGATGTCACCTGCTAGATCAATGGTCATGGATGTCACCTGCTAGATCAATGGTCATGGATGTCACCTCCAGATCAGTGGTCATGGATGTCACCTGCTAGATCAGTGGTCATGGATGTCACCTGCTAGATCAGTGGTCATGGATGTCACCTGCTAGATCAGTGGTCACAGATGTCACCTTCTAGATCAGTGGTCATGGATGTCACCTGCTAGATCAGTGGTCATGGATGTCACCTGCTAGATCAGTGGTCATGGATGTCACCTGCTAGATCAGTGGTCACAGATGTCACCTTCTAGATCAGTGGTCATGGATGTCACCTGCTAGATCAGTGGTCATGGATGTCACCTGCTAGATCAGTGGTCATGGATGTCACCTGCTAGATCAATGGTCATGGATGTCACCTGCTAGATCAATGGTCATGGATGTCACCTGCTAGATCAATGGTCATGGATGTCACCTGCTAGATCAGTGGTCATGGATGTCACCTGCTAGATCAATGGTCATGGATGTCACCTGCTAGATCAATGGTCATGGATGTCACCTGCTAGATCAATGGTCATGGATGTCACCTGCTAGATCAATGGTCATGGATGTCACCTCCAGATCAGTGGTCATGGATGTCACCTGCTAGATCAATGGTCATGGATGTCACCTGCTAGATCAATGGTCATGGATGTCACCTGCTAGATCAATGGTCATGGATGTCACCTGCTAGATCAGTGGTCACAGATGTCACCTGCTAGATCAGTGGTCATGGATGTCACCTGCCAGATCAATGGTCATGGATGTCACCTGCTAGATCAATGGTCATGGATGTCACCTGCTAGATCAGTGGTCATGGATGTCACCTGCTAGATCAGTGGTAATGGATGCCACCTGCCAGATCAATGGTCATGGATGTCACCTGCTAGATCAATTGTCATGGATGTCACCTGCCAGATCAATGGTCACAGATGTCACCTGCTAGATCAATGGTCATGGATGTCACCTTCCAGATCAGTGGTCACATATGTCACCTGCTAGATCAATGGTCATGGATGTCACCTGCTAGATCAGTGGTCACAGATGTCACCTGCCAGATAGTGGTCATGGATGTCACCTGCCAGATCAGTGGTCACAGATGTCACCTGCCAGATCAATGGTCACAGATGTCACCTGCTAGATCAGTGGTCACAGATGTCACCTGCTAGATCAGTGGTCATGGATGTCACCTGCTAGATCAGTGGTCACAGATGTCACCTTCTAGATCAGTGGTCACAGATGTCACCTGCCAGATCCGTGGTCACAGATGTCACCTGCCAGATCAGTGATCATGGGCGTGAATCAACATCTGAGCAGATTTTTAAAACTGATCTAGACTTCCAGGTCAACCCAGTTAAAATAGATACCAGGAAATGTCTTGGGAAGTCAAGGCAACCAGCCTTTACCAAAATCAACCATACACGATTAAGCATTTATCTCATCTCTCTCTTCTTCAGCCTATCTTCCAGTGGAGCATTGGCCTTAAAAAAACTCAGCCCAAGCCCTTTGTAGTCTTGTTCATAATTGGTTGGATTTTGCAGCTAAAGTTTTCTACATGATAAGGTTTCATGCCAACCCTCCTTAGTTGCCTCTTCTGATATGCATAGTAGGTTAAAGTGTTGCAACTATTTGCTTCTCTTAAGGAAGGTAACTCATGGATAACAATTAAGCATACTGACTGATGAACGGTGTCACTCTGAACAACTGTACAAATAGTTAAGTATGTCAACAAAGAACTGAAACAGTAAGATTTGTTTTATGACACATTAATTAGTAAATAAAAAGTAAACTAAAGGACCCTTTTACACATATTGAGGCATATTGGGTATATGGTGCTGGTCCTAAATTTGAATAGACCAATCAGCATTCAAGTCATGTTGTTAATATGCTAGCCTATTTCCTGATACCTATTTTAGGCTGGGTCACCATAGGAGCATGTCAGTTTTAAAAATCTGCCTTCTTGGGAATTTTAACACATGACCACTTCCCCACGAGGCAAGTGTGCTAGCCACTTGAATACTGTGGCTTCAACAATGATTAGTACACATGAAGAATGGCCAATCAAACATTGTACATCGCTTGTGACAGAAAGCGTAAATAAATTTCATGTATAATATTGCATGGAGGACAAATCATCTTAGTGTATTTCAATCGTTCAGAGATTTCATTTATAAAATTGTATGACAGTCATATCATGCTACTGTATTTCAATCATTCTAAAATGTGCTGTTTTTTTTATAAATAGGTACACATCAAAAGTCACTCATAATGGAACTGATGTCTATGCCATCTTGCTGAAGTGGCCTACATCACCAACTTTACTATTGGCTGCTCCTATCCCCAATGATGACACAATTATCACATTAGTTGGCTATCCTTCCAGCTTCCAGTGGATACATCATGAAGGATCTGGTATTGAGATTACTCTTCCTGTTATCCCAGCCAATGAAATGCCGTGCAAATGGGCATGGGTTATTAAACTTACTGATATTAGCAACTGATTGCAATTCAGAGGTTTCTCCTTTGTTTGTGTTTTGACTCCATTTAGTTGACATGACCTAGCCATATTTATGGTATGATGCTGACCTATGCAGTCAAACAAATGAATAAATTTTTGCTATGAAGACACAAACAACAGATTGTCGATTTATTGCCTGGCATATTTTGCTGCATCTCGTGCAGAAATCACACTACATAAACTAAAGCTGATGCAGCAAAATATACCAGGCAATAAATCATGCATGTTTGTGTTTTCATTATTCAAATTCACTACGGGAAAACATTGTTTTGAAATGTTGCGATATTTTTAAAAAGTCTGTTTTCCAATTTGGAGGCTTGCACATGCACCTACATAAATTAGGAAATAATACTTTCCCAAAATGGCAACAAGTTCGGACGCCGGCGATGAGACGTATTATTTCCTAATTTATATATATATATGTGTGTGTGTGTCTGAGCCTCAAGATGGGAAAAGAGATTTTCCTGAAAAGTAGCAACATTTATTTATTTTATTGTGACTGCATAGTGTCAACATTGTACTTTACATATAATTTTAAACAATCACTTTTCTTTATAATGAATTATGACCCGCCTGTCAACAACCTGGATTCACACAGGCATGCGGGTCACTTCATTCGTACCTCACGATCACAAACTCGGTTGTACAAATGGGAAACTATGAATCACAATTTATTCTGCATAATATACAGCTCGCTTCTCGAGCACACATCAATTACATTCGTTACGTAAATACATTCATCTAATATCACAACCCTCTTCTATCTCAAATACATTCTCTTAAGATCACAACACTCTTCTATCTCGCTATGTCTAACTGCGTCCTTGCTAAACTACACAGTGGCCAGAGTAAACACACAGGTCTTGTCGCTTCAACTGTCAAGTCCGGTCTGCCTGAGTCTACAGGTCCAGTTCAGCTGCTGGCCCTTGAATTCTTGTGTGGACAGCAGTGCTGCGTGCCGCGTTACTTAGCACGCAGTTCAGTAGTCCGTTATTCGTTACTTTACAGCTGTACTATAGTTCAGTCTGTGTACGGGTAATTCCCCGTGGTTAACGTACTCTGTCCTATCTTGGGAGTTGATCCCCGTTATGTCCTAGCATGTCCTAGCTATGACACGTGCGTGTCCTGTCTATGTCCTGTCCTAGACTGTTTGGGAGTTCTACCTCCTTCTATTGTCCCTTTCTATCTATTCTCTTGTAAGGGACCTTATCTATGCTCTGTCTTAGTCCTTTCCTTTCTTATACCCTTATCCTACTGCTGTCTATATATCCAGCTTCTTGACACGCTCTCGTCCCCTCCCCATATTGCGTCACCAACTTTAGCTGATGGGTGTGTCGCAATCTGTCGTAACAATTAAAAAAAACAATTAGTTGGGTCTAATTTTCTCAAGAGCTGGTTAGGTTAGGTTATCATGTCTTGGGTATAATGACTGACCTATAAAAGTCTGACGTCACACTGTCGTATTACCCTACTGGATTATATCAATATCGCACAACTGTAATGTTGGCCAGAGTCAATCTTATTCACATTACATATATGAGAGCTGTAACGAACCAAAGCTCAATGTCTATTCGACCTGCTTTTCAAAATGCCGATTAACCGACATCCCGCACAAATTGCCCCTGTTACGGGTACAATAAATGAATATAAATTCATGCTCTCATGTAATGTTTCTCCAACTCTTTTACATGTTGTGTGTAGCTAATGTTCACCTATCTAACTTCCGTTTAGTGGTAAATCTTTCAATGTTATTATCAGAGTCTAGTAAGTCTGTTATGTCCCCTGTTCATGAGTTTGCCCCATTTCCATTTAATGCTGTCTGCATTTTTATCTGTAAGTATTTCTGGTTTTTTGCGTGTTTTGTTATATTTAATGTATGTTTAAATCACAAACATAGGTGTATGTCTATAATTTATATGAATGATGTTTTCAAGCGTCGCAGGTCGGTTTACTGCAGTCACGAATGAATGTGCATTTGCTTAATTTGTGACTGCCTTGCCGATCTAGGGAAGCTTAAAATATTCCTATACATGTAATGCATTATGGCAGTAACACACACAAACAGTACACAACACATGTGTAACACACACAAGACGAAGACAAATTACTAAAAACTCTTGGGTGAGGAAAAAAATTGCACCGAGGTTCGCTCGCATTATATTTAATCCATTCATTCATTTCTTACGCTCGTCTTTCACTCACACATTCACTCATCACTGGTTTAAAAAGGTTTTATGTCATTAAAATCATATTATATAATATCATGGGGAAAAAATCAAACAAAAACATTCAAAATAATTTGGGCTCAGTTTACACATTTGTAGAGCCAAATACTAGTGATGTACATTAGCACTGTTTCTGCTATATACAAAAATTTACCTGTTAAATGGATAGTTTGCAGTAATCCTAGGTCTATTAACTACTCTAAATAATATATTATACTTTCGTGTACTGAGATTTACTAACTAAGGGAAGATAATATAAGTAAATAAATGAAATGAGGTGAAATGTGTTGGTTCCCTTAATATAATTTTAATTGTCGATGGTATTAATTTTTCATGCTGTAATATTAAAATATTGTGTCTTAGCTAACTACCTTGTCCTAACTACTATCTAATTAATAATGGAATGACAATCTCTTTCGAGATTCAAGGATATGATTCAACTAACGTAATTTAAGTCTAATATTCCCTGTATGTATCTGGGGTTTAGGAAATACATGTTACTAATTTACTGCATGGAAAAACAATGGTTATGTTATTGTAAATTAAACTACAACTAAGAAACTATACTATCATATGAAACTTCAATAAAAATATTATATTACATATCACAAGTACATAAATATTTCAATACTATACTATTTACACTAATCCGCTCCAGGTAAGGTGATGCAATCGCGTCCTTTCCATTCGAATATCTTCTTTTTGGGAACAGTTTCTATTCACACTGTTCGATATTCCACGCGATGTTCCTGGAGTGTGTATATACAGTGTTCTATTCAACTGTGTTGAATATATGTAATGGTAACGACGTAGATAGTTCATCATCTATGTGCCCAATCTTCTTCATAATGACACATCTGTCTGCGCACAGTCTTATTTAAGGCGACACATATGTCTGAGCACAGTCTTATTTATAGCGACACATCTGTCTGAGCACAGTCTGCTTCTGGTGTCAGTGACGATGGTGATGTTACGTCGCTTCTCTGTGGCACTTCAGGTATCTCAAAGTTCGAAGGTCTGCTCAGCGTGTCAGCAAGTATATTACTTTTGCCTTTGATGTGCCTGACTGTGAAGGAATAATTTTGGAGTATCAGGGACCATCTGTAGATTCTGTTATTCTTATGGACTCCTGTCTCCATGACTGTGAGTGGAGAGTTGTCAGTCTCGATGACAAAGTGTGTCCCTGCCAAGAATCTATGCAATTTACGGACACAGTACACAATACTTAAAGCCTTCAATTGAGAGACATCGTACCTCGCCTCAATTGGGGTGATTTTGCGGCTTATGTATATTACTAGGGTGAAGGATGCCGTCATACTTCTGACATAATACGCCGGCAATGGATACTGCACTGGCATCAGTCCCTGTAGGGCTCTGGGCTTTCTTCATCTGCTCCGCTAAAAGCAGTGTTATAGTTGGCATACATCATTTCAATTAGACTTTCATCGTAGTCATTTGACTTGAGATAATTACTAAACTCGTCAACCATTGTCTCCGGGTCCATGTCGAGATCTACTTGACCAACTCGCCATGGAAATTCCTTTTTTTTCATCTCGCCTGTGCCTTGAGAAGGTTCCATATCAGTAACATCGTTTTTCTCAGAGGTTGCCTTAGACAGGTCTCTCTCTTCTTCTGCAGACATAACTTGTTTTCGCTTTGTTTTGAAGCATAGGGGGGCAAGAGTCGATGTGCTGCAGAGCAGAGCGAATGAGTTTTAAGGTTCTATATGTATGCTGTCAATTGTCGCTGTCATGTCTACTGTTGGAACTGAAAGTTCCATGTCATCGTCTTCTATTTGATTCACTATTGTGGTTGCGCTGAGTACGTTTTCTGTTTGATTGTTAGGTGTAGTTGCATTGTAGTCGTCTTCTGCCTGGCTAATTGGTGTGGTTGCATTGTGTTCGTCTTCAGTCTGATTAATTGGTGTGGTTGCATTGTGTTCGTCAGTCGTCTGCTGTTCCTGTCTTGAGAAATACGGTTTCAGCATGTTGATATGGAATATCTTTAACTTATTGTTCATCGATATCTCATAGTCAACATCTGATATCTTTCGCACAACTTTGAATGGCCCTTGCCATGATGTTAAAAGTAAGTTTCTTTTATCAGGTAATAGGAGTAGTACCTCTTGTTCTGGTTCGAGGTGTAAGGTTTTGGCACCCTTGTTTGCGTAATGGCGGTAGATCTGTCCTTTTCGTTCCAAAGATGTCTTAGCTATCGTGCACGCTCTCATAATTTTGTCGCGTGTTTCAGTGACTACCTCATAAGGTGATACCGGTGGTAAGGTATCTGAGGCGTTGGTTATTAGTTGATGGTATATGTTGAGGGGTCCTCGTGGGTTAGCCCCGTATACTAACTCAAATGGAGAGAAACCCGTACTTGAGTGCGGAATTTCTCGGTAGGCAAACAGCACTGTTGGTAACAGTGTGTCCCAATCAGATGGGTTCTCTGCTGTCACCTTTGCCAGCATGTGTTTCAAATCCCTGTTAATCTTTTCTATAATTCCGTTGCTGGCCGGGTGATATGGTGTGGTGAAACATTGTTTAATCCCTAACAATTTGGTAAGAGCTTGCATTGCAGCTGATATAAACTGCGTTCCCCGATCCGATAGAATGGTACAGGGGAATCCGAACCGGGAAAACAGATGTAAAAATACGTTGGCTACATCTTTGGAACTGATGTATTTTAGCGCCACCGCCTCTACCAACCTCGAACAGAGATCTACCAGAGTTAGAATGAATCGGTTTCCTTTGCTGGACACCTGATTTAGAGGTCCAACAATATCTACCGCTACACATTCAAAAGGTCTAGAGGCCAATGTTGTCGGTTGGACCTCTGCTGTAACATGTTTACCCTTTCTTACTAACTGTTGACAAATGGTACATGAACGACAAAAGTCTTTTAATGTCTTTACAAAATTTTGGCCAGTAAAAATGAGCTAAGATTCTGGCTCTAGTTTTATCGTAGCCTAAATGACCAGCAAACGGCGAATCGTGTGCGATTCGTAACACTGTTTGTCGATGTTTGACAGGTAGTACCGTTTGCTGAATTTCATGGTTATCTCTGCTATAAGTTCTCATGAGAATACCATTGTGTAATTTAAAATACCATGACGCGTTTTTGGTCATTTTTGGTTCTCACCCACAAATCCTAAATAGGGTGAGATAGTTGGGTCGGCGCGTTTCGCCTCTATGAAATCATTTTTGGTGGTTTTATTTATGGTACTACTTGGTGATATTAAGTGTAGCATTTCTTTTTGCAGGTCGTCTTGCTGTTTCTGTGTTTCTGACCTGGTTACCGCATTAGCCTTACTGGTTTCTCTCCAGGCTTTTATAATCTTTTGTCGGTACACTTCTTACCTCTGATAGGCACCCGATTATCAGATCCCGTGCTAAGGATTGTGTAAGATGGCGCACGTGAATGTGCTGGACAGGAATGGGGTGTCTATACGGGCTTTTACTATCGGATACTTCTCTATGTTACCAGAGAAGGTAAGGCACTTACAAAGCCGCCCGTATAATCCTCTGGCTTAGCCAGTTCCTTGTTAAGGCCAATCAAGGTGCTGCCGCTATCTATCAAGCACTGGCACGGCTGATTATTCACCATTCCGTCATGGAATACTAATTTGCCTCTAGAGGCAATAGCTGCATTAGCTTTTTCGCTAGAAAACGGTACTGTGTGCCCACATTTTAGCATTCCGTCTTCATGAAATTGATGACATGTAACACATTTATCAAAATTTAGAACGTCACTCGCAGCTGCCACATTCTCA
Source organism: Cepaea nemoralis (assembly GCA_014155875.1). Classification (NCBI taxonomy): domain Eukaryota; kingdom Metazoa; phylum Mollusca; class Gastropoda; order Stylommatophora; family Helicidae; genus Cepaea; species Cepaea nemoralis. Next base: position 102,184 of record JACEFZ010007819.1, read on the forward strand.
CCGTATGGTAACATTCCTTCTATGTCACTGTCATGCTCGCTTCCACTTTCAGATGAAGTATCGACAAGTACAGCATTACAGGCTCTCAATCTCTCCCGTCCCACACACTTTGAGCTATAGTGTCCAAAACTTTTACAAAAGAAGCATTTGACTGCACGTCTATATGTGTTTCTTTTGTTTCTCTGTTTCTCAATCATCATCTCCAAGTGAGAAGGGTACCCCGGATTTTTTATCACACATAGAAAATTGTTCATGAAAGTAATGACAATATTGACATTGAGGTGGCTTTGCTTTTTGTTTATCCCTCATTTGGAATGGTGGTTGGTTAAATGGTTTGTGAGTGTTTTTTTTGGCAAAGGCCACTATTTCTGATTCTTCTACAGTTGTTTTAAATATGTCCCTATTTGAAGGAAAAATATGCTGACCCCCGTTTCACTAGCTGTTCTAAAGAGTTAACGTCGGCTTTCTGTAAAAATTTAGCAAAGGGTGTTAGTACAGTTGATATTATTTTATTTATTATCATTAAGTCTCTGAGCTTATCAAAGCTTTTGTTTACCTTTGCGGCGTTGAGCCATGTGTTAAATAAACTGTGTACGTTAGATACATAATCAATGAATGTTTCGTTAGGTTTAGGCTTTAATTTTGAATACTGAATTTGGTAGCCTGGGGCGTCAAGTAAAAAAAATGTCGCATAATGCGTTTATGGACGTACTCATAATTATTTCTTAACTTTGGTGGAATAGCTTCTATAACCTTCAAGGGCTCCCCAGAGAGGTTCTTCATATAGATCATCGCCCAGTGTTTTGGTGGTACTTCCTGGAATTTAAGTTGGAATTCCACATTCTCAGTCCATGCAGAGATGGAGTCTCCTTGGCAATAGGGTTTGACTATCCCTTTGTACTTGTTGAATTTATACTCTTCTTCTTTGCTCTTTAATTTAGTGGTAACAATATGCACGTGAGATTCGATCTCTAATTCTTTGATCTTTACCTGCGTCTGTGCTTCAATCTCCAGTTGTTTTTCTCTTAAAGCTATTTCTTTCGCTTTGGTGGCCTCAGTTAGTTCTGCAAAGTCTTTTTGATGCTGCCGTTCTTGTGCTCGTTCCTCTCTTTCAGCATTTTAGCTTCTTTTTCACTTATTGCTTTCCTATCGGTGTATTCTCTATACTCGTTTTTAGCCCATTGCTCTAATTTCTCACCATTGAATCCTAGGTCTTTACCTGCTTGTATACACTCACTCAAAGTCGACATTTTTGATAGTTACTTAATACACGAAATGACAATAAGTAATAAATTATTATACAATATTTCTAAATATTTACAGCATTCAAAAATTTAAGATGCTGTTCTAATTAACACTGTTCAAAACTATCAATGCACTTATCTGATAATTTCCCGCTTGTATGGATCAACTGGGTGCTGTTTTTCTATTTCTCTAGTGCTGTTCTGCATGCCGCTACACTGCATTCTGTTATATAGAGCAGCAACAATTAATATTCAGAAAATTCACAAACATACAAGTTGATATCGTAATTTACACTATTTCTGTGTCGTAGTTCGCTCCGACGGGAATGCTGAAATGTGAAATGAATGTATTAAATTTGTCTGTCATAAGTCAAATGTCGTCTTGTCTTCACTTGCGTTCGGCATCAACTGAAACATCTCTGTGAAACATGTTTATATTAGTTATATATTTCACACTTGTTCATACTGAATCTTTCTTTCCATTGTTAAACAATCATATTCATGAATATTGAGTTCACTCAAACTTTGTGATTTTTACCTCTTTCACTACCAAACAAAAATTGGGCTGTGACCAAACAGAAATTTATGGCAGAAAATTGGAAGTAGGGGTGTGTTACAATAATGATTTTAAAATGGTTAAAATGGTAGCAGATCTATTGTATTACATATCAAATTAAAGAGGATTGCACAAGGAACATGACAGTGTTAATAATTAATTGATAGGTTACAAATATTATGACAATAATGAGAGGTTTAATAATAACAACTGAAATTAAAGAGGTAAAAATTATTTAAAAACTGCTCTTATTAGGTGTTTTCTACACTCCTATACTGCTAATCATGTTTAATTTACTGAATAATCAAACAAACACCACTTGTCTTCAAGAATATAAACAGTATTACTCATTAAAATCACCCAAAAGGAAGTTTTGCTGCATATTCTGAACCATGTCTCTTTCACAAATAATGAAAAAAAACAATGGCAGAAAACTGGATGTAGGGGTGTGTCTCAATAATGTTGTGAAATACAAATGTTTTACCGCACAATGATGATAAAGATATGTACCGGCCATGTAAATTTTCAGTTTACTGTAACTTAAAATTCCGAAACGGAGCAGAAATGTATCAAATAAACCACTGATCATTTTGTGGCCATAAAAGCACCAATTGCCACCACAGCGGATCAAATGTGGCACCAGATGGACCCTTGGTAGCGAAAGAGTTACTTCTTGTCACGCTAAATTTGCTTCAATCTCGCAATCTTGCTCTAATTTTGTTACACAGTAACCCTTCTTGTTCATAAACTCGTCATAAGTTCAAACAGGCACTCCTTTTGCATACAATCATAAGTTCATAACGAACACTTTTGCCCATTCTTGCTGTCGTAGGTTCATAAACCACTATCTGACACCACTTTTGCCCGCCTGTCCACAACCTGGATTCACACAGGCATGCGGGTCACTTCATTCGTACCTCACGATCACAAACTCGGTTGTACAAATGGGAAACTATGAATCACAATTTATTCTGCATAATATACAGCTCGCTTCTCGAGCACACATCAATTACATTCGTTACGTAAATACATTCATCTAATATCACAACACTCTTCTATCTCAAATACATTCTCTTAAGATCACAACACTCTTCTATCTCGCTATGTCTAACTGCGTCCTTGCTAAACTACACAGTGGCCAGAGTAAACACACAGGTCTTGTCGCTTCAACTGTCAAGTCCGGTCTGCCTGAGTCTACAGGTCCAGTTCAGCTGCTGGCCCTTGAATTCTCATGCGGGCAGCAGTGCTGCGTGCCAGCGTTACTTAGCACGCAGTTCAGTAGTCCGTTATTTGTACTTTACAGCTGTACTATAGTTAAGTCTGTGTATGGGTAATTCCCCATGGTTAACGTACTCTGTCCTATCTTGGGAGTTGATCCCTGTTATGTCCTAGCTATGACACGTGCGTGTCCTGTCTATGTCCTGTCCTAGACTTTTTGGGAGTTCTACCTCCTTCTACTGTCTTTCTCTATCTATTCCCTTGTATAGATCCTTATCTATGTCCTGTCTCTGTCCTTTCCTTACTTCTGTCTTTGTCCTACTTCTGTCTATACATCCAGCTCCTTGACACTCACCATGGTCATTCAGTATTCAATTTGTAAAACTGATAGTTCATGTAAAGTGCCATTCCATTACATACAGTCAATTACAGATTTATATTTCAGGTAACTGATGAACAGTTAATAAAAACATTGTTTTTTCTTACTTCTTCTTCTTCTTCTTCTTCAGCGTTCCGAGCCATTGAGGTTCTTTGCTGCAGATACAATCCATCTCCATTCGTCTCTCTGGTTGACCTTCTCTTGCCAGTCGTTGATTCCAAGTGCTTGTAGGTCTGTATATATATTATCTCTCCACCGTCTTCTTGGTCTACCTAGGGGTCTACGGTCATTTATTTCCTGAGTGTAAGCGAGTTTTGTTTCCCTATTAGCTTCCATTCTTTCCATATGCCCCAACCATTGTAGTCTATTAGCCTTCATGATACCAGTGATTAGCGGGGACTTAACAGATCATTTGTTACTTCTTCTTTTCCACTCTCCACTTTGTGTATCCCTAATGGGTCCAAAGATGCGTCTTAAAACTTTGTTCTCAAAGGTTTGTAGTAAGGCTTCGTCTCCTTTCGTTGTACTCCAGGTTTCAGAGCCATACAGCACAACTGGTCTGATCAGTGTTTTGTATATTGTGATCTTGGTGTTACGAGATAGCGCCTTTGATTTTAGTAGATGTAGTGCATAGTATATCTTATTTCCAGAATTGATTCTAGTTTGTATTTCTTCCCTTATGATGTTGGAGCAGTTGAAGATTGTACCCAGGTATTTGTATGTTTCCGTTCTTTTAATGGTCATATTATCTATTTGTATGTGGCCAGAGTTTTTAGCCATTCCTTCTCTTGAAATTACCATATATTCTGTCTTATCTTGGTTGATAACCAGCCCCATCTGTTGGGCCTTTTCCTTTAAGTGAGTCAATATTTCCAATGTCTTTTGTTCATTTTCCCCTATAATATCTATATCATCTGCATAACCAAGCAGCTTGGATGTTCCTCCAATATCACATTCCTCCTTTACCCTCCTTACAACTTTCTCTAGAGCCAGATTGAAGAGTAGCGGCGATAGTGCATCACCCTGTTTCAAGCCAGATGTTATTTTGAAAGGGTCTGATTTCCTGCCTTTATATGTTACTATATTATAAGTATCTTCCATGCATAGTCTGGTCATGTTGATTAACTTCCTTGGTATTCCATAGACTATTCCTATGGACACTATCATAAGCCTTTTTAAAATCCACAAAAATGTTATGGAGATCTCTTATATTCCCAATTTTTCTCGGCTATTTGTCGTAAGATAAATATCTGATCTATTGTTGATCTGTTTTGTCTAAAACCCGCCTGGTAGTCACCTAATATGTATTCTGAATATGGTTTTAGTCTATTTAGTAATACTGTGGATAGTATCTTATAGCTTATGGACAGTAGTGATATTCCTCTATAATTTTCACACTGGAACTTGTCTCCTTTCTTAAAGATAGGTATCAATAATGACTCTTTCCAGTCATGGGGTAATTCTTCTGTCCTCCAGATTTGTATTATTAGTTCGTATAACTTTAGATGTAATGCATGGCCACCCGCCTTTATAAATTCAGCAGCAATTCCATCAGCCCCAGTTGCCTTATTGTTTTTAAGTCGTGTGATTACATATAGGATTTCTTCAAATGCAGGTATTTCAATTTGTGGTTCACACGTTAGAACCTCTTCCTGTGGGAAAGTGTTACTTGGAGCTTCACAATTTAGTAATTCAACAAAATATTCTTTCCATGTGTTGCACATTTCCTCATTGGTATTTATCATATTCCAATTTTTGTCTTTTAAACCATATGTGTTGTGTTGGTGCCCTCGTTTCATTGACTTCAGTTCTTTAAAATACTTTCTGGATTTGTTTTTCTGGTGATTAGTTTCCATATCTTTGATTATATTACTCATATATTCTCGCTTCTGCTGTCGAACTATTTTTGTAGCCTCTTTACATTCATTTCTTCTTCTTCTTCTGCGTTCATCCGGAGTTTTTTTTCCGGACGTGATTGCGTTGTGCCTGTTTACAGCAGAGCTGCGTTCTTGCGCCGTTAGGCCGACACATCCGACTTCTGCAGGCATTTGTTGACCGGGTTAACCTTCCCGGTTTTCATTTCTATATTGCTCTTCCTTTTGGATGTTGTTGATGTCATTTAGCCATAGCTGTCTGGCATTCGTTTTCCTAATGACTGCTTCTTCACATTTTGGATTGAACCATCTGTTCTTTTTATGCATGGTTAACACACCGAGACATTCTTCTGCAGTAGATTGAATTGTATTCTTGATGTTCAACCAAGTTTGGTCAACGCTTTCCTCCAACGGGTTTTGTAGAATTTCAAGTTTACATTTTATTTCATCTGCAAATTTCTCTTTGACTGTAATTTCTTGTAGTTTTTCTCTGTTATATGTTGGGTGTAACCTTTGTAGTTTAGCATAGAAAGCTTTCTTAAGTTTTATTTTAAATTTTTCCCCAACGAGGAAGTGATCGCTGTGGCACTCAGCTCCTCTATAGCTTCTAACTTTTTGTATGTTTGATGCATTTTTGTTGTTAATTAAAATGTGATCTATTTGATTATAGGTTCTCTTGTCACATGATTTCCAAGTTTGTTTATGTATATCCTTTCTTTGCAGTCTGGTACTGCTGATCTGCAGTCCTTTGGCTTCTGCTAGGTTGATGACTCTCCATCCATTATCATTTGAAGTTGTATGTAGGCTTTCCATACCGGCAACTTTTTTATGAGTTTGCTCTCTACCTATTTATGCATTGAAGTCTCCCAGCACAATCAGGATGTCCTGTTTGGGGGTTTCTTCTATGACATCTTCCAGATCATTATAAAAGTCTTCTTTAATATCATCTTCTTTCTCTTCAGTAGGTGCATGTATATTAATCATCGTTATATTTTTCCATTTACCTTTTATTCGTAATGTTAGTTAGTTAGTTATTTAGTTAGTTATCAGTTGGGGTATCTTCGTTGCACTCCGGACATGTCCATAGGTGCTCAGATCCTCCCCCCAGCATATGCATCAGCGTCCGGTGGCTAATAGTGCCAGTTCTGTGTTGGTTGACGAGGCGCTTTGTTTTCCCGATGTACCTCTCGCGTCTGGCTGTGCCGATTCTTACTCCCAGGTCTTTCATCCTGGAAAGCGATGTGGAATCACTGGCGTCAAAATCCTCTGTTCTCGCCATATCTTTAAGGGCGTTAATAACATCCGCACGATCCATGGGCTGGCCATCTACAGGGGGTGCAGAGCCAGCCAATTTATCAGCTCGTTCATTTCCCTCGACTCCCGCATGTCCCGGGACGAAGATGAAGGTGACTTTGCGGACAACAGACTTCCGCAGCGACTCAGTCCACTGTCTACGTACAGATCCAGCTTCGACCTTCTGAATCATGCTCATTGAATCACTTAGTACACACACGTTGGTATAATGCTGTGATTCCAGCCATATGAAAGCCTGTGTAACTGCCATCACCTCCATCGTCATGCTGCTCGTGGTCATAGAGTGGGCACCACTGGATTCTTGAACGGTTCGGCCCGCTGAACGGGCTGTAAATGCCCACGCACTTCTCTGCTGCTTTACAACAGATCCATCTGTATAGATGAGCACTTCGGGGCTATCTGAGTGATCATAGATGAGCGCGTTAACCTCTGCATTGACAGCGGCAGGGTTCTGCTCTCTGCACCGTCTGTCGAGTGTGATAATGCAGGAGAAGGTACACTTAAAAGCTGGAGGCACCGGCACCCATTCCTTGCCGGGGTTGATACTGGTAAGACTGCAGACCTGTCCGACGACATCTTCCGCCCGACCCATCCATGATTTGCCCCTCTTTAGCCTGTCACCCTTTTCTCTGAATACAGCGTCATGCAGAGGGTGCTGCTCATCTGCACTTATTTTTAAGTATGCACGAGCTCTCCAGATCTTGATCCTGTGTTCCATTGTCGGGAAGTCAAGGAGGTATCTCATTGCTACACAGCTGGTGTCTCTCGTGCAGCCCAAAATGATGCGCATGGCTTCGTTTTGTACCTTTTCAAGTCTTCCAATCTGTGTAGGGCTGACAGTGAGGATGGCCAGGGCATACTCGATGCGTGAAAGCACAAGTCCTTGGAACAGAAGTAATAGCAGTCTTTGCTCGATATTGGCAGTCGCCATGACTCTCATTGCTGCCAAACCTTTTCGAGCCTTCGTTATGACATAATCGACATGATCTCTGAAGGACAGGCTACGATCAAGCCTCACGCCAAGATATGTCATTGACTGGGTTCTACTCAGAATGCTCCCATCCATTCTTACTGCCGGCAGGTCTGTTTTCACAATATGGTTGTTTAGTGAGAACCATGTAACCGTTGCCTTTGCAGGGTTGACAAGGGCATCGGCATCAGCACACCATGAGGAAATTCGATCTAGTTCGCCCTGCATATAGTTGGCAACCGCCTGTCTATCTCGACCCTGTCGATACACGAGGATGTCGTCAACGAATGATAGAGTCCTACCCCTCCCATCCAACTGTTGTTCAGTGATCGGCACCGTATACACGTTGAATAGTACTGGTGACAGTGGTGAACCCTGCGGCAATCCTGGACATATCGTTATCGGCTCAGAAGACCAACTCCCGCATCTTAGCACCACCTTCCTTTGGAGTAGAACTGCAGCTATCCATCGTACAAGGTGAGGGTGCACTTTCAGTCTGAGGAGGGTTTGCATCAAGTGCTCGAAAGATACTCTGTTATATGCGTCCTCTAAGTCTATGGCGGCCGCACATGTCTCTTCTCTGACCTGAAATCCTTCGTAAACATCTTGAGCAAAGACCGCCGCATTCAGCCATGACTCTTTGTTGCGTCTGTATCCTCCAAGTTGGGGCGGGAAGCAGCCGAGCTGTTCCAAGTCCCAAGCAAGTCTGTGTGCTACAATTTTCTCCAGTAGCTTGCCAACAGTATTCTGCATCGTAATGATTCTGTAGCCGCTTATCTTGGAGTGGTCTTTGTTCGGTTTTGGCAGCGGCAGCAAGTAGCTGTGTAGCCATTCTTCTTTGACCTGACCCCCTCTGGATACTGGTGTTGAATTCTCTGGCCAGTTCTTCCATGTCATCATCTGATATCACCATTAGGTCACCATATCGGATGCCGTCTGGGCCTGGGGCGGTGTTAGGTGATTTCTGGAGCATCGCACGCAATATGTCAACTGTGATTGTCCATTCTTCATCTGTCCCGACCCCCTCGCACAACTGAGAGAGTGTTGTTGTGGTCCTCTGTCTGGCGGGCTCGTCTTTCTGGTCAGTCTGTTCTATGTAGCGTGCAAGAAGGGCCTTACCTTTATCCGCATCCGACTTTTTCCATGCGAGGTCTGTGCCTTGAAAGTCTGGAATACCCTACGTTGTGCAGCACCGTTCATGCTCTTGTGGAGACGCCAGAATGTCGTAAGAGATTGCTCGGAGCACACCTTCCTGCAGAACTCGTCCCATTTGTCGGCCTTGGCCTGTTTGGCGCAGGATTTGAATAAAGTCGTCGTCCCTAACGACCTCAGTCTTCAGGTTCGCCAACTCAACCTGTGGCATGTTAGCCTTTCTGGCCTTTTGCCAGTCTTTGACAGCCTGCCTCTTTCCCAGCCACACCTTCTCGACCTCTCCATTCCACCATGGTGGCTGCAGCCATCTTTCTTGTCTCCTACGGGAGGAAGTTAGTTTCCTTCTTCTGATCTTGCTTATGGCGTCTTGACCAGTGGTGTCGTACGGGAAGGCATTGGTCTTGTTTCTTTGACTCATGGCCCCGTCTTTCTTGATCAGGATGACACAGGGGTAGTGGTCACTATCGTGGTATCCCAGTGTGCCGTAATGTTTCGTAATGTACTAATCCTATCATTAACAGCTTTAAAGTTTAGAATGTTCCCCCATAACTCTTTTTTGATGACAAATCCTGTTCCTAATTCGTGTTTATTTTTTGTGTTTCCTCCATATTTTATAATCATTCCATTTTGCTCTAAAGTACCCTCTCCTGGCCACCTTATTTCTTGAATTGCTGTTATATCCATTTTATACTCAACCAGCTCCCGGATTAATTCTTCGGCCGCTCCAGCTCGATATAGTGTCCGTACATTCCATGTTCCAAATCTCAAAAGTCCTTTAACATTCCAAGGTCGATGTCCAAATAAGTCAGTCCGAATTCGAGGCTCATGTATCTGTTTCGTAACAAAATGGTTTTTACAAAGGTAGGGATGTTAACCCCACGCTTCAACCCCCAACCTGGAGGACCAGGGTGTTTCTCTTTGTCTGCTCTCTACCCTTTGACCTGTCCGGCTAGGGAGGCCCTGCTGGTAGCTATGCTACCGCCTGCATAGCTCTCAGGGTCATTGAGAAACTCAAGCTCCCCCACCACGACAAGGTGGAAACACCATCGGGGGAGGTTTTTTCTTACTACTACATCAAATTCACAAACATCTTTACTGATTCATCACATTCACAAACTCAGTTAGCTTGAAATATATTGCCTTTCTACATTTGTCTTCCGTTTTTTAAAGAAGAAATATTGAGTGCATCATTACTGCTGATTCATTTTTCTAAGGACTCATAATGCAGCCATTCTTTGTTTTATTTTCAGAGTATGTTCCTTTAAATTATTTTGGTTGGGTAAATATATGCATGACGGTAATGTTTGTAGTTAATATAATTTTAAAATTATTAAAACTACATTGTAGTGAAACCATTTTTCTTTTTTTATTTAAGTTTTTGGGGGTTTATTAAAGCTTTAAAACTTTTGTTGGTTTAAATTT
>JACEFZ010007820.1:0-35000 GCA_014155875.1 Cepaea nemoralis
GGTCGTGAACACGACCAGGTGGAGAACAGTGCCGTATTTGATCATGTGAAGGTGAAGAATATGCCACGCCCTGATCAACGAGCGGCGCGCTATCTCCGCTAGTGGTATGAAATCGCTTCCGCAGAGTATAACCTCTCGGGCTTACAAAGCTTTTGCCGACTTCCAAGGAGGCGTTCTATCTAATGGTATCACAGCTCGGGAGTCGTCTCAACTTGGTGGTCCTATATTATCGTGGCGCCTCTAATACCCCCATACATTTTTGTATGCGCGCCGACAGTCTGAAGCCATTAAGAAAGCTGTTTCAGGACTATCACCCTCAAGTTGTATTTGATTGTTGCTGTGCCTGCAAGACACAAAGGCTTTTCGCTGTGGTCATTGCGGATAAGTCTCTGTTCTAGAATCTGACGGCAGGAAGTTTACAACAGTCTTTAAATTAAAACACTAGAGATATGTGAAATGACTAGGGCGCTGGTATCATATGGCCTGAGCCTCTCTCCGGGCAGAAAGAGACGTTGGTCAAGGCGGCGAAAGACGGCAACTGGTGCAACCCTACGGCACTGGGTGTGGGGCAGCTGCACGGGGCTGGATAAAGTCGGCGGCCTGACCGGCAGCTTCAGATTAACCACATTAAGAGAAGGTGGTAGCGGTTCTGGGGCTGAGTCTGGTGCCTTCTCGAAGAGGCCAGAGCAAAAGATGGTGAAGGTGGGTGGGTTTTTAGTGAGGTGGGGTTGGGTTTTTTTTTTTTCTTTCCCCGCCTTGGGGGCTGTATCCTCTCTTGGCTAAGGAGCTCCCCTGGATGGGTGGCTTGGGAGGCTTGATGGGTGGAGCGTGCTGGTGGGTGCACAGGCAGTTGATCAGGCTCGTCATAACCGGGCGAGGGAGGGTCGGGGTTTTGGGGATGACCTTCTGGGTAGAGTGGATGCGTGAAGTCGAGGTGGTGTGTCTCGCAGTATTGAGCAGTTTGGGCCGCCCGGGAAGGGTCAGGTTTAGGGGAGGATGTTATGAAGTTGGCACGGCGCGGGCGGCCTCAGCGGGGGGGGTTTAAGGAAGGATATTTTGAAGTTGGTGTTGGCCAACACCTGGTCTTAGGGATCATGCTGGGTGGGGGGTAAGGGTGTGTACGCTGGCTAGAGGTGGTAAGGGGGATGAAAAAAAAAGAAGGCATTAAGCAACTTTGGGATATTGAGAAGGTGATAAGGAGATACCCCCTTCGCGCGGTGTGTTTATGCGCGATGGCTTCCCGCAGCTCTACACAGTCCGGAATGTGGGATTTGGCAAGCTAGACTCATCTAGACTCTCAGAGTGGTGAGGGGACCCACTGGTGTGCTTATTACGGGCGGGGCCTATGGGCGGTTTACTTCGATAGTTTCGGGCGCTTGACCCACCCAAGAGATCCTGGATTATCTAGGGTGTCCCGTGCGCGACCCAAACTTTTCAGTGCAGAGAGCAGACGATGTGATCTGTGTCTTTATGTCGTTTCATGTGTGCTGCGTGGGCTGGCGGGCGGGCAGCAATTTGAAGACATAATACTCGTATGGGAATAGGACAATGGTCGGTTGGAAAGTGCAGCGAGGGTAGAGTTGGCCAGCTCAGCCGAGCTGGGGCTCGTGAGACAAGTATGGGGACACTATGCAAGGTACACTATCCATGGGTGGTGTTCGCCTCACTATGTGGGGGAGGACGTCGGGACCTAGTGATGGCCCGCACGCGTTTGTTTACGGGCGGCTCTCTAAAACGTGGAACTCTGACAGAGGAAACGAAATAAGGGGCACGCCATAGAATGTGGGCATGCCAATGTCGCTGAAGCCGTTGGGGGAGCAAGATGTGGCCACTAAAGAAATAGTTTGATGCGCAACATAGGGAGGAGGGAGAAGCTGCGCTGATAGATGAACAGACTAGAGTTAAGGGGTACTGGACCATACAAACATGATTTGGAAGGTCGATTCGGTGCCTCTGACTGGCCATTGTGGTTTTGTGGTATTCAAAATTCCCTATCTTGGGTGGTCAAATAATAAACCCATTTACCTTTGCAAATAGGGGAATACTGTACTCTGCCATGCATACTTAACTTCGCTGATGGGGTAGATGTAGCTATGATGAAGCAGGCGCGTTCAATTAAAGGTGATGATAAGGTTTCACCCTAGTTTGGTGGTGACAGCCAGCCAGGGGCCTAATACATTGATCGTCCCATCCCAGGAGCAAAACTTATATCAGATCTTCTTATGGATGGGCCTTTCACAAATTGGGGTGATGGTGATGCCAGGCCTTCAAGTAAAAATCTCTGGCTCGCAGGGTGGAAGGGTTGGGTTATTGTTACTTTCGGTGGAAAAGTGAAGTTACTGATGACCGAAGTGGCATAAACATACTTAAGGATGCTAAGGTGTTGATTGCCATCAGTCTGAGAGAAGTTAAGGTTTACGCCGTGGGATTTTTCTTAGAAAATTTTGCTATCCAACACCCTGTCACTTATGAGGATTCAAACGTATACCACGAATTGAATATATAGTTCACTGATATACGAATGGCGCCTCGACCAGACCTTTCGTCTTCAAGAGAGCCTAGACTACAGAAGAGTTTGAGGCATCATGAAAACGGTCGCTGTGTGTATAAGAAGTACCACCAGGGTGTGAATGTCTTGGATGGGATTGATACAGCACTGCTTACGGTGGTGTGGGACTTCTGTCCAACCGCCATTGCTGGTCCCAGTCGTCTTTGGCCTAGAGATAGGTGCTCTCGTATGTGGGCTATTGGGGGCGGGCCGGCAAGTTGTGACCCGCAATGCGCACTTAAAGCAAGAAGTAAGCATGACGAAATCAGGATTTTGGGTTGAATCGAAAATTTCAGATGAATCTCGGCGATCTTGTCTCGGCGGCCTTGCAGGACGCGGACATTTCTGATGGCGGGATTTAAATTAATTATGAGTGAATCAGTGAAATTTACGACAACAGCGCCTGAAATTCCGGCGCAAAAGTTTCTGCCGACTTTGAACCAGAAAAAAGAGCTTACTGACTTCACCTCACCCCACCAGCCAGAAGCCCGCCTGCTACATAGGGCCCGCTAGATAGCGCGCTCTTTTTCCATCCTCTTATCACCTCGATGAATGTCTCCAAGGGGTCGTCCTACTGGCAAGATCTCTTGTCAGAGCCACATAGCGCTCAGCTGTTCAACTATCACAAGTGTGGCCATATCGAATGGTTATGCTGTACTAACCGTATTAAGATAGTGAACCCAAACACATATCCTAACCCTTTATAAGGTAGTTGGAGGGGTTTGTAGCAGAACTCGAACTCGGCCGGCGGGCAACAGCTGGATCGCACCGGATCGAGGCCCCTTCTTGCACAAGCCACTTCAATTCTTCATTTTAAGTTTGAGTCGCTAGTCCTCTAATTCTGAACAGACGCGCGCTGCTGGGCCGTGCAATTTTCTTGAGCGAGAAAAAATGGTCCGCGCGCGCCGGCTCATAAAACTTGTCACGGCAGAACAAACGATCACAGGATTGCTCCGTTCGTCCGCTACATCCGGGCGTGAATCGTTTGAAGGCGGAAGTGTTTTGACTGGCGCGCAAGTTTGGATTGATCCCAAGGCGAAAAGGGTGGCATGTATGTTGGCAGAACCATAACATCGCGCAGCCGCACGATACATCGCGGCTCCACGTTCACTATCCCAGTCAGCTTCAAATTGACAGGCTAGACATTCACAGTGCAACCGTTCTGCACATCCGCCTCGCGATTGTTTCCAAACAGTCTGGTGGAACTCTAAGGACGTCTCTAAACCCGCGAAGGAGTATGATGATTATAGTTCACACAACTATCTTCTGCCTTGGCGTACGATGATCGGAAGATGAAGTGCAAAAGCGTCGTTCTTGAGGGCTTTCCACAAATGTTGTGGGACTCTTGACCACTTTCAAGTAGGCATGTCTCTAAAACACAATACAGTTTGCATAACTGCTATATGGAAAGTAAGCAGCTTGATGTTTGGTCGTCGCTCTCAAACTTTCTTACAAATCATCCTGATGGAGACGTCTGCGTACAACGCCACACATCTCATAAGGGAGCTTAACCCCCCTCTCGAAAGAATATAACCTCTTATATGGTCACACCCCGCTGAGCCTGTGTGTTGTGTCGTGAACAAAAAGAAGACCAATGCATGGCCGGCCGTCAGCGCAGCTTCCTGTGGCCGAGTTTGAGCCACCCAACCATATCATCTGATATACCCTGGGAGTTTGTAGCTCTAATTCACTTGGCGGTGGTGCTTATATACAAGACTCCCCTGCGCGACTCCTTCAAATCTTTTGGTAGTTGGCAGCGCAAAACACCCCTGGGGGGTGGTAGTGGGTCATCTCCATCGGTATCCTCCAACAGTACATACGCTGTCGTTGTTGATTTCGCTTTTTAGCCACTGATGTGTGTCCATGGTGTGTACCTCATGCATACTATATCGCTAAGTAGCGCGCTCCGAGAGGAGGGCGCCCCGGGGCTAGGGGGGTGGGGCCCCGGGGGTATGGAGCCCTAGAGGGGCTTTCTTTTGGCACCCCTGTGCTGGCCACCCCGAGGGGGGTTGGACCCCTAGGAGGCTTTCTTTTGGCATCACCTGTGCTACACTATCCCTTTGGCCCCAAACCGCCATAGTACATCTACTCGCCTGATTGCGAGGTACGCTCGTAATAGGGAAAGCTAATCCACACGCAAAAATCAGTGTAGTGCACTAAAAGTAGTGATGGGCTAGGCTTGAGTTCAAAGCGAGCAAACACAAAACAAACAAAGAAACCTACATGTATGTGCTTGCTTGCTTGTGTTCGTTGGCTTGAGCTCTAACGCCAAGTCCTGTATGTCGGATGAAGACATCCTGTTGCCCAACATCAGTGTGATGTCATACAGGACCTGAGTTTTGCGTGAGTATTCGTTGTCCAATGTCTGGCTTATTGGTGTGCAGACTGGTGGTTCCTCGCTGTTCAGGCAGACACTCTTCGACTTCGGAGGAATCGGCGATCCTACTGACTTTAGCCAGGACCCCGAAGGGACCTGTTGCCCAGGACGCTCGACGAGGACGCGTCAATAGGTCTTGGCCAGTATATAACCCGGCCCTGGTGCCTTGGAAACACCTCTGCGTCCCTCATGTGTGTGGAAATCGAGAGTGTTTAACGGTAAAAAGATATAGCCAGACCAGCTCAATGAAATCATAGAAGTGTGTATTATCCATCAATAGAGTATAGGCTCAGCTAATTCCATCCCTCTTATTTCTAGTCGCTCCTTCCATGTTTTTTTTCCCTTCTAATTTTAATCATAGGTCTCGATTATTCACATGTGTGCTGTTGGTTTCCTTGTATTTTTGCTACCCTGGGTATTCCAGCAGTAGTCATGTTCAGTATACCCATTCGTATTAGCTGGTTGACTAATTATGGAAGCAATCGAACAGCAGCGTCTTTTTTTTCTTACCCGGTGATTCATTCTTTTCACGAACTCCATCAACTATTATAGATGTAATTTAAAATGTTATTATTTCGATTTCAAAATCTTCCAGGGCCACCATTTCCTCCAGCGTGGCCTTGCTTTGTTCTATGCTTTTCGTCTTCATATAAGTATTGGTGGACGTTCACCATTGTCTTAAATATTTGTCATCCATTTTTTAACCTTGGTAAGGTGTGGATTTTTTTTTTCTGATGGAGTAAAAAAACAAAACAATCCTAACCTGCACAGTTCGCAGTGCGGCCTTAATTCCTCAGGCTAAAGACCTCCCTGCCATACACTGCTAGGTACTATATGCAGTCAGGGGCTGCGTGGTCTCGAGGTATGGTGTCCGCCTCGAGTGCTGGAGGTCCCAGGTTCATGCCCCGGTCAGGACCGGGATTTTTTTTTCACGTGGACTTCTAGTAATAACATTTTCCCCTGGTCTCTGGGTAGTGAGATCGGACGCTGGTGTGTATTGCTGCACATGTAAAAAAATCCCTTAGCAGTTGGAAATCGAAAAAGAGTAGCCTAACGGCGCTGCCCCGGCAAAATTTCGAGTTAAAAATCTAAGCAAAGTATTTCAGGATCCTCGCCGGTGCTAAAGAGTTCGTGCACTGAGCTGAGTTTCTCCAGACTCAGGTTTGAGTTAGGAGGAGAACGGAGCACTTATGGGTTACACCCGTGTGCCGTGATGTTGATCCATCGACTAAACTAAACTTTACTATATGCAGTAGATGACAGTTTTGACAATATTGCGTCAGACTTCGATTTTAAACATACCAGTGGTATTTCGTGTGTTAAATATATCTTGATGACAACAGCAGATGGCGATAGGAATGTCTTGTTTACACAATTATATTCAGTTGTATGTCTGTCTTATATTCAACGCATACAGATATGACAAACACTGACGTATATGAAACCCAAGATGCCCCTATGGCCTATACAGTGGCCAACTGGGTCGTATAATTTTTAATGCCGCGGAGACATAGCTTCTAAAATGATATTAACATTTTAAACATTCTGTCTAATCGGTGAAGGGCCCACTTCATCAGAGACTCACGGGGCTCGCTTGCCATCAGCAAGCACACATCCTGGCCAGTCCGCCACCACCATTATATGACACCCACGTGTCTGTGTTTGCTGAAACAATCGTCCTCCTCTAATCTACTCATGTTTTTGCACAGACGTCTATGGATATTTCTCCATATTCGTTTACAACCCAAATCCCACCGTTGCTAATGTTGATATCTTCATTTCTATGTTTGTCTATGATATTTAGAAGTTGTGTGAAAAGTTATTCTGTAACTGATCCATCTCTATCATTCCGTGGTTCACGAGACTGGGTCACATTTATATTTACTATCTTTCTGTGGCTGCCAACATTCGAGTTATTATTCTGGGACTCCCGCTTTCCCGCCCCACCAAGTCTGTGTACTGTCTGCCTGTGTTTAGCATTAAGGTCATCCGTTCACAGTGATGGGAATTTTCCTTTATACGCTCTGGAAGCAGTGCTGTTTCTCCCGCATTTTCAAACCTCTTGACCGCTCCACTCCATCATCCTTGGCATTATCCCAAAATATCGATCTTGTAATATTGGTTTTCTCTGTCACTGGTTCTGGCTTTCCCATTTATTCACAGTTCTGACATTCCAAATATATGTTCTGGAAATTTCCAGCATAAAAGAATACGCGCTAGTCATTCAGAATCCATTGAAATGTTCCAAAAGGACGTTATTATTCATATAGTGGACGAGATTCCTTCTTCTTGGTTCTTTTCGTTATTTCTACTTTCTTTTATGAAGATTTCTTCATGTTTTGCTGCATTTTGCGACTGAAGTTTTCGACCTAATGGGATAGCTAGCCAGTCATTACTCATCGGTGACCTTCAAGTAAAAGATAGCCTAATCTACCTTGGGGGAACCTCACTTTCAGAGACAGAATCTCAAATCTACAAAGGTAGCAATGTAGATAAAGGGGGTGGAGGATAAGAATAGGCCTACAGAAGACTAGTGGAGCTTTTATAACACTAGAACATTTGTGAAAGTAAAAAAAAAAAAAAATCGGTATTACTGTATGGATCAGAAACATTGAGGACAACGAAAACTATTACAAATAAACTACAAACATTCATTAATTGGTGCCTGCGCAAAACAGAAGGAATAAAATGGTATGACAAAATCATTAATGGGTAGCCCATGAAGAGAACTAGACAAATACCCGTGAACCAAAAGGTGAAGAAAAGACGCCGCGCTGGATGGGCCACACAATGAGAAAACCCCGAGAACAATGTAACATTAAAAACAACAACAACCTTAGTCTGAAATCCAGACTTTCTTTAGAAATAGAGGAAGACCTAAAGACTCACGAAGAAGAGAAGTAGAAACAGACATGAATAATTTGTAAGGGACATGGACAAAGCTGTATGGAATAGCTAAAGATAGGTAAAGATTGGAGTGTGTTCGTTGAGGGACCATGCCCTGTTGGGTTGTAGAGAGCTAAGTAAGAAGCAGGTTCATGTGCTACCGATTTTGTCACGAGTCTCAGCATTACACAGACAGAAATGTCTTACCATTTATTGCTTCCTTTTAGAGCCCCAGTATGACAAAGATAACAATATGTTGTCATTTCTTGCTTTTTGTTTTGCGTCCCGGTATTAAACAGATAGCACAATGGTACTATTCCTCGCCCCCTCTTCGGTTCCCGGTATTACACAAACAATATCTTGAGATTGCTTTCTTCCTTTTTGAGATCCCGGTAATTCATAGATAAAATTATATCCCAGATACTTCATCCGCTAGTATTCAGGGCACCTTATGTAAACTCACAGACTGACAAATTAGTGTAGAAGTTTTACAGGACGTCGCAATTAACCACAGCATTCATAAGCTGTTTGTGATGTCATAAGTAATGTTACTTCCAGTAGTCTATGCATGTAGTATACACGCTACGTAACTGATTCAATGCCGAAGGATAATATATCGCCAAATGTAACCTCCCATTTGGACAGAAGGATGATATATCAAAATACACGGACCATCGTGTAATTTATTTTGTTTCATGGTATCTTCCGCACTTTCAATGCTGAGTGAATGGAAGTTTACATTATAATACTTGTTTATTTGACCGTGTACGATGTTTGGTCCAAACCTGCTTGTTTGATCTGCAATGAATCAGTTACTCTGTAGTTTTCTATTTCGTACATCTTTTATAACCCATAAAGCGTAACTAAATACTATCAACTGTAACCCTTTCTCTCTCCTCCGGACGGATTGTCTAAAAGTAAAAGCACAGGATCCTTCAACACGCCTTAAGTCGTATTATGTATATGGTGCTAACCTCGTAAATTTATAGACCAATCGACAATGGATGGGTGATGTGGTCAATATCATGGCGGCTGTTTTTACTTTCCAGAACATTATATAAAAACATGTCAGTAGGTAAAGGTCTCTTTTACACGCATTATGGGGTATTGGGCGTGCCTTGGAAGACCCAACCTTTTATAGACGAATCGGCACTCGTCGGTGATGTGGTTAGTATCAGGCCGGCCGCCTTTACTTTCTAAAACATTTCCTGGTACCAATTTTAGGCTGGGTCGACTTGGTAGCTCAGGTGAAGTTTACAAATTCGAATCCATCCCTCCCCCGATGTGTCCTCGCAACTTGACGTGTGGGGGAGCTTGCGTGTCCCAGCGACCCCATTTGCTTGCCGATGGATGAAAACTACATATCGGACAGCTTATGGGATAGGGACCAGACTAAGAGAGACACAACCTGCTGCTCTGCAGGTATGAGACTGAGGATAACAGTCAAAAGTTTAAAAGGTGCACGAAGGCAGACATTTTGGTTCGGACAAAACTCTTAAGGCTGCCCTGTCGAGGGCTGTGGCTGAACGCCTCTAAGCCACAAACCCTCGGACCTGAGAGCCAGGCCGATACCAGTCTACCGGAAACTCTTAAGGTTCACTGTCGAGGGCTGTGGCTGAACGCCTCTAAGCCACAAACCCTCGGATCTGAGAGCCAGGCCGATACCCGTCTACCGGAAAATAGAAACATGATACTGAGCAAGCTACATGCTCAGGTCTGATACATGTTCGAAGGCTCTCAGCTGGGGGATATGAGAGATTCCCGGATGAAGGGGCCTGGCCGTTTCTCGTTCACTGCTGCACGAAGTTAGGTGCTGAGCCGGCAGCACATGTAGCCTACCTCGTGAGCGAGTACAAAAAAGTCAGAAAAGTGCCCCAGTCGAAGGGTTACGGAAACTGTCTGTTATTCTAACTCATAGAGAGTGTAGACAAAAGTGGAAGAATGTCTCATCAACGCGAAATGGAACGCCTCGCGAGCGAACGCTATTGCGTGTCTGAAGTCACAAGCAAAAAAAAGCTTACGAGTGGATGTCCTCGCAGTCTGACCGCTCCTGGTGTGGTGATTGAGGCATCAGTGGCAAATGGGATGCCCAACACATGGAAGTGAGTGAACTAAAAGCAGCCGGCAGCAGGACGTGGAAACTCGCTTGGTGACCAAGTCTCAGAGCATATGTGGCCGGCTCTGCAATTATGGAGCCTCCTTGGATAGCGGGATAATGCCCATGAGTCTGCCCCTGGCTTCCTTGAGGGCGAGCCTACGATAGCATTGATCGTTCTATCTTGACCAGCTGAGATGTGGGTGACATTACACAGTCCTAACGTGTACTCGAAAACAAGGAAGGCTAACCTCACTAAAATGCCCGCCGGAAGTCGGAAGTGTCGGCTACGGTGGCAAACTAAAAATTGACACGACGCAGTTTACGTCTGAGTGAAATGTCTCGTCCGAATGTCTCCCGTGCTAGGAGCGGCTCTGAATACATATTTCGCGCGATGCGATTCTTGTCCGGAGACAGCTCTGACTAGTGTATTTTCGCGAATTGTCTGTCTGCTAAACAGCTCCGACGGGCGCACGACAAGGCTCATGGGCGAAAACTCGCTGAGTGAATACCTTCATGCAGGACCTGTCTGGTTTGCTTTAAAGGCCGTGGCGACGAAAAGGTCCCAATATAGTGAAGTGAGATTAAAGCAGCCATCTGTATGACGTGACGCATATCCTCTATGATCCCATATCAGGGTAACTATGTACTCGGCAACTGCAACTATCTATCAACCTAGGATGGCGAAATGTAATGGACTGGCCTTCACCTTCTCTTGAGTCGATTATGTAAAGGTGTCCTCGTACTTTTCGACTTGGACCAGCTGGGGATGTGGACGTTACCATACAAAAGTGAGAAGTCTCCAGGTTATAACTGGTCAAAAATGCAGCGCGAACGCCTGGGGGGGGGTGGGGGCGGATGTGTGACGCTAAGGGTTTTCAACCCAAATTGCATAACGCACACCGCCCCTTTATTCCCAACATTTCTGAAAAAAAACACTGACTATCCGGATGGTAACGAAAGAAGAAGAAGAAGAAGAATCCATCCTCACGCGGATCTAATCCCTGACCGAAGGAACGGCAGGCGAGGCACTAGCGACTAGGCCAGTGCGACTCTCGAGAGCTGTCATGGTGCTCATTTGTATATGAAAATATGACGTTGGCACCTAATCCCAATAGGGCGCATGGCGGGAACAGGGTCAGTTATTTGTTAGTAGTGCAAACAAGAAACAAGAAGGATTTGCATTTTATGACAGAGAACTTGTTTATTCCATTTTTAGAATGTCAATCAAAACAACGTTTAGTGTGCTGTATAATTAGATGTATACAAGCTAGAGAGAGAGAGAGAGAGAGAGAGAGAGAGAGAGAGAGAGAGAGAGAGAGAGAGAGAGAGAGAGAGAGAGAGAGGGGGGGGGGGTCTGGCCACCTATATAGATTAGCAGTGTAAAAACGCAGTATGTTTCTTGCAAGACGTTGCAATCAACCCCAGGTTGACTTCTAGGCAAACGTACGTTCAGTATAGTTTGCCACTGCTTACTGAAAGAGTTGTCAACTTTGAAGTCTAACTCACCGGTGTATGGAATGAATCAACTACTTCGCAATCAGCGCGAGCGAGCGCTCTGAACCTTTTGGCCACGCTGACCTCTATTGTAGCAGTTGACGTTAGTTGCGTGTCCTTGACCTGTTAGGTAATTTTCATGTTCACCATCATCATGTACCATGCTGACAGCCGCTACGTGTTCTCCGAAAAAAACTTCACTCGTGAATCGAACGACGTGACCCGGAATCGAAACCACAACCTTCAGGACGCGAGGCAAAAGGCGTAACCACTTCGCCAGGAAGATTCCCTGTACAAAGAAGAAGAAGAAGAAGAAGAAGAAGAAGAAGAAGAAGAAGAAGAAGAAGAAGAAGAAGAGGAAGAAGAAGAAATTTCCAAACCATTTATGTCTCGTACAGATGTGAGTTCAACACACCCAGATACCCAAGAGAAAATAAACCATCTCCAAAATATTTCAGGATAAATTGGTCTCCAAATTAATACCGCAAAAACAAAAACTATTGATCTTACCAACAGTTCAGACGACACCAAATTAAACAACCATGTTCTTGAAAAAGTCAACAGCTTCACATACCTAGGAAGCAAAATGACATCTACGTGGGACTCAACGCCAGAAATATTATTTAGAACCGCAAACATCTGGAAGACAGAGACACTCAGCAAACATACGAAACTTAAAATCTTCAACTCTTGTGTGATTCCAGTGCTAAAGTATGGTGTGAGAGTTGGAAATCAACAGTAGCTTTAGATTTAAAACAAAATAGACAATTTTGAGAACAAATGTCTTAGAAGAATTCTAAACCTTCACTTGACAGATTTCAGAACCAATTAGCAAATAAGACAAACGCCGTTGGAACTCATTCGGCCATGTACTCAGAATGGACAAGACAAACTCCCCTACCAAGCCCTCATATGGCCACCAGTAGGGACAAGAAATCGGGGAAGACCAAGAGAGACTCTGCGTAGAACCATCATCAGAGAAGGCTCATTCAACGGCCAAGTGAACATCCAAGATCTACAACAGGTAGCAGCGAACCGCCAGACATGGGGAGCCATGACTTCTGCCCTATGCGCCGCCTTAGGCTCAAGAGGAAAGACTAACTAACTAACTAAATAATGCCAGCTAAAACAACCATCTATGTTGTGCGGAAAGGAAGAAATTATATCTAACCATAGACACAAAATATCAACGTTTAGAAACGACAGGTATATCTTGCTACCCTCTGCTGTTTCTCTGCAGCTTCGTAAGCCTATCCTATTTTTAATCCATTTTTTTAAAAAATTTCACAGCTACCTGGTCGTGCCAGTCATGTGGAGTCAAATAATTTAAAAAAAAAAAAAACATCAGGGGTCTTCAAAACATGCTTCTTTTCTTAACAGGGATCGAAACAAAATACTCTTTCTTTTTCTACTCTTAGCTTGGCATGTACCTTTCCGAGGCTCGCTAACTTACAGGTGATGTTTAGTTCGCTGTGGTATCGTTCATAATTTATATTCACCTGTCAGCAACAAGAGAGTAATGAAAACAAATTGCTCTGAGGTTGTATACTTCTCTTACGCCCTTTCACACGTTTTGCTAGTTATCTTCTGTTTCTTATATGCCTCGCTGTGTAGAGTTGGTAATCATGTCTGTCCAAAGCATTCTATCTCGTGTACTGGAGACCATGATCTTCCATACCATGATGTCAAGCTGCCAGCATTTTCTCTCCTGTACTCTACTGTCTCTCTTCCCTCCAGTTTTCCCGTTGTTACGACTACTCCAGCTATCTACTTCTCATGACGTACTCAAAGAATGTGGACTGCCCTCTTCTGATGTGAGTAGCCAATTCTGTTTGTGAGAAAACTTCTTTCACGACATCTCCATTGTTCTTTCTATCCATCCAAGGT
This sequence comes from Cepaea nemoralis, assembly GCA_014155875.1. Taxonomy (NCBI): domain Eukaryota; kingdom Metazoa; phylum Mollusca; class Gastropoda; order Stylommatophora; family Helicidae; genus Cepaea; species Cepaea nemoralis. The sequence goes on from JACEFZ010007820.1 coordinate 13,291, forward strand.
GTTCTCGTTATTCGTCTATAAAGCTAAATCATCGCAACTTCCACATAATTCCTCACTTGTCTGCTAAATGTCTATGATTAGTTTCCGTACATCAGAATTGGTTTGTTATAACTCTTAAGAACTCTTTTTCTTACCTAGTTTGACATAGATAATATTGCAGATAACATTTTTCATCTTGCGAAATTCTGCATTTGCTTGGTCTATTCTACATATAACTTCCACAATACATCTTCCATTCGATATTATTGATGGTGGAGATGACCGTATGTTCACATGCATCCATTATGGACGAACATTTACAGCACGAATAGGTCTAATCAGTCATATTCGCTACCGCCGTGGGTTGTAATTATTATGCTTTTTTTTTTTTTGAAGCACGATGTAACACACTATCGTCTTTCAAGACGGCAAGGTGCCAGTGCATGCAGTACATATTGTACATATACATGCCACCTCTCTGTTACCAGTGTCAATCATGGACCCTAACCAAATATCCATCCACCCATCATGTGCTTCAAAAAGGCATAATAACCTTTACCCATGGCTGTAGCGAATGTGACTTATAAGGCCAATTCGCGCTGTAAATGTTCGTTCACAGTGGTTGCATGTGAACACGTGGTCATTTCCACCATAATGCACCATATTACGTCTCACACGCTCGGTGTGTGACTTATCTGCAATAATTTTCTCCTTTGTCTTTATTCCATTTCTGATGTTTGCCCTCCATGCAACACGTTCAGCGGCGACTTGCTCCCAATGTGCATTAATCAATGCCTGTATCAGTCATGTCTCGTTTACACACATCTTTGTATCGTAGTAGAGGCCGACCCTGAGATCTCTTACCCATCTGTACAATATGTACTATAGCACTGAATATGTATATAGCAATGAATATAGCAATGCATGTGTAATATAGCACTGGTTAATCAATGATCCTGTGTGTCTCTATTAAGAAGTTTGAGTGTTTTAACTGATTTAGCGCTAAATAAATTAGTAGGTTTGAACCAAACAAAAAGGGATGACGGAAAATGAGAAGTAGGGGAATGTCACAGTTAGAACTTAAAAGTAGTTTATATGGTAGCAGACATGTTGTATTACAACACAATGACAATATTTCAGCCATATATAAGCCCATGTCAGATACAGGAAGTCGCTAACGGCAATTATTCATCCTTTGGCACTTAACCAGTCAATAGAGACGACAGCCTATAAGTCTTCGAACATTACAACTCTTAGTACCATCCACAGGTTGGAGGAGTCTCCACGTTTGTGGAGCAATAGATTATCAGCAGATTTATCATTCACAAAATATTTGTTTTATGACTACATAGTTGTGGTTGCTAAATAACAGAACGATGTTTTAATGGCCAGAAACAGGGCACCTGGTCCCCAATCCGTTTCAAGCGGCTTTTGATACACTCATCTCATCTGATCTCATCTTGTTCCTCTTGTACCTTGAGGTGTCGATGATTATAAACAGCGGGAGAGTGCCCGTTCATGGGCTTCAAGTATCGATATTCCCATGGACTCTAAAACAGTCCGATTATACTTCTTAGTTTTTCTACGAGCAGTATGAAAATCCCTTTCAGGCTTGCTAGGCACACAAAGAGTGAATATTCTTGCCAAAAACAACGTCTAACATCTAGTAAGTAATGACGCATTCAACGAATTAAGACTTGCAAAACCGGTTTTCCCGCGATATTTCTCATTATACACCACCAGTGCCCAATAACCTTCACATTCACAGATTTCCCTCAAACTACGAAAAACATCATCGACTTTGTTATGAGTCAATGACAGCCATGAGTCAGACTGTTTACAGCTTGAGCTGCTTCGTGAGATGTCGTTCTTTCTGGGTAATTTACGTCATTGTCATCTATGCACACTGTATGACTCCGACAGAATGGAGTAATTGCCTTAAGTTATAATTAGTCTCTGGCGGGCTTGCCTGTGTCCGCAATGCAACACGGGTGCTGACTCTGAAACAAGGTAGCAATCGCACTGACGAATTTACATCTTCGTAATTAATTGTAAGAAGTCATGCACTTCTTCATGTCTTCTCCTTTGTTTCCTTTCTCTCTGAGACGTTTTTCAGCGTCTGGTTGGGGAAGGGTTGTCTACACAAGACATGTGTGTTTGCTGCGCACAAGGTGGTGTTTGTGGCTCTAGCGCTTCAGCTAATTCATTGCCAGCACGGCCTGGTTCTTGTTACGGTTTCCGGTGTATCTAAATGTCAGCCATGTTTGTGATATACTGGTTGTTTTTTGGTTTTGCAATCGCTTACTTTGAAGTCAAGCGTAGCCCATACATGTGCTGGACTGATTTTTGTGTGTGGATAAGCTTTCCGTATTACCGGTGTCCCTCGCCATCAGGTCACCAACTCCATCTTCAGAGGTACTTGTAATTTACGTCCCAAAGTCAAAGACAAAAAGTCAATATCTCCAACTAATCGGTGTAGGGGTTCAATCCGCTATCTCGGCATCAACACACTGATTTTTTAAGGACAAGCGCTTCTATCAATTTAGCCTTGCTTACCTCCGGTATACTGGTTGAATGCCTGGTTTTCTTCCTGAAGTTGTCACCTTGAAATACTTTTACAAATACAATAAAGTCTTAAAGTACACCTCTAACATGAGCCTGATGTGTGCATGTGAAGAGTTAAAGCCATCTCACACTGTAGGTCTGAATACACGGCGGACCAGGTGGCCAGGCCTCCCCTCCACCCCCACTTTAACGGAGAACACACGCGGGCACCGAACTCCCGCCCTACAGCCCTACAGCGCTCATGACAGTATCAGCGTAATCCAGTGGCGACTACACTAAAGCTTCCACTGTTTAGTATCCGTACTGGCGATCCTTGACAAACCAGTCTCGACTGGTGGACATATTGCCGGCGCTTGTCATTGTGAAGTGTATTCGCACTTAACTAATGTACGCTCCCCTTCCTCTTCTTCCTTCATTCTTACAAGTACACATTTTGTACTCTATATGAAGAGATGCATTGTACTCTAAAAAAATAGGATGCACCGCAGATAAAATAGCAGAATTGTGATACAAGTAAAACAATAATGAATGACTTTTAAACTAACGCTGGTAATGATGTTTGTGAGTGTCTAAAGAGTTGGAGTTAGTTTGGTGTATAAAGCGAATTTTAATGAATATTTCGTGATCAATCTGTAAAAAGAACTGACCAACCGACTACAAATAAACTAACAGCATCCACTAACTAGTGCCTGCGCGAAATAGAACGAATGAAATGGGATGAAAGAACCGCTAATGAGGAGCTCATTGGGAGAACTGGACAAATACCAGCAAACCGAGAGGGGAAGAAAAGACGCTGGCGACAGGTAGGGAACGAGAACATCCGAGATTCGTCGTAAGTAGCGTCGAGAACACCCGAGAATAGTGTAACTAGAAGGCCCTTGTCTGGAATCCACAACAGAGAAGTAGAAACAGAAATAAAATCTGAGAATAGTGTAACTAGAAGGCCTTTGTCTGGAATTCAGAGTAGAGAAGTAGAAACATAAATAAATAAGACGGAGAGGACATGGACGGGGCTATATGGGATAGCTACGGCTTGCAGTGGGGTGGCTGAGCGTCCAATATTCTTGTTTTCGCGTGGCTGTCAGGACGAAAGAAGAACCAAGGACCACACGTGAGGACTTTCAATGCATGTAACGTCTGTTTTTTTTTTTTTTTGACCCCGTCTATTTACACTTAGTCTGTACAAAGTACACAGCAATCGGTGAAGATTAGCGCCCGCGTTCATTCATTAGGGCACTCAGCCGGGAGACTGGTGTTGAAGTCGCCGACACACCTCTGTTCTCATCACCTTTCTTCAACTGGGAATATATATATATATATATCCAAACGTCATTGCATGGTTGTGTAATGTAGTTTCTCCAAGTACGTCTTCTTTTGTTCTTACACCGCCCCCCCCCCCACCCCCCCCCCCGCTCCCCAATCATGTTTAGCTTGTTGTGTCTATCCACTTGTCCACAATTTCCAACAAAGCTCCTCGGCTAATCGTGTCTCTCCAATGTCCACACATAGTAGATGACATAGACACACCGGACAACACACAATAGATGACATAGACACACCGGACAGCACACAATAGATGACATAGACACACCGGACAACAGACAATATATGACATAGACACACCGGACAACACACAATATATGATACACCGGACAACACACAATAGATGATATAGACACACTGGACCACACACAATAGATGACATAGACACACCGGACCACACATATTAGATGACATAGACACACTAGACAACACATAGTAGATGACATAGACACACCGGACAACACACAATAGATGACATAGACACACCGGACCACACATATTAGATAACATATACACATCTTACAACACACAGTATGTGACATAGACACACCGGACAACACACAATAGATGACATAGACACACCGGACCACACATATTAGATAACATATACACATCGTACAACACACAGTAGATGACATAGACACACCGGACAACACACAGTAGATGACATATACACATCGTACAACACAAAGTATGTGACATAGACACACCGGACAACACACAGTAGATGATACAGACACACCGGACAAGACACAGTAGATGATACAAACACCGGACAAGACACAGTAGATGATACAAACACCGGACAAGACACAGTAGAGGACATAGACACACCGGACAACACACAGTAGATGACATATACACATCGTACAACACACAGTATGTGACATAGACACACCGGTCAACACACAGTAGATGATACAGACACACCGGACAACACACAGTAGATGATACAAACACCGGACAAGACACAGTAGATGATACAAACACCGGACAAGACACAGTAGAAGGACATAGACACACCGAACAACACACAGTAGATGACATATACACATCGTACAACACACAGTATGTGACATAGACACACCGGACAACACACAGTAGATGATACAGACACACCGGACAACACACAAGTAGATGATACAAACACCGCACAAGACACAGTAGATGATACAAACACCGGACATGACACAGTAGAGGACATAGACACACCGGACAACACACAGTAGATGACATATACACATCGTACAACACACAGTATGTGACATAGACACACCGGACAAGACACAGTAGAGGACATAGACACACCGGACAAGACACAGTAGATGATATAGACACACTGGACAACACACAGTAGATGATATAGACACACCAGACAACACATAGTAGATGACATAGACACACTGGACAACGCACAATAGATGACATTGACACACCGGACAAGACACAGTAGATGATATAGACACACTGGACAACACATAGTAGATGATATAGACACACCAGACAACACAAAGTAGATGACATAGACACACCGGACAACACATAGCAGATGATATAGACACACCGGGCAACACACAGTAGATGACATAGACACACCGGACAACACACAGTACATGACATAGACACACCAGACAACACACAGTAGATGATATAGACACACTGGACAACACATAGTAGATGACATAAACACACCCGACAACACACAATAGATGACATAGACACACCCGACAACAACAATAGATGACATAGACACACCGGACAACACACAGTAGAAGACATAGACACACCGGACAACACACAGTAGATGACATAGACACACCGGACAACACACAATAGATGATATAGACACACTGGACCACACACAATAGATGACATAGACACACCGGACCACACATATTAGATGACATAGACACACTAGACAACACATAGTAGATGACATAGACACACCGGACAACACACAATAGATGACATAGACACACCGGACAGCACACAATAGATGATATAGACACACCGGGCAACACATAGTAGATGATATAGACACACTCGACAACACACAGTAGATGACATAGACACACCGGACAACACACAGTAGATGACATAGACACACCGGACAACGCACAATAGATGACACAGACACACCCGACAACACACAGTAGATGACATAGACACACCGGGCAACACATAGTAGATGATATAGACACACTCGACAACACACAGTAGATGACATAGACACACCAGACAACACACAGTAGATGACATAGACACACCGGACAACACACAGTAGATGATATAGACATACTGGACAACACACAATAGATGACATAGACACCGGACAACACATAGTAGATGACATAGACACACCGGACCACACATATTAGATGACATAGACACACCGGACCACACATTAGATGACATAGATACACCGGACCACACATATTAGATGACATAGCCACACCGGACAACACACAGTAGATGATATAGACACACTGGACAACACACAATAGATGACATAGACACACCGGACAACACACAGTTGATGACATAGACACACCGGACAACACACAGTAGATGACATAGACACACCGGACAACACACAGTAGATGACATAGACACACCGGACAACACATAGTAGATGACATAGACACACCGGACAACACATAGTAGATGACATAGACACACCGGACAACACATAGTAGATGACATAGACACACCGGACAACACACAATAGATGACATAGACACACCGGACAACACACAATAGATGACATAGACACACCGGACAACACATAGTAGATGACATAGACACACCGGACAACACACAATAGATGACATAGACACACCGGACAACACACAGTAGATGACATAGACACACCGGACAACACATAGTATTGACATAGACACACCGGACAACACATAGTAGATGACATAGACACACCGGACAACACATAGTAGATGACATAGACACACGGACAACACACAATAATGACATAGACACACCGGACAACACACAGTAGATGACATAGACACACCGGACAACAACAGTAGATGACATAGACACACCGGACAACACATAGTAGATGACATAGACACACCGGACAACACATAGTAGATGACATAGACACACCGGACAACACACAGTAGATGACTAGACACACCGGACAACACAAATAGATGACATAGACACACCGACAACACACATAGATGACATAGACACACCGCAACACATAGTAGATGACATAGACACACACGAACAACACACAATAGATGACATAGACACACCGGACAACACACAGTAGATGACATAGACACACCGGACAACACATAGTATATGACATAGACACACCGGACAACACATAGTAGATGACATAGACACACCGGACAACACATAGTAGATGACATAGACACACCGGACAACACACAATAGATGACATAGACACACGGGACAACACACAGTAGATGACATAGACACACCGGACAACACATAGTAGATGACATAGACACACCGGACAACACACAGTAGATGACATAGACACACCGGACAACACACAGTAGATGACATAGACACACCGGACAACACACAGTAGATGACATAGACACACCGGACAACACACAATAGATGACATAGCCACACCGGACAAAACACATAGTAGATGACATAGCCACACCGGACAAAACACAATAGATGACATAGCCACACCGGACAACACACAATAGATGACATAGCCACACCGGACAAAACACATAGTAGATGATATAGCCACACCGGACAAAACACAATAGATGACATAGCCACACCGGACAACACACAGTAGATGACATAGACACACCGGACAACACACAATAGATGACATAGACACACCGGACAACACACAGTAGATGACATAGACACACCGGACAACACATAGTATATGACATAGACACACCGGACAACACATAGTAGATGACATAGACATACCGGACAACACATAGTAGATGACATAGACACACCGGACAACACACAATAGATGACATAGACACACGGGACAACACACAGTAGATGACATAGACACACCGGACAACACATAGTAGATGACATAGACACACCAGACAACACACAGTAGATGACATAGACACACCGGACAACACACAGTAGATGACATAGACACACCGGACAACACACAATAGATGACATAGCCACACCGGACAACACAAGTAGATGACATAGCCACATGGACAACACACAACTAGATGACATAGCCAACACGGACAACACATAGTAGATGACATAGACACACCGGACAACACACAATAGATGACATAGACACACGGGACAACACACAGTAGATGACATAGACACACCGGACAACACATAGTAGATGACATAGACACACCGGACAACACACAGTAGATGACATAGACACACCGGACAACACACAGTAGATGACATAGACACACCGGACAACACACAATAGATGACATAGCCACACCGGACAACACACAGTAGATGACATAGCCACATTGGACAACACACAATAGATGACATAGACACACCGGACAACACACAGTAGATGACATAGACACACCGGACAACACACAATAGATGACATAGACACACCGGACAACACACAATAGATGACATAGCCACATTGGACAAAACACATAGTAGATGACATAGCCACACCGGACAAAACACAATAGATGACATAGCCACACCGGACAACACACAATAGATGACATAGCCACACGGACAAAACACAGTAGCTTACATAGACACGCCGGACAACACACAGCACACGTTAAAGTTGTAAACGCACATGTGATTAATTCATAGTTTTATCTGTGGCGTTGATGACCCCAGGTATTCCCCATGCAGTTTGTACAATTCGTCTAGATTATATCATCAGTTTTGTTACAATTCCCCGACACACCGAGTCGATGGTTCGAAATCCACCGCGGAAGCAGATCGGCAAACAGCCAATATATGATGGGGTTGATTGCAGTGTCCTGTAAGGATATGCAACATATATTTTTATTTAGTTTAATCGATACTTTACTTCTCCTTACATGAGCAATCCGTCTAGATTATACTTCCATATTCACGCTTCAGCTTCTCCTTACTTAAGCAATCCGTCTAAATTATACTATACCGCCCATATCCACGCTTCAACTTCCAGTCCCAAAAAATATTGTTTATATCGTTTTACAGGTAGCTTTAAGGCAGGTGTCTAACTAGGCTAAACTAAACAAACATAATGTTCTGGTGTGTCAGTGACCGCACATAAACTCAGTATACTTGCATTAGCTGGGCCTGTGCTAATCCAGGGAAGATGGCAAGCGGGGTGGTGGGGGGTTTGGGGAAACCACCATGTACAATTATAGTACATCTGTAGGCATTGCTTGTATTGTCAGGTCTTGGTCAGATATGACTGAGCTACCGAATGATAGTAGACGGTACCACAGGCTTCTGTTAGCGCCGAATGTTGGGAGGCGCACACAAAATTCAACATCCCACATTGTGCCAACGGCTTCGGGCGGTGGAGAGCAACCGGGAGCGTACAAGCCTTATCCTGGTGTGAGGAAATGCAATATAAAGACTAAATGTCGTGGCCCTGGGCTTTGGTTGGCAACTGGTCTAGGATCGAGGCTCCAACAGGCGACAGTTACAGCATTGCTTTGCTGATCCGGCAGCTTCTGTAGTTTGTCTTGTTCCAGATGTATTTGTGTCACCTTTCCTCTGGAGTAGGCGAGACAGGTATGGAGAGGGATCATGCTGCATGGGCAACACCTGGTCTCTACAATTCAGCCCGAACGTTGCGCTATGGAGAGGTATAACTCAATCCCTAGTATTAACCGGTCTCGGAATCAAAGAAGCACAGTCTAACAAACTATCGTCTGTGAAGACGGCAAGGTACCAGCCAGTCAGTTAGGCATTGACTGGCCGAAGCGGGATGCACGGACACAAATATGTTCATTGTAGATCACGCTCTCCGCATGTGTGGCTTAGCGGGTTAGTGAACGCTGTTTTATAATTCCCCAACATACCGAGTCGAGGGTTTGGCATCAGATTGCTTTGCGTTGATTTCGATGGTATGAGCGTCGGCCATTTAGAAAGCTACTGAACGTACAGTTGTTTACTAAATCACAAACAGCCAATGAATTCTGGGGTTGATTGTGACGTCCTGTGAAGGAAATGAAACTAACATTTAAAAAAAGAAAAACCTTCTTTTATACATCACACTAAATAACAGGTATAATTTCAGAAAAGATAGAGGCACTCGAATTCATCTCTCAATAGGGCCGTCGACTCATCGAAGGAATGAGTATGTGGCGACGCTTAGCCACTCTGGAACCAAGTTTACCAGTCGATTTTATTAACTAGGGGGCGGCTTGAGGAGGCGTGGTTAAGGTATTGATCTGTTTGTCTGCGGGAGTTTTGTATTAGGGGGGGGGGGGGGGGGGGGGGGGGAGAGGGAGAGAGAGAGGGGGAGAAGAAGGAGCTGCATGATCTGAGAGCGTGAAGCCTGCTGTTTATTTTTATTTGTTCATGACTCCTTCACTCTTCCTCCAACACGTTTTAACTATTTGAGAAAGAGATAGCAGTAATGAGAGAGAGAACGAACTAACGAACGAACGAACAAACTTTATTTTCAAAGGGTTAAGAATTGGGCACGCAGGCCCGTCTAACATTCTGCCTTTCTATCACTCTCTTTCATACATTATTTCATTCACACATCATTCAAGGCTAACAGAGAACAGCAACAATATAAAAGATATGCATTATAAAGGCATGGGCAAAATGCGAACATCAAAACTACACGACACAGTAAAATTAGATAAGGGTCTGACACTTGTTATTAGCCATGTGGAATATACTGGCCTACCAAAAGGGGACTGGCTGTTATACTAGGGTTTTGTTATTATTATTATTATCTCTATTATTAAGGGGGGAGATAATCCGTACTGAGATAGTGTTCGAGTAATTTGCGATTATTTGAATAGGGATTGGTGATGTCTTTGATTTCTTGTGGAAGATTGTTCCACAGCTGAGCTGCAGAGTACGTTAAGCTTGTTTTGTATAAGTCAATCCTAGGCTTCGGAATGTGTAATATATTTAAACGTATACTGTGTCTAGCATTATATTTAAACAATGGCCAACGGTAATTTGGGGGCATTCCGATGCAGGATTTTGTGAATTAGTTTAGCTTATTGAAAAGCAGGCGTTTGCGGAGTGGTAGTAACTGAAGGCGTTTATACAGGCTAGGATTGTCAGATAAATATTTGCTATAAATTAGACTCATGGCCGGAGTGAGTACTGGAGTGAGTAAAGTCGCTTTGTGTTTGAATTAGAACAACCGTCCCAGATTGTAGAGCAATAGTCCAAAGTGTGTCTAGTATGTGAGAAGTATAGAATAGTTTCCTTGTGTCCTCATCAAGGAAGTTTTTAATTTTGGCGAGTTGGTAGACTTTTTTCGCTGTTTGTTTAATAAGCGCTTGAACGTGGGAATTAAAGGTTAGGTTTCTATCAATGATTAGGCCTAATGTTTTGTACTCAATTACACTTTCTACTGGCATGTTATCGATGTGAAGTTGAAGTGATGTGTGTGTGTGTGTGTGTGAGAGAGAGAGAGAGAGAGAGAGAGAGAGAGAGAGAGAGAGAGAGAGAGAGAGATGGAGGTCCGGGGGGGGGAAGGAGAAAAACAGAGAGAAAGGTGGAGGTCGGGGTGGGGGAGGAAAGAGAGAGAGAAACACAGAAAAAGAGAGAGGAGACAGGGATAGAGAAAGGGAAAGAAAGAGTGAGACACAAAGAGAGGGTGAGAAAGGGATAGAGAGAAAGAGAAAGAGAGAAAGAGAGAGAGAGAGAGAGGGAAAAACAGAGACAGAGAGAAAGATAAAGAGGAAGAGAGAGAGAGAGGGAGTGTGAGAGCGAGATAGAGATAGATAGATAGATAGAGAGAGAGAGAGAGAGAGAGAGAAGAGAGAGAGAGAGAGAGAGAGGAGAGAGAGAGAGAGAGAGGAGAAATGGTTGCTTAAAATTGTTCGTCTACGACAGTTTAATTTGTGTGTTAAAAACGAGATAAAGAGACAGTCAGTTAAATAGTCAGACGGATCGACGGACGGACTGACCAACGGACGGGTCGATAGATGGGACGGATTAGTGATGGGTGAATATTTACGGAGAGAGGAAGCCATAGACAGATAGATAGGTACGCACTAACGTAGATAGTTGGACGGACGCACGGACGGACAGACAAATAGATAGATAGACAGATAGATAGGTACGCACTAACGTAGATAGTTGGACGGACGCACGGACGCTGACAGACACGTAGATAGATAGACAGATAGGCACGCAGAGAGAGAGAGAGAGAGACAGAGAGAGAGAGAGAGACAGAGAGAGACAGAGAGAGAGAGAGACAGAGAGAGACAGAGAGAGGAATTTTCTTATACGGGACAAGCCAAGAGAACGGTTCTACCCTATTCTGCCATGGTTTATGCGGACGCACGGACGGACAGACAAATAGATAAATAGACAGATAGGCACGCAGAGAGAGAGAGAGAGAGAGAGAGAGAGAGAGAGAGAGAGAGAGAGAGAGACAGAGAAAGAGACAGAGAGACAGAGACAGAGAGAGAGGAGAGACAGAGAAAGAGAGAGACAGACAGAGAGAGGAATTTTCTTATACGGGACAAGCCAAGAGAACGGTTCTATCCTATTCTGCCATGGTTTATGCGTTTTGAGAGAAGTGGTGGTTGTGGAGAAAGTAGTCCGTTTATGTATGGAGTAGTTGAGGGCCAGGGTTTGATCAATGACCAAGGCTCGTAGTTGCCCGTCCAATAGAATTGTTTGCTTGGGGTTAGGAGAAGAATACTGGGGGATGTTTGCCATGTGAGTACATGGGGCACACCGGGGTGAGCTGTGTTGTCTACAAAAGTTAGAATAAGAGCTGACTGAGACAGATAGACAGACAGGTCGACTGACAGACCGAACGACGACGAACGAACGAACGAACGAACGAACTTTATTTTCAAAGGATCACAATTGGGCACGCAGACCCAGGTTGGTAGGAAGATAGGTATGCAGGTAGGCGGAGAGACAGAAAGATGGGCGGATCTATAGATAGATAGATAGATAGATAGATAGGTAAGTAGGTAGATAGCTAGATAGGTAGGTAGGTAGGAAGGAAGGAAGGTAGATAGATAGATAGATAGATAGATAGATAGATAGATAGATAGATAGATAGATAGATAGATAGATAGATAGAAAAAGAAAGAAAGAAAGAAAGAAAGAAAGAAAGAAGAAGAATATTCACACACACAGAGAGAGAGAGAGAGAGAGAGAGAGAGAGAGAGAGAGAGAGAGAGAGAGAGGAGAGAGAGAGAGAGAGAAACGCGCACGCACAAATACACCAGGAAACGTTCTGACTTGACTTTCTAGGTCAAAGTATTCCTGCCAGTTATGCCTTGCCCGCAGACAGTTTACGTTTCCCGTGTTTCCCTGGCCATGACAGCAGAGACGAAAAGGTCACAGAACTTATCATCTGGCCGTACTCATGTTGTAATTTGTCATTATTTATCCCTCTCTTCCACTCCTTTCTTCTTTCCTCTGTTTATTTGTTGAAAGCAAGGTGAAGTGCACACTATAGATTTCAATTACAATACTCGCTGTGAGGTCTCCATTGCTGTCACACACACGGCATGCGGTGCCAGTCGACATGTTCAATCAATTTGTGGCAATATTCTATAGGTGAACTCCGTAACGCGGTGGCTAATACGCTTGCCTGTTGTCCGGAGGCATGTGTTTGAATCCACATCGAGACAGATTTAAAGAAAAATTGACTTGGGATTCCAGGTCGACCCAGAGTAAAATGGGTACCCGGAAATATTCTGGACAGTAAAGGAGGGCGGCGTGATACTAATCAAATCATCCATAAATGAGTGATTGATTGATTGATTGACTGATTGATTGATTGGTTGATTCAGGAACCGATATCACAGCATTCGGGGCATTCCTATAAGCGCTCCGTCCCCATCCTCAGCAGCCAGCGAAGAGTTCCAACACCAATAGTGCCAGTAGCAATCTGATTATATGTCCGTCTCGCCTTTCCTCTGAGCGTCGAGCGTCGGCCAGATCCCCTCATCACTCCTCGCTGTCTCATTCTTGCCAGACTATGGTGATCCATTTGCTCCTCCGAGGTGTACACGTGCTCCCACAAGGCCGCAATCACGTCTGCCTTGTCATGCACCAATACTCCACCAAGTTTTGCAGAGCCAGCCAATCTGTCCACCTATTCATTCCCCAGCACACCGGCATGCCCCGGAGAAAAGATCCAGGCGATGCTTGCCACCCGTGGCCTCCGAAGCGAAGCAAGCCACTCTGCCCGAAGCCTATCTGTCCTCACCTTCCTCAGCATGCTTTCTGAGTCAGTTACAATCATGATGTGTGACATCAGCCATAAATCGCCTGATTAGTGTATACTAAATATGAGGACTAGCACCATATACTCAACATGAACCGAGGTGTGTACAAGCGCCCTTTACTAAATGGAAGTATTCTACGAGATTAATGCCCAGGAGACTTATCAAACCTTTCAAAATAGCGCTCTGGTTCAATTCCCCCAACATCCCCCCCCCCCCCCCTCAAAAAAAAAAGTTAGCATGTTTCCTTTTTCTGACTAAAACCGCTTTGGGGTCGACCCAGCCTCATGAAATTGACTCCGAATAATCTTCATAATTTACTGAGTATTGTCAGTGTGGATCATTCACGTGTCACATCCATAACAAGGAAACATATGTAACAGACAGACAGACAGACAGACAGACAGACAGACAGACAGACAGATAGACAGACAGACAGACAGACAGACAGACAGACAGACAGACAGACAGACAGACAGACAGAGGGGGGAGGGAGAGTATGTGGAGTATTTCACGTAGTTGTATCGGTGTGTGCTTTTTATTTCTGTGCTGACGAAGGCTTTGGCCGCAACGTTCATTTCGTACCTCGTGACCGTGTTCTAGTAAAACTGACCGAATGAACTTCTCGTGTATTGATGATTGATTCATTATCTGGGTTAGAAATGCGTCGAGGAGGACAGCTGACCATTCAGCTCCTTTGTGTTGTAATCTAGAATATGCAAAAACCTTATGGCGCACGCCCCAGCCACATTATTTGACATGAGTCCTGTCTTTACTTCAATACTCTGAAACCAGTGCCGGCTTTCTGTTCATTTTGGTTCAGTATTTCTCCTGAACTAGGTCGTCGCCATAATGGATCACTGCAGTGTCTTTAGGGATTGTAGGCAATATGGCGCCATGAAGTCGAAAGAAACGAGAGAGGGACGAAGGAGGACGTAGTTAGAGATATTGATTGTTAAAGAACAAGAGGAATTGAAAGAGGTAACTCCCAACTTCCCTCTCTCTCAACTCTCTCTCTCTGAATCTCTCTGAATCTCTCTCTCTCTCTCTCTCTCTCTCTCTCTCTCTCTCTCCTCTCTCTCTCTCTCTCTCATCTCTCTCTCTCTCTCTCTCTCAATATCTCTTTCTCAGTATTTCTCAATCTGTATACCTCCCTCAATTTCTATCTACCTCAACCTCTGTCATCTGTGTGTCATATTCTCTCTCTCTCTCTCTCTCTCTCTCTCTCTCTCTCTCTCTCTCTCTCTCTCTCTCTCAATATCTTTCTCAGTATCTCTCAATCTGTATACCTCTCCCAATTTATATCTACCTCAACCTCTGTCATCTGTCTGTTACATCTCTCTCTCTCTCTCTCTCTCACTCTCTCTCTCTCTCTCTCTCTCACACACTCTCTCTCTCTCCCAATCTCTAAAGTTACTTCGTTGTCTTCCCCGTGTGTCTGTTCTGGAGCAGACATTGATGCTACAACGAACACACAAGAGACTGCGAGATTTATTTTTTAAAAAAAGCCAAATGGATTAACAAGAAAAAAATAGAAAAACTCATTCAATATTGCGTCTCTTTGTTTCGTTTAGCGCGGAGTGGTCGTTCTTTTGTCATTTCCCAACTGGCATGAATGAGAACAGCTGTGGCAGCACGTGCAGGAAACGCTGCTGGCGTTTAAGAGTCGTCGCAAGGTTGAGTATAGGAGGGTGAATGTAGGCAGTGGTGGGCTTAATGTAGGGAGAGGAAGGCTGAATGTAGGCAGTGGAAGGCTGACTGAAGGCAGTGGAAGGCTGAATGTTGGCAGTAGGAGGTTGAATGTATGAAGCAGAAGGTTGAATGTAGGCAGTGGAGGGCTGAATGTAGGCAGTGGGAGGCTGAATGTAGGCAGTGGGAGGCTGAATGTAAGGCAGTGGAGGCTGACTGTAAGGCTAGTGGAAGGCTGAATGTTGGCAGTAGGAGGTTGAATGTATGAAGCAGAAGGTTGAATGTAGGCAGTGGGGAGGCTGAATGTAGGCAGTGGGAGGCTGAATGTAGGCAGTGGGAGGCTGAATGTAAGCAGTGGAAGGCTGACTGAAGGCAGTGGAAGGCTGAATGTTGGCAGTAGGAGGTTGAATGTATGAAGCAGAAGGTTGAATGTAGGCAGTGGGAGGCTGAATGTAGGCAGTGGGAGGCTGAATGTAGGCAGTGAGAGGCTGAATGTAAGCAGTGGAAGACAGAAATTCGATAAAGTGTCCATCTTCTGGTGACAATTCGGCAGTGTTCGTTGTGTGTGTGTGTGTGTGTGTGTGTGTGGTGTGTGTGTGTGCTTGCGTGCGTGCGTGCGTGCGTGTGTGTGTATGTGGGTGGGTGGTGGGTGGGTGGGTGAGAAATACGAAATCAATCAATCAGTTAATCTGTCAGTAAATTAATCCATCCATCCATCCATCCATCCATCCATCCATCCATCCATCCACCCACCCACACCATACATCCTTACAGCCATCCGTCCGTCCCTCTGTCTGTCCGTCCGTCCATCCGTCCGTCCGTCCAAATCCCCGCCCGCCCGCCCGTTCCACCTACTCGTCTATCCACCCAACACATTTCTTTCTCAAGCCTTCCATTCTTAACCCTGTACACACGGCAGATACGGAAAAGGAGTTAACTAAAGCAACATGCCATACGCGACATTTCCCATAAGCAGATGCTGTCCCAGGTTTTCTAAATTGCCGACCTCTGTTTATATGAGTCAGTCAACAACCCGTCTGCTCACAGACTTACTAGAAACAACAAAATTTTGCAGGTTTTTCGGAGCATACTCGTCCACAGCTTTAATGAATATTCCATTTTGCGACGTTTAGCAATAAAAATGGCGCCACTGAGTGGAGAGAATGTTGAATCCGAAGCCGCTGCAGACATATAAAATAAACAAAAACAACAACAATATATTAAATAGGGAATTTAAAATAGACAGCACACACAAAAGCCAATAAAGGTTGTCATTTGCAGGGTGAGAAAGAGTTACAATTCTGTATAGAACCCACACTGTTGTATGCATGTGAAATGTGGAGAATAATCAAACACGTTGAGAAACTAATCTAATTGCAGTGGAAATGTGGTTTCTTACTTAAATGCCAGGAATACCATGGGTAAGCGAATGTGGCAGTCCTACAAGAAACAGACGAAAACCAGTAAAAGGCATTAGACCTCAACAGTCAAGGTGTGTGTATGTGTGTATATGTGCGGTGTGTGATGTCGTGGTATGTGTGTATATGTGTGTGGTGTGTGTGTGCATCTGGTGTGTGTGTGTGTGTGAGTGTGTGTGTGTGTGTGTGTGTGTGTGTGTGTGTGTGTGTGTGTGTGTGTGTGTGTACATACGTTTTCAGGAAATATAAATTTGAAATGCAAACTTTATGGGAAGTGAGCAAGAGAAAGAAAATCGAAGACATAAGTACTTAGATGGCTCGGGCGCATGATATAATCGGGAAAAGAACAGATGCCTGATACAAGACGTGATTGTATTCGATGACGAACCATGACCACCCACGCTTATCGACATAGAGAAGTCTCCGTGGCGAAGTGGTCAAGCTGTCTGACTCGGACTCCGAAGGTTGTGGGTTCGTTTCCGGGCTGCGTCCTTCGGTTCACGAGTGCATTTTTTCGGAGACTCATGGGGGTCGTCGCTGGAGCTATGGAGTTCGTGCTTTGTGCGACGCTTTCAGCAGTTCGCTGTGGAAAGATACTGAGCCATATGGGATAAAAACCCTGTGCAATTAAGTCGACCCTGTCGACTTTTAAGCGACTATTTTTTAAAGCATAGCACACGATGATGATAATGATACCCACCCCTGATTTCCATGTTGTGGCATTATGTGCATTATTTGTAGTTGTTATTATTATTGTAGAACTCCGTCGATTCGAACCGTTTGACTCTTGTACCACCTGAAGTATTGACGACTCATGATAGCGTAGCTTCCATCCCGGGAAGCCGGCAGCATATTCATTCCGAGCATGGCCGTGAGCTGTTTAAGCGTGGAGTACTACACGTGGCTACTGATTATCTACGCACACCGCGGGGAATTGCCGTGATTCTCTTGCAGTCTCATGGCGTGCACAGCTTGAACCTCGGCAGACTTAATCATAGTGGGGACCTCGATCGCTCCTCCTTTTCGTTAGTCATACTAATCTGCCTAGGATGCTCCAGGTGGAGGTCAAGAAAGGTTTGGGTCATTATAATCCACGAACCTCGCACATCAGCATCTCATCGCCCCTAAACTATATGGTGGTGGATCCAGCGTATGGTCAAAACCCCAGTATAAAAGGTTAAGTGTGCACACCGCGACGTGAACCATCTATGGTCAGTGTGAAAACAGAATGAGTACACACGTGAGCACTGACCTGGCAATCTTTCAAGAATTGAAGGAAGTCACATAATGGGGAGTGAGGCAGCAAAGTGGCAGGAGCACTTGCCTACTGACACGAAGGTCAAGTGTTTGAATCACCGTCGATACGGTGTTCTTTTAACTGCCCTGGTCTCCCAGGTAAACACCGCCTGGAACAGGTACCAGGAAATACCTTGGGAGGTAAAAGCGCCCGATGTGATATGACCACATGACCCATCAAGTGCCGGCTGATCTATACAAATATGGAGCTAGCACCATTTACCCAATATCTGTCATGGTGTGGACAATTGCCTTTTTCGTTTATTTATTTATTTACTTGTTTTGTTGTTGTTGTTGTTGTTGTTGTTGTCGTCGTTGTTGTTGTTGTTGTTGTTGTTGTTGCATTTCCGCAGATCATAACGTTCATCTTGAAATCTTTATTTTTTTAAATTCCGTAAGATAAATACACACACACACACACACACACACACACACACACACACACACACACACACACACACACACACACACACACACACACACACACACACACTACAAGTCAAAACTTTGACTTACAGAAGAATTTGCACCTGGGCCTTCTAATGTGTGAGGCTGGTATCTCGAGGCATCGTTTGCATCCTTCTGTTACTGTGGGGGTCTTTCTTTCTGTCTGCCTGCCTGCCTGCCTGCCTGCCTGCCTGTCTGTCTGTTCTGTCTGTTCTGTCTGTCTGCCTGTTCTTTCTTTCTTTCTTTCTTTCTTTCTTTCTTTCTTTCTTTCTTTATTTCGCTAACACCTAGGCCAGGGTGTCTGTCTGTCTGTCTGTCTGTCTGTCTGTCTGTCTGTCTGTCTGTTTCTTTCGCTAACACCTAGGCCAGGGAGACCGGCATATATATATATAAGAATAATTGAGTGTAAGGTAAAAGATGGGACATGGATGATTGGGGAGGAAGTATATATATATACTATATATATATATATATATATATATATAATATATATATATATATATATATATATATATCTATATATATATATATATATATATATATATATATATATATACTTCCTCCCCAATCATCCATGTCCATTTTCCCTTACACTCAATCATCTCTTAAAATATTCTTTTATTTTCCCCTTTCTATTTATAACAGCACAGTTTTAAAGCCTATGACCTTTGTTCATTGACCGGAAATATACTCTTGACACCGACAGCCTAACATAACTTCAAATGGAGTGTCCAAAATGGCAAACGCTTGTTCCAGCTTCCCCCGCGTTTCAGACAGGATGAACGCCTTCTGGTGTGTGGTAGTTTGATATCATGGCTAGCATATTGAGAAAGGTCATGTGCCAACTGGTGGAGAGCATATCTGAGAGTTTATCACACAGCGCCAACAGCCAACTTGAGTGAGGAATGAGATTTGGCTGAAGCTGGTCTTTACATCTGTTGTAATGGATTCTAATAAACAGACGAATGGATGGATGGACGGAAGAACGGACGGACGGATAGAGAGACAGAGAGATATAAAGAGTCGAGGCTGACAGAGGCAGAAGGAGGCATAAAACAGAGAGAGAGAGAGAGAGAGAGAGAGAGAGAGAGAGAGAGAGAGAGAGAGAGACAGAAACCGAAACAGAGCGACAAAGAGATACAGATAGAGACAGAAATACCGAGAGACAGACATATATACAGATACATGGATGGACAGATGGACGGATGGATGGATGGATGTATGGATGGGTGGGTGGGTGGATAGACTGATGAATAAACCGACTTACCGACAGACCGAAGGATGGATGGATGGATGGATGTATGGATGGATGGATGGATGGATGGGTGGGTGGGTGGGTGGATAGACTGACGAATAAACCGACTTACCGACAGACCGAAGGATGGATGGATGGATGGATGGAAGGAAGGGCTGACGAATAAACGGACTTACCGACAGACAGAAGCCAGATTCGTGCTGGTGGGCCCATGGCTCTTCTTCCAACAATGATGCCCTCCACAACTGTTCATTCCGAACCAGAGACGTTAAGTATGGCCAACGTATTTCAGTTTCCCAGACCTGATGCTGTGTATGAGCGTTTTCTTCAGTGGTCAGATCTTGTAGAATGACAGCAATGTTTTCTAGGTGCTCCACCATATTCTAAGAACGTGTCCACAAGACGATGTGTCCCAGAACGACCGTGACGGTTCTGAAATTAGTGTTCGTCTTTCACCCTTGCATCATAACTATTTATTTGCCATTTTTAAATCTATCCCCGCGTTACAAACATGATGATAGGACTCAATCCCCAGCCGCAGAGATCTGACACCTCACCCTCCGTACCATCATTATTATTGTAAAGGCAGAAGCCACAAACATTAGATTACGCAGTTTATTGCCTGGCATATTTCTCTGCATCTCGTCAAGTGTATACTACTGTATCAGGATCCAAGGAGATAGGATCTCTATTACCTCCCGAGTATGGAGTTCTGGACTCTTAGCTATACTTCGCTCTTTCTGGACAAACACAAACACAACGACACAACCTAGGGGAATGTTATCACTGTGTGAGAAAAGAGCGATAGACAGAAAACTCAGACAATCACACACATCGGAATCAGAATCAGACCTAGAACAACATGACAGTAATACAAATTTTCACTCACTCAGTGAATTACTAGAGACTGTGTCAAAAGTCTAATAAAACAATATTTAATTTAGAAATACTTGACACTGATGAATAGAGTGGTAGATGTTCTATCTGTAAAGTTCATGAAGAGATATGTCAGAGGTAGATGTGGTTTGTTTGGCTGTAGAATTCATTATGAGGAGGTTTGAAAATAATGTGACTTGAGTGATTGTCTGCAGGTGTTCAAAACATGGAAAAACTAGCAAAATTTGGCATGCTTTGTTGTTGTCCCTCCTCGGCTTGGTCTGGATATTCTGCTGCATTCAAATTTCTCTACTAAGACCGACTGCTAATTTGTAACCAATTCCCATTCTGTTTTTGACTTTGTAATATATCTCCGTTAAGAATTTCCCATCCTGTTGTTGTTTCTCTGATATATTTCAACCGACTAATGACAGACCGTCCTATCTCTTGCTATCTCTTGTAGTTTTCTCC
>JACEFZ010007820.1:40000-202500 GCA_014155875.1 Cepaea nemoralis
CTTGCTTTCTGCTGCATACGCCTTATGCCTATGTGCCCTGCACATGCACTATCCTGAGCTGTTCTAGTATATCGGTCTCTATGTGCTAAAGGTACTGCTCCTTGCCCACGTGCAGTTCTGCTATCTGAAAACCTGCGAGTGAGAACATTGTTCTTCCTCTCGAAGCACCATCTACCTTTCTTTGACTGCCTATGTTCTACTCTCCTACACCCTTGGGAACATTTGTTCAGAGTAGTATCTTGTCTCTGGGATTCACTAGCACTATATTTGGGATCCATTCTCATCTGCTCAGCTGTACTATCCTTGTCCTGAGTTCCTGTGTCTACTTCAAGTGCCTCTTCTACCTCAGCTATACTCTCTAATTTAGGTTCTCTTGTGGTAACTACCTCATTACTGCTTACACTATATTTTTGGTCCCAATAAACTACTTCCTCTTCTGTACAATCTTTAACTCCTATAACATTTCCTATGATCAAATCAGCCACTGGTGAGTCCAAAACACACGCTGTCACTCTTCCAGTGATATATGGTGTTTTTACTGTTATTATGGCTACTGGGTAGAACTCTACTGTGCCGTTGAATGTTATGCATCTAATCTTTTTCCCTGTATAATCCGAGGGATCTATTAAACTTCTCCTCACTCCGATAGACGTACATCCGGAATCCCTAATTGTTAACGCTGGTCTATCATTGACAAATCCCTGATGCAGCTTCAAACTGCCTCCTTCATGCACTGCTGATCCTGCTTTCACTGTATGACCACATATTAGGACTGGCTGACTGTCTTTTTCAAAAAGAGGTTTGCACCCACTACAATCTTCATTGTTCAGCGTCTCAATTACTTGCGCTGCATTTGAGTGCTCTGTTTCTCTCATCCTACATTGATGGCTGATATGCCCCTTCTTTCCACATTTGAAACAAGTAATCTCCCTTTTAGTGTTGTTCGTTGGTCCATCTGATGGTTGTGCATCACACTCTGCTGCCTTGTGTCTCCAGCTCCCACAATTCCAACATCCGGCATAATTTGGACGTCTCTGGAAGTTCCCTCTTCTATATGGGTACCGTCCTACTCTACCAACATTGTTTCCTCGGAAACCATTATCTTGAAGTTCTTGCTGCTCACCTTTCTGTGCTGAATCCACACTTTTCGCCCTTGGTCTGATGACTGGATTCTGGTCCTGTTTAGTGTACGCTGCACAGACTATTTCCTCACTCATTAGTTTCCCAATAGATACGTTAGGATGTGCAGTCATGTAGTTTTGCCCTAACTGAGACATTGTGTCTATGTCCTTTGGCTTCCGTTCCTCAAAGAACGCCACTAAATTAGAATTGCATGCAGATACTACCTTGTCTCTTAACATTAGATCTACTAATTTATTAAAATCTTTCCCTACTTCTGCGAGCTCCATCCATTTGTTAAATGTATTCTTTACTGTGTTAACAAAGTCTGTGAAATCTTGATTTGTCTCTGGCCCTAACTGTCTAAACTTTGTCCTATATCCATGCTCAGTTAGTTGGAACTTTGTCAGCAAACGTTGACGTAAGATAGTGTAGTTG
The DNA here is from genome assembly GCA_014155875.1 of Cepaea nemoralis. NCBI lineage: Eukaryota > Metazoa > Mollusca > Gastropoda > Stylommatophora > Helicidae > Cepaea > Cepaea nemoralis. Next base: position 41,558 of record JACEFZ010007820.1, read on the forward strand.
TTTCTTTCTTCTACAGGTAAATTGAACATGGTGTCTAGTGCCTTACCCGTAAGAAGCTCCCCTAGTCTAATAGCATACTGTTCTTCGGGGATGCCTAACACTTTCGCTGATGCCTGATATCTGTCAAGATAAGCTTCAAGGTTGTCTCGGTCCGTAAAAGTATGGCAGTTTTAATCTCTGTGACGACTGCGACGGTCTTCTGCTTTCCTCACTTTGACCTTTCGAAGATAGTTCTAGTTTTTTTAGTGCAATTTCAGCTTCCATTTTAATCTTCTCTCTCTCGATTTCCACCGCATTTGTGTGTTTTAACTTTTCAAGTTCCATTTGTGTCTCTCTCTCTCTTCCTGTAGACGCTTGTTTTCCATTTCAGCTAGTTTTACTTGTGTCTCTTTCTCTTCCTGTAGACGCTTTGCCTCGCGTTCATTCTGCCTCTCCTCTCTTTCCGTCTGCTTTTGTTCTTTTGCTTCTGCATACTCCTGTAACTCTTTACCTTTCAGGCCTATTCGTTCACCTGCTTCAATATATTCCATTAAAGTAGGCATCTTGTACTTGTGGACACGTTGCTGTCTGTCAGGCAATTATAAATGTAAAGACTCTGCTACTAGTCTTTGTGTGCCCTCCCTAAGTACACCACTACTCCTTGTGTACGTAAATTCGTAGTGCTAAAATATCACTCTGTACTCACCCAGTCACTCTATAAGCACTAGGTAGTGAGGGGGGAAGTATCACCTATACTCCCTTATATCTATATATCTATGACCACAAGTTCATGAAGTCCCTGGAAATATTGTTAAACATACATATAAATACATATACAAACAAATGGATGATAACACTAAGTGATGACTATCCAACGCTAGACTTCACAAGCTGAGTACACGGAGACGATGATGACACAGAAATAAACCACAGTAACAACCACAAGCTTGTGTAGGGACATCCACAGTGCGCGTAATATATAAATTTAAACTGACAAAGACCACTAGACAGCAGAAATGACGAAAGATCACAATAAAAACATATATCCGAACACAACAAATATCATATGTAAATATAACGAAAAGAAAGAGAGAAAGAAAAGGAATATATACTGAAAATATACACAGATCTTACGTTAGACCCAAAAGGCACGGTATATAATCTAGGACCACCCTGCTTCACTGCAGAATCAAACAAACCGACCTTACGATTTACTTCCCAGAAAACACATGGTGCACAGTAAGAAAATAAATTTTCGCCCCGCCTCCCGGCCTTCGAGAAGCAACACAAAAAACCCCTACTCTTGACAAACACTGGACCACATACAAATAATTGCGTAACACCCGACAACAATAAATATGACGATGGGAGCAAAACAATAAAAAATAATAATGTGTAACTGGTTGGCCGACAAATATGGGCCTATTAATCCGTCGCCAAAAGTTCTTTTTATTCAGTCACCAAAGTTTTTGTTCGTTTTAATAGTTATTCGCAATCCGCTGGAAATGTCTACGACACTAGATTTCAAAAGGACTGATTGATTTGTTGAGTGGTTCCTGAATTCACGTGGTGATCACAAGTTCCAACTGTCGACAAAAGTTGAAGATGATAGTGATATCCAAACTGTTCTGTCTCGACACAGTCCGTAACGTTATTGTACTTTCTCTGTACGTGGTGGCACCACAGTAATAATCCAAAGTGTTCTTTCGATTTGTTGTTACTCTCGTTGCGGAGATGGCGCTTCGCTGTATCATTAATGTTATGGATTTCCGTTATCCGACAAGATTCACCAAAAAGAAAAGGAGAATGGCAGCCAATGTTCAGCGCTTTAAATTTTGGGTATATAAATCCTTATTGGCAAAGCAATACAACCATGGTTGCGATGATGAGACGTTAAAACTGTTTGCTCATAACAGAATAATGATGACAATAATAGAACAGTTCAACAAAGGCGAAACATAAAATCTGGCTTTCTTTCAAAACAACCTTGTTTTGTTCATTCACAATGAGTCATCTTGACCACACTAGGCCGTGGAAATTTTTCTGAGTACCTTTCCTCCTTCCACCCCCAACTCACAATGTCACCTCAATTTCTCTTTATCACTCTCAGTGAAAAATTCCTCCGTAAAACAGTTTTCACACAAACTTGACAGCCCCACCCGGCTGCTATATTAACTCCGTGGAAAATCACACTTTCCACTGCTGCCCTAGCACGGCTGTGGTAGGGGTTAACGTAACTTTCCCCTCGTACCTGGACGCTGGTGTCTCCACCCGTCCTATTTACTGCGTCGAAAAATCTTGACCAGTCAACTTGCGACAACACGGTGCGCTTGCCTCGCACACACACACCTGTCAAATATCTTTGGTTCCCAATCCTGTCATTATCACCGCCAGCGATGTCCTACACACACACACGCTGCCCTCGCCACTCTGGATTCAACACTGGTCTTTCATCGCCGCGTCTGCTAGTTTCAGCACTACTGCCTGGTATCAAATTTACCTGTCACAGTAATGGACTCTTCCCGGTTAGTCTGTATGGCGTGTCTTTATCACCCCCTCTCGCTTCAGCGATATGGTTGGTTCCACTTCACCTGTAGTGGACTTGACGTGAACTTCCCTTGAACTGTCTGCTAGCTTGAGACTTTGTCTGTCTGTGTTTATGTGGCGCACACACAAAAAGAGTTCACATTACCTTCTTGACGCAGTATTGTTTCAATTGATGGAACGACGTCACAGATAACTCCTCTCTCAGCGAAGAGCCCACAGATATCTCAAAATGACAACAATGTTTACAATGCTCTTGACCCCATGTAGCCTTTCAGATAATCAATATATCCCCGTCGTTCTTGCCAGGAGAGACCCCAGAATGTCACACGTCGTTCTTGATGATAATATCAATGTTCTTGATTATCTTTGCTTGATATTGTCGTGTGATTGTCGTTGTCTAGGTAACGATGTTCATGGTGTGTCAATGGAGATATCTAACTGACTCTTAATCCAACTCACCCCCGCAGTGCATATTCACCAGGCATTAAACAAGATTCCGTTGGCGCACATAATCCTTTATTACAGAAATAAGACGGACAAACGGAACATGATTATATATCCAGAAACAATGTAATCCATAGAATATAAATATCCTCCTCACAATTTAACCAGCACACATCAATGCCTTCTCACGGCCTGCTTCTATCATCACATTCACAAGACAGGTAATCCAGCTACTATCCACGGCTGGATCTCCTACAATACAACCCACACATTGGGTTGGAGCCACTGCTCAACTATAGAACCCACTCTGGTTCAGGCCTGTCTTCACAACTCGGAGCATAACACAACCCCGTTGTACGTGGACTACCAACTCCTTCGGTATCTCAAACTCAACTCTCTCAAACGACCTGACTCTCAGTCGGTCTCTTCTCTCACTGACTTTCCAGTCTCCTAACTTCACACAACACACAACTGTCTTTCGACCCATCCCCCCTGGGGCCTTCCACTCATATCCGCCCCATTATTTCTGAGGGTTGATTGTTTTCCTCGTAGCCAGGTCACTCATCTTACTGTCTCCCACTTTCATCTCCATTCTTTCTCATGCCCGGTCACTCAACTCAATGTCAATGACCCAGGCTTATGTCATATACCTTTCGGCAGATGTGAGGTCTCAACACCGGATTTGCACGCCGCGTTAGTTTCTTTGCTTGAAGAGGGGGAGGAGAGCACTGCAACACAGACCCTGTAGAGATTCTACTTGTTTCCGGGTTGGTACAAAATGTCGCTGCTCCCTTCTCATAAGGACGGGGGTTAGCATGGCTGAATGGATAAGAACGCCCGCTCTTAAACTTCCAGTTTGCTGATTCCGTGGTAGCAGGTTCAACCGTAACATCGGTTAGTGGGACTAAAGTGCTGACTTCTCGTCCTTGACTTAGGGACGTACATACATACTCACATAGGATACATGCACTAATACTAAGTAAGAAGGGTAACCGTTGTTGGGGACTGAATGAGTAAAAGTAGCACTAAGTGAGAAACATTGTAAAGTTACAACTAGGATAGAATCGGGAAATTGTGGGAGAAGGGAAGTAACAGCTGTGTGGAACCGAAGGAGTTGACGAACAGAGACGATGTAAAAAAGCAAAGCTAGGAAAGGTTAGAAAAAAGTCGTAACTGTCTTGAACTGAAGAAGTTAAAATTATAATGGGTCAGGCAGGTAGTAATAACTGTCTTACTGGGACAAAGCAGAGAAAATGTAATAGCTGTCTCTGGATGAAGGATTACATAAAAAGGAACGATTATGGTGATATACATCACAGCTAATCGATGCAGGAACAATTAACTGAATTAATGCAATGCACACACAAGTAACACTGCAGCAAGATGGAAAAAACATTCAACACAGCGACAAACGCTTGATAATCCCAAGATATCGACAACACAAAGGAGTCGAATAATGCAAGCATCGACACTACACGACCGAGGTATTCAGTACAAACACAGGTAAGGCAGAAACAAAGCACGCCCTGACACAAAGGAGAGGGAAGGGTAATCCACAACATTTGGCGCCAAAGGTTGCTGCTGACATCCGTGATGCAATCACAGCTGGAGCACGTTCTGTACTCAGATCTGCAGGAGACATGCAGTTCTAGCAATTCATACCTTCACTATTTTATATGTCAGCGGGGAAAAAAAATTGGTCATGCACGCGCACACAAACTCACACATGTGATCACATACTGACTCACACATATAGACACGTTTGCGTACAAATAAGAACATGGAAAAATTGGGAAATCCCCGAAGGAGTGGGGAGGAAAACCAAGTAAAATCCCTGTGCACGTATTTATTGGCGTACATCTTGGCAAGTCAAGGCGACAGGCGGGAAAATGACTCCATTGCGAGTCGAGCACTGATTGGTCTTTAAAAGTGGGCCTAGGACCCAGGGTTGCCACATCACTGTGATAAAAAAAAAAACAAAAAAAAACAAAAACAAAGCCAAGTCATGAAATAAAAAGCCCCCCCCCCCCCCCAACCCCCTCCCCCCCCCCCCCCCCCCCCCCAAAGAAAAATATTCCCAATAAAAATATCTATAAAAATATAAAAATATATTTACATCACATAAAAACCTCTTCTTCAAATAAGTATTCCTCTTCATTGTTGAGAAAGTCAGTACAAGATTCCTTACAGTGTGTTTTTTTGTTGTTGTCTCAATATAAAATTCAATATCTCAGTAACCAACTGAGGGAAAATGATGAGATTTAGCATATAACCTTATAATTATGTCCACCCAACAAAAAAAATTTTGTTCTGGAGATTGTACAGCAGATTTCAATGTTTGTTTATATGCGGTATATATTTTATTGTACCCGCATTCATTCCATCATTTTAAGAGTATTACCGCTTCAACAAGACACACCCCCGCAGTTTTTGAAATTTGTCTGCGCGGTTTTCGCTTTTGGCAGACTGAGGGAATTTATATGGGGTAGTTCAGAGGTGTAGTCAAACTGTGGGTTCTTTCGTGAAACGCGATTATATAAATAAACTAGCTGGCTCGGCCCGGCTCCTGGCGGGGATCTATCTATCTATCTATCTATCTATCTATCTATCTATCTATCTATCTATCTATCTATCTATCTATCTATCTATCTATCTATCTATCTATCTATCTATCTATCTATCTATCTATCTATCTATCTATCTATCTATCTATCTACCTGCCTACCTGTCTGTCTGTCTGTCTGTCTGTCTGCCTGTCTGTCTGTCTGTCTGTCTGTCTGTCTGTCTGTCTGTCTCTCTGTTTCTCTGTCTGTCTGTTTCTCTGTCTCTCCGCCTCTCTGCCTGCCTGCCTGCCTACCTGTCTGCCTGCCTGCTTGTCTGCCTGCCTGCCTGCCTGGCCGGCCGGCCGGTCGACCCACCCACCCACCCACCCACCGGCCCACCGACCGACCGACCGACCGACCGACCCCACCCACCCACCCACTCAGTCAGCTAGCCAGCCAGCCAGCCATCCACCCACCCACCTACCTTTCTGTCTACCTACCTACCTACCTACCTACCTACCTACCTACCTACCTAACTACCTACCTACCTACCTACCTACCTTTCTGTCTGTCTGTCTGTCTGTCTGTCTGTCCGCGCTATTAAATATTGATAAAAGTTACTGGAAAAAACGTCAGGACCATGTGTTGAAAGAGGAAGAGGACTATTGGAGAAAGATGGATTGAATTTTATGCAACCGAGAGCAATCATCAACCTACTAGGAATCGTCCGACACAGATTAAGGTCTGAGCAGATCGCAGACCTTAATCTACGTACACACTTACTGGGATATTTTGCTCCAACTATTCAGACGAATTGCAGGCCCTAAACATTACAGCATCAGCATCAGCTGAAGAAACAAGAAGAAAATGAAAAATAAGGTAAGAAATATATTCCTTCTACTTTCCTGTTAACTTACAAATTATTTACCCCGTGCCTCTGTAAATTCTCTGTCTTTACTAATATTACACATTGCACCCCTCTCGGGATTCTCCGTGGTGAAGTGGTCAAGCCGTCTGACTCGGGCTCCGAAGGTTGTATGTTCGATTCCGGGCCGCGTCCTTCATTTCACGAGTGCATTTTTCGGAGACTCCCGAGGGTCGTCGCTGGAACTACGGAGTTCGTGCTTTGTGCGACGCTTTCCGCGCTGCGGAAAGAAACTGAGCCATATGGGATAAAAACCCGGTGCAATGCAGCCGACCCTGTCGATTTTAAGCTAGTTCTTTCATTGCACCCACTCCCATACGAATCCGGATACGCCTTTGTGTGTCATCAGAATTGACAGGTCTCCCATTACCGTAAAAATAACTTTGTTAACGAGAAATCACTAGTTGTTCAGCAAAACATCAAAGGAATGTCGCCGCTTTCAATGATTTAAGTTGTTTTTGGACCTATCAAAGACATATTCCTTGGGTGGGGGTAAATATAAGACGGCTGGAAAAATTTCATAACGATGCAACAGACAGTTTTCAAAATAATTGATCGTGAATGAAGGCAAACAAATGTGGACATACTATAGTGATATGCACTTCGTTCGGTGCAATTTTATCTGACCAAGCGTGCTGGTTGGTTGGTTGATGGCTTGGTAAGTTGACTAATTGATTGGTTAGGCAGTTAAAAGGTTGGTTGGTTAATTGGCTGGTTGGCTAGTTCGCTAGTCTGATGTTTGTTCGGTTTGTTGGCAGGTTGATTGATTGTTTGGTAGGGTGACTGGTTGGTTGGCTGGTTATTTGTTTGGAAGGTTGATTGGTTGACTAATTAGCTACTTGGGTGGTTTGTTGTTTGGCTGGCTGGTTAGTTGGATGAGAAATATCTGGTAAGTTGTCGTTCTTAAGCTCGAGGCCTTGTCGTTAAAGTCTTGTGAGTCCAGAAAAGAGCATGAGTCTGCCCATGTGAGATTTTTCTGCTTTGGTGTTCGTTCGCTTGAACTCAAGCTTAGTCCATATATGTACTACTTCTTCTAGTGGCACTGGACTGATGTTTGCTTGTGTAAATTACCTTGAACTTAAGCTGAGTCTATATATGTGCTTCTAGTGGCACTGGACTGATGTTTGCTTGTGTGAATTACCTTGAACTCAAGCTGAGTCTATATATGTGCTTCTAGTGGCACTGGACTGATGTTTGCTTGTGTGAATTAGCTTTCCTTATTACCAGTGTCCCTCTCCCTCCAGCGAATCCACTCCGACCCCAGAGGTATTTGACATTTACGTCCTCAATTCAAGGACGAGAAATCAACATTTCAGTCCAACTGACCGGCGTAGGAGTTGAACCCGCTACATCGCCATCAGCACACCGGAAGTTAAAGAACCAACGCCCTTATCCGTTCGGCCATACTGATCACCACTGGTGTCAAATTATATTTTATTTCAGGAAATTATGAATCACAACGTAGCACGTGACCAGTGTAGCCTTCAGTGTCACGTTGTCACGTTGTCACTTATTGCGTGAACCGTTCATGCCCTGTCGCCAACTCAAACAGCTCAAGCGAGATTGAATCACTGACAATCTAGGAATTAAGAGGAAAAAGCTACTTGAAAAAAGCACCAGTAAATTTGGTTAAACAGTTAATTGTCCGGTTTTCTAACGAGTGGTTTACTGGGAATATGTTGTTAAGTCCATCTTGTATATCTCCATCATTCTATAAGCCAGTCAGGGCTCGATGAGCGATGTCGTCTGTATCAGCCATTTGCCTTGACGTCCCATGAAACTTCTGGTAACAATTTATGGGGCTGGGTTGATCCCGGAACATGGGGTCGCGTGACAAAATAAATCTACCGCCACGAGAGGTATTTTTTGGACGTTAACTCCCTTGTAACTGGAGCGTAATCAGCACAATAGCTACAAGTAGTGAGCTCACAGGAGTGATTTAGGGCTAAGGTAAGCTTTCCCTATTACCCGTGCCTCTCGCCAGCAGGCGAACCTTCTCAGACGAGGCTTTGAACCCAGGAACACCGGGTGGATAGGCGAGATCGCTAGTTACAGTGGTTACTCGTTAAACCAATACTTTCGTGGATCATGGATTCAGACTTCTGGTGTACGCAGTGTAACATATAGCAATTTGGCGGACATGGTAATTCTGTCATTTATGTTAAATTTATACAAGAGATAACAGTTGCAGACAGACAATACAATTTCAACCGAGCGAAATAAGAAGAGGAAGGCAAGGTAATCGTCAGACACTCAGAATTATCAAAGGAACAGTCAAGCTCCCGTGAACTGATGTATTAGGAAAAACATGACAAAATTGCAAACACTCAATTACCGAAGAGACGCAAAAGTGATAACCGGAAGAGAAAAATACATCTCTACCAATCATCATCCGATGAAGGACAGTTTCACAAATAGCAGTAGTAGTAGTAGTAGTAGTAGTAGTAGTAGTAGTAGTAGTAGTAGTAGTAGTAGTAGTAGTAGTAGTAGTAGTAGTAGTAGTAGTAGTAGTAGTAGTAGTAGCAGCAGCAGTAGTAGTAGTAGTAGTAGTAGTAGTAGTAGTAGTAGTAGTAGTAGTAGTAGTAGTAGTAGTAGTAGTAGTAGTAGTAGTAGTAGTAGTAGTAGCAGCAGCAGCAGCAACGGCAGTAGTCACATCAATACCAGTCTTGCTAGTACAAGGATATTACGTGCAGGAAAAGCTTTGCACATACTTCTATTCAAACCACTTGTTGGGGAAGCAGCGGAGAAGTGACTAGGAGAGCGACCACACCTTGCTGTTTCAAGTGGCATATACTTCAACACGCGCCATATTGGCTAACTCATTAACTACATAATTACTAACTGATTCAGTGCCAACAAAAAATAGGGTTGCATCAAACATGGTACACAAAATGAACACGTATTGCAATGTACGAGGGTAAGTTAATAAGTAAGTCACTGCCTTGGTGCGTGTCCTCCCTTGTATTATTAAAAGGAAATCCACAACTGTTAAGAACAACTCGTTAATTAAATTAACAATGGAAAACAGTTCCTCACCTGAATTGAAAATGACATGAAATAACTAACGGCAGTCGTGCGAACGTTTTCAGCCATTTATTAATGCGCTTTAGAATTCAATGGACAAACTATTCTAGAATATAAACTGCCCTTTCAGACAGGGTCGGCGTTTATTTATCTATCTAAGAATTAGCTCCCTATTCCACTCTGTTAGCCTTGACGCCCAGTCTTTCATTCCACTGTTCCATCGTTTTTCGGAAAAATCGTCTAGGTTTCCTCGCCCGGTCCTTTTCATTGAATGAATCTTCGTTAACACATTATTCCTCACTTGCCGATCTTCGCAAACATTGCGTCGTCCAGATCTTATTCCCTTCTGCACGGAGCTCTCAGAAACCACACCCCTTGGTATTGTCGTCTCACAGCGTCTCCCGTTGCTGTCCTCTGACGTTCCTATCTTCTCCTTGGTTTTTTCTGTTGCCGTCCACTTTAGTGTGTCCGTATGGAAAAATCCTTTCCTCTCTTTTTGTATTTTCAGTGCCGCGTGCCGTCATATGGCATTATGCCCCCTCCAAGGTAAAAAAAAATGATGAATCATTTTTTCCCTCTAAAATATATGTATGTATCTATATATTCTGCAATCATATGCTTACTACAACAATTACAACAACAGCTGAATAGCTCCTGGTTTCCCCCTTCCATCCATCCATCATGTGCCATGCCGGTAAGCGTGGGCGGTCATGTTCTGCCATCTCACTCGATCACCAGAGTCGTGGATCAGTTCCGTGTTTCTGTCTCGACCATGCCACAAGGCCAAGCCATCCAGATACTTGTTTCTAGGTCTTCCCCTTGGTCTGTTTCCCTCGATCTTACCAGTTGTCACCAAGTTCTCCCCCTTACCTACCCTAAAAAAAATAAAGTAATATGTCGGGCACGCCCACCTGTCCAAACCCCCGTTGGACATCGTGTGGCTGATCCATGGGGAGATCAGTCCAACTAATATATATTAGTCCCTACCTTGTCCTAATAGACAAGTGTCCTCACTCTAGGTAATACCATGAGTTTCGGAAGAGGTTGATAATGGGGTTTCCAAGCAATCCATCTCAGTTGCCGTTGATCGTTGTTGTTGTTCCTGTATCTTACATATATTTCTTATTTTTCCATCGTATCTGTAGGTAGGGTAGACGTATACGCTTCATGCCTTGAGAAACTTTAGAAATCCATTCCAGTGTGAAATCTTGGGAACATTGACTACTTTTAAATTCATCAATTAAACATCATATAACCCATAATATTAATTAAGATAACAACATTACTTATCTACGTAACAACTTAATATAATAAATGAACTATTTTTACTAACTAATTAGTACTTAACTATTTAATAACCCTAATTATTTCAATACAATACATAACCATTAAATTTCATTACGTTAATGAAAATTACGCAGTTTTCCATATAATTTAAATCTATGAACGTTCAATGTCAGTTCATGAAATTCACATGTTCTAAAATGATTAATTGTTCAGTTTCAACCTGTCTTTGTGAATAACACTATAAAATCACAATCACATCACATTAATACTTAATGTCCGCAATGTTTTTCACATGACGTAAGAGCACGACGATCCAAGTACCCATCGATTGTGCCGTTATTATTTATGGTAATCCAAGTTATTTCATCAATTCATGATGACTCTGCCAATAATGGAAAATCAACAAAATATGTATCCATTTGACTAAACTATATATTCGCAAGCAATAATAAATTAAACATTTGATGATTGCTATCAACATTGTTCTTTAATCAGTTGCTTATCTGAACATATATTTATTAAATTTCCTAACAATTTATGAAAGAACAGATACATTAAATTATAACTGAATAACTTATAACATAGATCTGTCTTTCTATTTAACTATAGTCGACTGAGAATATCTGCAAGATTATTATCCTTTCCAGGAATGTGACAGATATCGAAATCATAATCTTGTAAGAGCAAAGACCATCTATGAATTCTAGAGTTCTTAGGATGACCAGATTTGAATATCTGTAAAAGTTTGTTATCCGAAAGAACAAGACATTTTCTACCAAGCAGATACCTTGAGAATTTCTCAATACTTTCAATTAATGCTAATGCCTCTAGTTCAGTAATAGCATAATTCCTCTAGTGTCTCTGATAACATTTTACTGAAGTAAAGAATAGGATGTAACTTTCCCTCATGTAATTGAAGTAATACAGCTGAAAATAGCATGTAAACTAGCATCTGTTTGTAGTACGAAGTCTTTTGAAATATCAGGCAATTTCAGAATAGGATAGGTACTGAACAGAGTTTTTATCTGTTGTAATAGTCTATCATGATCATCTGTCCAAACTATTTTTTGTAGGCTGACCTTTCTTTAATAATTCAGAAAATGTTGCTGTCATATCAGCAAAGTTAGGAATGAACTTCTGATAGTAGTTAATCAGACCTAATATACTTCTTAATTCCTTTTTTGTCGTTGGAGGTTTGATATTAAGAATTTTAGTAACCACCAATGGATCTGTTTTTCTAAATCCGTTAGAAATTCTATGACCAAGGAATTGTATTTCAGTAAAACCTATCTCAATTTTACTTGGCTTAGCTTTCAATCCGTGTTGCTGTATTCTCTGAAATACCTGTTTGCGAATTTTGACATGTGTGTCAATATCTGAAGTATGCACACAGATGTCATCCATATAGGTCGCCACATTAGAAATTCCATGAAGTAATCTTCTCATCATGCGCATAAATATGCTTGGTGCATTTTGTAGACCAAATGGAAGATATGCCCAATTCATATAGACCTAATGGCGTACTGAAAGCTGTGATATGCATCGAATCTTTATCCATAGAGATTTGCCAATATCCTTTGGTGAGGTCAATCTTCGAAAAGAGTTTCGAGTTTGCCATGCCCTCAATCAACTCATCAATGTTTGGCATTGGTTCTGCATCTAGTAGTGTCAATGCATTTACTTTTCTATAATCAACACATAGACTGTAATGAACCATCTTTTTTCTTCACAATTACTACTGGAGAACAGTAGTTTGAAATAGATTTTCTTATAATCCCCGTTTTATCTAATTCTGAAATCTCTGCAGTAACTTTCTCTAGATAATGTATTGGGATAGGATACGGTTTCACTTTAACCGGGATATTCGAGAGTAAAGTTATCTTATGTTTGATAAGCGATGTTTGTCCTGGTCCGTCAGAAAAAAAATTGTGCTAAACTATTTTATTGCTGCAATAAGTTTTTCTTTGTCTTGGGTTGACAAATCTTGACTTATTTGTATAGATTGCCAACTACTGTCCAGCTTTCTCTAGTGCTGATTTTGCGATTTGGCAAGCTGTAATGATTTTTTCTCTCAACTGCGTAACCATTTCGTATGCTTCCCTTTTCGGATAATCATATGTCTTATTTGTAAGTATATCATTGTATAATAACAATGGACCACGCGGATTTGCTCCTATACCAGCTCAAATGGAGAAAATCCTGTAATGGATTGTGGTACCTTACGGTACGCAAATAGTACAGCTGGTAATAAAATATCCCAATCTTTGGGTCTATCCACTGCTACTTTTGCTAGAGTTCGCTTAAGGACTCCATTATAATTTTCGTTGACCCCATTTGTCATTGGGTGCCAAGGAGAACTAAAGACTTGTGGGATACTCCAGTATTTTCATTGCCTCTTGAGTAGCTGTTGATATAAATTGACTACCTCTATCAGATAGTATGCAACTTGGGAATCCTATTCTACTGAAAATCATCAATAATGAATCTAAGATGGATCTACTTGTGATGTATTTAAGTGGAATAGCCTCTGGCCAACGAGTACAAAGATCGATCATGGTTAAAATAAATCTATTACCTCGATCAGTAGTTGTGTTTAGTGGACCCACAATATCCACAGCAATTTTCTGAAATGGTCGTGATGCCAAGTCAGTTTTCTGAACGTGTGCTTTAGGATGTTTGCCTTTTTGTGTGGTCATTTGACACAATGTACATGAACGTACATGTGTGGTAATATCTTTGGTAAAACCAGGCCACTAAAATTGTGTTAATAATCTGTTGGTGGTTTTGGCAATACCCATATGACCCGCAAATGGTGAATCATGTGCCAGTTTCAGTACCTCTTCACGATATTTCGTTGGGAGTACTGTTTGTATGTAATGTGTTGTACCCCTATGGTACCGTCTTAATAAAATATTATTGTCCAAGAAAAATTTCCAATTACCACGTTTACCTTGTTTAGACGATTCTTGTACGTTTTTAAAACAAGTTTGTAATGTCGGATCTTGTTTTTGTTCATTTGGTAAATCAGTTGTCAGTCTGATATTATTCTGTATATTGTCAATGTCTGTCTGAGAAGGTTGATCTATTTTTCTTCGATCTTGAGCTCTTGTGACTGCATTCGCTCGCGTGTGTTCAATCTCCCATTGCATTGCTTCTTCATGAGTGTACTGATTTGCATTGGGTATATTCCCAATTAGTAGTCCGGCACAAGGGTTAGGTAATACTGCTGCATTTACTGTGCCTTCGAAGTATGGCGATTGTATTGTAATTGTAGCAACTTTATATCTTTCGATTGTGCCACCAAAAGTTCTGCAGGCAACTGTTTCGCCCGTATAGTCCTCTGTCCTTATCAATCTTTTATCAACTCCAACAATTGAAGCCCCCGAATCACGAATACAGGTAGTAGGTTCACCATTCACCCATGCCTGGTGAACTTTTAGTTTGCCATTTTGAATATTAACGGCATTGGCTTCATGAATTGTTTCGACAGGTTCGTCAATAGGACTGTCTGTTAAAGTCTTGTCAGTCTTGTCATCATACTGTTGTATGATAGCTGCGTGTGTCTCTTCTAAGTCATCAGAGTCACTACTCGAAAATACGTATGCGGTACTCGCTTCCTTCCAATAACTTGAAACCAGTTTATTTTTATACATACATTGTCCCTTTATTTTTCAACATAATTTCCACCAACATTGATACACTTATCCCATCGTTTTATCAGTCCTCCAAGACCGGCTGCATAGAACTGCGTGCTCTGTTTTCTAAACCACGTTTTCACTTCACATTAAACTTCCGCGTCATTCGCGAAATGTCTCCCGCCAAGGTGGATTGTCAGTGTTTATGCTGACAAATGATTTTCCAGTAAAGCGGTGCATAGATGGGTAGAAAAAGTTACGATGGTGAGTCAATAAGTAAGTCACATTGTTATGTGGGATGGCCGGTAAATGAAACAAAAGCACGATAGGATAAGTGCATCAATGTTGGTGGAAATTATGTTGAGAAATAAAGAGACAATGTATGGATACAAATAAACTGGTTTCAAGTTGTTATCATATTTAGTTATTTTTTCTACAGCCATTTGTGCGACTTACTTATTAACTTACCCTCGTAAATGTCCATCCACTAAGCACTGAAACTGCGGAAGATACCGCGAAACCAAACAGGTAAACATGATGACCCTAGCATGACTATACATCGTCCTTCTGTCCCAGTGAGAGGTCACGTCTGGGAATATATTATATTTTGGCACTTTATCAATTGAGAGCCTTGGCATGGTTGTCTACTAGGCTGCACCAGTGTGATTCCCTTAGTGACATAATTTGAATGGTCTGTTAAATGAGGAAATATGAAATACCAACGAGCAAGTCCTACAAGAAGAAATGAAAACCATAAAGTCATTAGAGAAATTGGGCGTAGACAGTCACAATTTCTGGGACGCAGTTATGAGAAGAAAAATACATTAGAGAACTTGGTGACAACTGGTAAGATTGAGGGAAAAGAACAAGGGGAATGGTAAAGAAGTAAGTATCTGGATGGCTTGGCAACATGACATGGTCGAGACAAGACCACGAAGCTGGTCCACGACTCTGGTGATCGTGTGAGATGGCGAAATATGACCGCCCAGGCTTATTGGCATGGCACATAATGATGATGATTTGAATAGTTATAATCATGAGTTTCAACGGTTAAATACTATGTTCTCGAGCCGTGGTTCCCTGTCTGTGGTTCCTATCGGGGTTGGTTGGTTGATTGCTTGTAAACCCCGGTAAAACTGAGTTTCAACTCTTTAAGTCCGGTGCATTATTATTTAAGTCCTCTGAGCCTTGGCCTGGGCTTGCATAATCGGAGTGAGGTTGGCTCTCTTATCAGCGCTCGTTCTTAAACATCCGGTGTGCTGATGCCGAGGTAGCGGGTTCAACCCCCTACACCGGTCAGTTGGATTGAAATGTTGAGTTCGTGTCCTTGACATGGGGACATAAATTATAAGCACCTCTGAAGTCGGAGTAGGTTCGCCTGATGGCGAGGAACACTGATAATAAGAGAAAGCTAATCCACATGCAAAAATCAGTCCAGTGCACTAGGCGTAGTAGCATGTTTATGGACTACGCTTGAGTTCAAGGCGAGTGAACTGTAAAAGAAAAATATACGTGTCGATCTAGTAACAAATGGCACCAATACTAAAGAACAAACATGTATCAATAACTACTAAGAAAGCACTTTACAACACAATCTTCCTACCAACTCTGTGCTGCCAATGCCAAACCTGGACAATGACAGAAAAAGAGAAAAGAAAAATCACAACAACAGAAATGAGGTTCCTGAGAAGAATACTCAACGTATCAAGAAGAGATAAGATCAGAAATGAAGAAATCAGGACTAAAGTGGGGGTTAAAGCAGCACTAGATTTTATTAGAAAGCAGCAAGTCAAATGGTTTGGCCATGCAAGTAGGCTACCAGTCAACAGCATGCCACAACAAGCAATGATGTACAGACCAGATGGAAATAGAGGAAGAGGCCGACCACGTAAACGTTGGACGGAGGGAATAACAGAATCCATGGGAATGTCGATATACGAAGCCCATAACCGGGCACTCTCACGAAGTTTATACTTCACCTCGACACCGCAAGGTACAAGAGGAACATGATGAG
This sequence comes from Cepaea nemoralis, assembly GCA_014155875.1. NCBI lineage: Eukaryota > Metazoa > Mollusca > Gastropoda > Stylommatophora > Helicidae > Cepaea > Cepaea nemoralis. The sequence continues at coordinate 57,956 of JACEFZ010007820.1, forward strand.
ATGAGATGAGATGAGATCTAGTAAGTGCAGGATCTGTTATGTCGCAACTGTTTATGTTCTTGAGAACTGGTTACTCACACCAGAATTCATTCGGCATGACATGGGAAGAAGACAGCTAGCGTATGTTGTCACAATGGAAAAAGCTGGCGGGGGAGAGAAGCAGGGGCAGACCAAGAGAGGAGATGCTGGGCAGTTTTACATCATAGCATGAAGGAACATTGGTATCTGAAATGATTGCCAGCACAGGAAACAGAAGGTTGTGGACAGGCATGATCACCAACGCCACACAACATGACTAATGCTATAATAAAATGTGCCTGCTAATTCCTTAGCTTCTTGCCATTGTCACCTCTTAACATGTTCTTTTAACCTCTGAACGTGTCCGTAATAATCCTGTTTAATATTTTCCTAGAACTGACAATAATATTTTCCGTCTAATTTCCCGCACTTCTGCAGTTCCCTTTCGTTGGCAGCTACGCCAGATATCAATCACTCTCACCTGCATGCTGACATTTGTTCGGTTTTCCAGACTAAACTAAATGATTTGTGCAATAGTTCAGTTAAGGTGTTTGTATTGGCTTATTAGATTCTACTGGGATAGCACCTGGACTAACAGCTTTCCCATCCTTCAGGAGTTTGACAACCTTTCTAATTTCTTCTTTGTGTGTGTCCACACAGCTGGTAATTCCCCACCTGCAGGCTGGGTATCTAGAGGTCTTTTGAGACTGGTCTTTTAGGAAGTTGTTCAAAGTATTAAATCTATCTGTTCATTTGGTCTTTAACGTTGGTGAGAATATTCTCACTACTGGTTTTGATCAATCCAATTGGTTGATTCTATGAGTGTGAAAACCAATGGACCCTGGCACACGCCATACGGTGTTTCCGGTATATGGTGCTACACCCGTATTTTCATAGAGCAATCAGTCGGTGGGTGATGAGGTCAGTATTACACCGGCTGCATTTACTTCCCAAGACATTTCTTCGTACATATTTTAGGCTAGGTCAACCTGGGAGCCTATGCCAATGTTTGAAACATATAAAAACCATACTGGAGGGCAAGGTTGAGGGCAAGCGAGTAAGAGGTAGACAATGATACAAGTTGGAAGATTACATTAAGAGATGGACGAACATCAATCTGAGAGAATGTACATTCAGGGCAAGAGACAGACAGCGTTGGAGATTCATTGCAGCCAACCTTAATTGTGGAGACGGCACATGATTTATTAATTGATTGACCCATGTGGTTGATTATATGTTTCTACTATTTTACTTCTGGTGCCATAAAGATCTCTTAAGCTTTCAGGTGCTGATGCTACTCCTATCTATTTTACTGCCCATCTATATATTGTCATTTATCCTGTTTATCCGCACCCTAACTTGTTTATTAGCGTAGTGCTAGAATTGTGCTGTAATGTGGCTTGATTTACTGCTATGCCATTACATATTTATGTGTTTACTTTATATTACAACAAGAATACCTGGAGTTATCTTCCATCTTATCCCGCAGCCGATTGGTTTCATTAAACAAACGGGTATGTATCTGTAAGATAGCGCACAGCTAGATCCCAGCTAGAATACAAGGCACCTGAAAAATACATCCTTCGTCGCATTCTTGTCGATTTCTGGAGGTGTCGTTGACGTAATACCAGCCCTATTTTACGAGATAGGAGGTGGGGAGATTTGGGCGGGACCCGTGTTTTTCTTGCACCTTAGTAAAGGTATCTGCATACGTGGAAGCAAGATTGCTGTACCTGAGCTCCGTGTACAGGATGGCGTGAGTGTATGAATGCACGCACATGTGACATAGTCTTGGAGTGGGTGGGTGAAGGACCGTATGTGTGATGCTTGTTTGCATGTAAGTGAACTAAGTAGCAGGCTCTTTCCCGCGCTTTGAGGCGTATTTGGTTTATGGTGCTTGCCCCATAGCTTCACAGGCCACTCGGAGGTTGATGTGCGAGGAGGTCAATATTACACCGGCCGCCTTTATGTCTCAGAATACATTCTGGTACGCAATGGCGGACTGGGTCTAAAATATTGGTGGCCTGGTTATTAACATAATGTCATAATGTCTATTTGAGTTGAGCTGAGTTGAGTTGAGCTAAGAATCGACATCACTGCACTCAGGACATTCCCATACGCGTTCTGTTCCCTCTTTCTACAGCCAGCGACGAGTCATACTACTAATTGTTCCCACCCCTATCTGATTGAAAGTTATCCTGGTCTTCCTTCTCAGTTTCTCAGCAATGGCAAACTACTGAAAGTAAACTTGCCAAGAAATCACAAACAGCCAAGAATACTGGGATTGACTGAGACGTCCTGTAAACGGATATGCAACTAACTAACTAATGTTTAAGGGCGCCCTACCGCATTAGGATCCCAGAGAGCTCAGTTGCCATCGGGCACGCTGACACTAGTGCCAGTCCGCCACTACTGTTCCCAGTTTAGGGTGGGTCGACCCGAAAGTCCAGCTCATATGTGAAAATGGAGATGGAGATTCGTACCCATGGTCCACTGGGTCAGAAGATAAGTGTGCAGCCACTACGCTACTGCGGTTGCTATACCAAGTAGTTGGATCAAAATACGAATAATTTCTTACATAAACTGGTGTCTTATTAGATGAAGAGAACAGCCCTCTTCCTCATATCCTAGGCTGTCGCAACCCCAAGTTCAGTAAGCCTTTGATTATTTTCTGAATCTGTAAGTGGAAGCGAATTGTAACTTTTAATCAAAAGTACTTTTGTTTGAAGTGCACTCAAGTTAGTTGCATGCCCTGTGCAGGACGTCACAGTCAAACCCTGGCTGTTTGTTATTCTTTAGGCAGTTTTTCGTTCGGTGGATTGCCATTGCTTTCTGAACGACCAAATATACCATTGTGAAAATCAACGCAAGGAGCTTGCTTCAAAATCTCCTGCAGCTGATTTCTAACCCTGTACGCAGGATTGTAAAACCGCGTTCATCGTCCTCAAGTCACAGGCGCCTGATTAAAATGCACTAAAAGAGCAGCGTAATCTAAACAGAGGCAATGCTGAAGCAAATGTACTTCTCATTCGACACACCTGTAAGTGCTCGGAGAAACAGTTGCCCACCTAAGATGTGTATAAACATTTGATCCTAGTCAACTTCTGGTTACGTGTGGTTAACCGACTAAAACAGTGATTCTCAAAATTGTGTTTACTGGTACATTCCAAAATGAATAGTCCTTCGCGGTACTCTGACTTTGTAGAGAGACAATCAGAAATGAAGAAATCAGGATTAAAGTGGGGGTTATTGCAACGCTAGATTTAATTAGAGAACAGCAAGTGACATGATTCTGTCATTTAACTAGGCTACCAACTAACAGTTTACCACAACAAGCAATGATGAACAGACCAAATGGAAGCAGAAGAAGAGCCATACCATGTAAACAATGTGGTACTCTGGTTAATAGCAAAAGGTACTCTAGAATAGTCAACTATACCCCAAAGGATACTTGGTCCCCACAGCTGCGTTTACCACATCATGCTGGCTGCCGTCAGAAAAAGAGACCAAGACATATTTAGGCCATTTCGAAAAATATAACACTCTTATAAAAACCTTACTGGGTGAAGGCAAGTGAGCAAGAGGTAGACCTTGATTGGTGGGGGAGGCACCTGATTGAGTGATTGGTGGCTGCCGTCAGTTGAAGGTGATGAGTTTGAATCCTGGTGTTGCTCTCAACATTTATACTGTCAACTGAGATCTCTGTGTCTTCTCTCCTGCCCACCCCAACTCTTCTCTGAGTGCGAATCAATACCTCTGTATGTATATCTATTGAAAGTGTAAAATTTGGTTATAAATGATAAAGCAATAAACTACCAAGATGAAGGAAAGCAAAACAATGACAATTGTCACATTTCTGTACATTTAAAAATACATCTGATTTAAAACACGTAACAGCATAGTGAAACAATTTTTGACAGTCGTGTGGCATGGCACTGAAGAGAGTCAAGTCAACACATGAATTGATTCATGCCATCGGAGATCACCATTTGTGGAGAAGAATGATCGCCCATCCCAGCCAGCAAGGCACTGGATGATGATGATGATGATGATGATGATGATGATGATGATGATGGTGATGATGATGATGATGATGATGATGATGATGATGATGATGATGATGATGATGAACAGCATAGCAAGATCGTCGCCTTTCAAACTGTAGGTACATGGAGTGTTAAAGCGTGCCTATACAACCTCAAATGTCGTACCTGTCCCTATTTTTTTCCCACAATACCGCTTCACCAGTAAGTCACTCTACACTGCTACACCTTCTGGGGACTATATGCGTAGATTGAGAGCTCATGGGCGGATGCTTTTCTTTATTTGCATCGTTGGAAGCTTTTGGCACATTTCTTAAACCTTTTCAGGTCTCAGAACACGCACGCTCAGGGGAATTCTGCATCTGTGGTTCAGAAGATAAATACGAGAGAGAGAGAGAGAGAGAGAGAGAGAGAGAGAGAGAGAGAGAGAGAGAGAGAGAGAGAGAGAGAGAGAGAAGGGGAGACAGAGGGAGAGAGAGAGAGAGAGAGAGAGTAAGGGGGCGGGGAGTGGAGAGTTCTTTGCCTGTCTGTGTTTTTTTCTGTCTGTCTTTCGGTGTTTCTTTCTGTCTGTGTTTCTTTCTCTCTTTCTGACTCTTTTTCTTTCTGTCTTTCCCTCTTTCTGTCTGTCTGCATTAATTTCAAATAATTGAGAACTGACATTTCTTATGCTTTTCTATACCATAAAAACGGTAAACAGCACCTGCAGTCATCTCATCTCATCTCGTTCCTCTTGTACCTTGCGGTGTCGAGGTGACCATGTATAAACAGCGGGAGGGTGCCCGTTTCATATATTGAGATTCCCACGGACTCTGTTATTTCATTCTCCATCGTTTAGATGTTTGACCTCTTCTCCTTATTCCATGTGGTCCTTACGTCATTGCTTGCTATTGTATACCGTCAGCTGGTAGCCTAGTTACGTGGCCGAACCATTTAACTTGCTGTTTTTTTTAATGAACTTTAGCGCTGCTATAACAAGAACTTTAGTTCTGATTTAATAATTGCTGATTTTCTCTCTTCTTGATACATTGAGTATTCTTCTCTGGAGTCTCATTTCCTTTGTTGTAATTATTTCTCTCTTTCTGTCATTGTTCAGGTTTGGCATTGGTAGCATAAAGTTGGTAGAAATATTGTTATTTTGTGTGTGCATATCCCTTACTGGACGTTGCAGTCAACATCAGCATTTTTCAACTGCTGTTGATGTACAAGGCAAGATTACGCTCAGTAGTGTGCCACTGCTTTCTGAGCGACCGGCTCACATGCCCCGTAAGTTACCAACGCGGCGAGAACCGCTACCGGTTCTCGCGCAGGTTACGTTACTCTCGAGAATATACGGGATTACGGAGAAAGACGTTTAACACCTAGGCCAGGGAGACGGTGTGGAGTTGTTGTTGTTTTTTTTAAAAGTATCTACCGATACGTGTTTATTATTTAGTCTCGGTGCTATTTGTCCAATGAGTTGATGTGCCTTAATGCATTATTTATTCTCGATCCCGTCTTCTGATTGCCATTTGATATTATACTTCCTAAGAATTTCGATCTCATTACTTGTTTCAGGGGTGTTATTTTGAATGGATCTTCGTCGTTTTCTTCTTCTTTGGTTATGGTTATAACCACTGTTTTACTTATGCTTATTTTCATGTTATGTTCCTTGCTTACTTCATGTATACTGTTTATGTAGACTTGTAGTTCTGTTTCTGATTGCGCAATTAGTGTTTGATCGTTCGCATATAGGAGTGCTTTAATGTTATAATGTGTCGTTGGTTCTTCTTTTGTGTTCTGTTCTCCATGAAGTGTCGCTGCGGTCCCTGTTTGGCTGGTTTCTTTACATATATTGTCCAAATAAGTTGTGAACAAGAGGGGGAACAGGAAGGGTGCTCAGTGTCCTCTGTTTGTTCTTACAACGCATTCACTGTTGTTATATAAGCTTGTACTTAAGTTCGCTAGATGTGTACTCATCTTTCAAGGATTTCCCACAGCTTGTTTCTATCCACTCCACCAAACACCAGCAGTGTTTGTTGAAATACTAGACCCAATAATGTATTGTTATACTTGTTACTCCCTTATTAAAAAGGTCTTAAAAGTCGAGAGGACCGACTTCATTGCACCAGGTTTTATCCCATATGGCCAGTCTCTTTCCTCAGAGCGGCCTGCTGAAAACGTCACACAAAGCACGAACTATGTAGCTCCAGCCCCTCCTCCCAGGAGTCTCCGAGAAAACTGCACTCGTGAACAGAAAGACGTAGCCCGTAATCGAACCCACAACCTTTGGAGCGCCAGGCAGACAGCTTGACCACTTCGCCCCGGAGACTCTTATACAATAGTAAAGCCAGTGAGCACAGAACCCTCTTACACACTTTAAGCGCACAGAGCATGTGGTGCTAGACCCCATATTTGTACCGACCAGTGGGCACTCGAGGGTGGGGGTGGGTGTTGTGGTCAGTTTCACGCCGGCCACTTTTACTTCCAAAGATATGTCCCGGTACCCATTTTAGTGTGGATCGACCTTGTAAAGTGACCTGGATAATGTGCTATAAATGGTAACTTTCAGTGTTTAATGATGGTTGACCGGACTCCTATGTAAGGAGACAGTCGATGAACTTTCTTAGGTTCAGTGAGATATTCTAGTGGTCTTAATTCACAAATCAAGACATGTTTACAGAAGGTAACATTATAACCAAATGCAGGAAGGTGTGTGAGTATTTCTGATTAAATCAGCGTTAGAGATTCGATTCCGATCCTCAGCGTGTATCCTACTGGGCTTGGTTCACAAATCAAGCCATTGTGTTCGTTTGCGTGTATACGTCTGTGTGTGCGTTCGTGCGTGCATGCGTATGCAAGTGGTCTAAGTTGGAAACACTACCAAATGCTACTCTGCAGGTCGGGGCAGACGCGACAACACTAGGAAAGACTGAATGAATGAATCAGTCTCCTACTGAGGGTTTCAGTGATTTTCCTCTATTTCTTACTTGAGATAAATGTGCATTATTCTTTCTCCTGTTTACAAGAGCGTCTAGGTGATTCTGTATTGACATGCCCGTGTTCCTTCAGCGAGACGCTGTCTTCAGTTGGGGACGACTGGTTCAAATCCCTCTGTGGCCACACTATAGCGTTCAATATTTATATTGTCTAGTGTGTTCTCTCATCTCTACTTATGTCCTTTACTTCTATGAGTCCCAATCAATACCTGCCATATTATTTCTTATGCTATTTCAAAATCCCTTTCCCTCGAGATTTGATATTTTTGGACTTCCTGTGTCTGACAGACAGTTCTCAGAAAGCCAAGACAGCAGCAGGCTGCCAGGAAAGAGGCCATATTGTTTATCTGTGGTGTTCTTCTTCCTTATCCAATAAATCAGCGAACTTTGACCTAACCAGAAGGGTGATTCACATAAAGTGGTATTTCTGAAATAGTACCGACCTCCGCCTGCATCATTCTTTCTTATCAGAAACAGTCAAAAGCAAAGGCAACCTCTTAGAACAGCGGTTTTCAACCTGTGCTCCGCGTTATCATAGACATAAAGGGTGGGGTAAAGGGGAGGTGGGGGGAGGGGGGGGGGGGTAATGTCTGACAATCAAGATTGCAGTGTGGGTATGGTTTCTCTTAGTATGTACACATACACACACATACACATACTTACAGACAGACACACACACATACAAATACACCCACGCATACATAAACACACGCATACATACACACACGAACACACACTCAAACATACCTGCCTGTCTGCGTCCTTCCATCCAACCACCAGGCAGACAGACATATATAATGGCGAACACACGATGTGCCAGACTAGAACTTCACATCTGTAGAGGGACGTTCCGGCATGAAACCAAGTCATCATTGAGCACACCACGTCACAGCACAGCACAGCTCACCACAGCATATCACAGCACATCAAATCACAGCATATCAAATCACAGCATATCACAGTACACCACAGCACATCACAGCACATCAAATTACAACACATCACATCACATCTCACCACAGCACATTAAAGCACATTACATCACAGCGCACCGCAGCGTATCACAGTACAGCACATCGTAGCATATCACTTTACAGCACATCACATCAGAGCACATCACATCACATCAAATCACAACACATCACACCAAAATACATAACACCACAGCACATCAAAGCAAATTACATCACAGCTCACCGCAGCATATCACATCACAACACAGAACATCACATCACTTTACAGCACAACACAACACAGCACAACACGGTACAACACTTGACATCATAGCACATCACACCACAGCACATCAAAGCACATCACAACACATTACATCACAGCGCACCACGGCATATCACAGCACATCACATTGCAGACATCACATCACAGCACAGCACATCACAGCACAACACAAGACAACAGAGCACAACACAGCACAGTACACCCCTTGACATCACAGCACATCACAGCACAACGCCTTGGTCTACCTACAGACTGAGATTAAGCCTAGGTTCGCAGTGTTGCCTCCAACGGCTTTAGATATTTTATTGTCAACCCAGTCCCAATACCCAATACCCAGAGAGAAATGGTGTAGGGGAGCGCTGGGTATATGGCCTAAGTTGCAAATGAACCGTTGGTAAAAATGTTTAGAACCACTGGGCAATAACGAGACGATATACAGTATTATAAAACTTTCTTGAGTTTATTGTATCACGTGGTGATTAGTTGTCACGTAGTTAAAACTGGGCCCAGGTGCACACAACGTGGAGGATCATCAGAAATTAGTTCATAAATGTATATTTGAATTACACATCTCCCACAACACACCCTAGGTGATATCACATCCACCCCCACCCACTACCGCCACCCTAATATCACACTCACCTCTCCCACCCCTACTACCACCACCCCCACGGGAAAACGATCTGGCAGCTATCTCCCCAGACACATGGCCTCCGGGTAACGGGGTCATAATAAGCAGATACAGGCCAAGCTTCGGGCTTTTAAAATTGCCTGCAGCTCAAACCAGACGGGGTAATTCATCTAACCAAAAGTCACGTTTCTGCCCCTACAGTTCCAGTATAACCTAAACTCTTCGGCGATGGAGTGGGGTGGGACGAGGTTGCTCAACTCCGATTGCTTCTAAATCTAGCCGGAGGAATTCAGAACCGGCTTTTTTGGCACGTAAAATATTGTGTAGCCCTCACGTACACTCCCCACAATTTGTTAATTAATGTTCTGGAGTTTGTGTCCACGGAGAGTAGGAAGGACGGTACAAATCCAGTTCAATAATTCTCAGATAAATAACCCCAGCATTATTGTCAGGAGAGAATGGTGGGGCAGGGATTAAATATAGTATCTTGTCAATATTCACTTCTCCGAGGAAAAGCCAGACGGACACATGATCAGAGTGCAATTGGTACCATAAGTATTTGGTACTCTTCGCTGGTTGGTGAACATAAGGACGGAGCACGTATGAGAAAGTCGCGAGTGCTGTGATGTCGGTTTTAGACTCAACTCAAATCATCACAAATAAATAGGCAATACAGGATTAATAGTTGCTAGGTTGTTCAAGGGAAGGAGCGGGCGTGAGCAGTTAAACCAACAGAGACACGGTGCTCGGCACGACCGTACCTGTTGAACACACATCATCAGGCTGTGTAAATAAATAAAGGATAACTTATTCTGCAAAACATCAACAACATAAACAGCGCCGCTTTGCCGGACCTACGGACAGTTAAACAGATAAAGATGAAAGCCGCGATTGTGTCGTTGCAAAAGGTTTACAGCCAATCTGGCATCGCCTGAAGTTTTCCATGAAGTATTCGTGTACAGCTGTCCTAGTCTGTGGATGAGTTTTGGACACTGTGGTTTTAATATTTAACTTCAATGCTAAATCGATTCTATTTCTTCCTTCTTTTTCTTTTGCTTCTTCCCCTGCTTCTTCTCCTCCTCCTTCTTCTTGTTCCTCTTCTTCTTTGTTCATTTCTATACGATATGATACGTATGTCGATAGAGTGGGAGATAAAACACTCACGGAGAACAAACGACTAAACAAATTACAAAGAAACTACAAACATCCATTAAGTTGTACATGTGTAGAATAGTGGGACTAAAATAGTACGAACAAATAACAATGCGGAGTTATGGAGATAACTAAACCGTCTCCAGTTAATCGAAAGGTGGGGGGAAAACGATGGCAATGGATAGGTCACACACACGGCCAAGACCTGAGGATAGTACAGTTAGACACTGACTTGTTTGGAACATAGAGAAGAGAATTAAAAACAGAAAGGAAATAAATCGGGGGGACATGAAGACAGCTGTATGAATCTGCAACAGAAAGGTTGGCTTGCTCTTGAGGGTCAATGCCCGTGGATGATGGTTGGGGAAAGTAACCCTATCACTTCAGGGGTACGTACCCAAGACCACCGTGAGAATAAAAAATATGCACTAACTAGTATACAGAAACCCGGCTTCCTGGCCTAGAGGTTAGCGACTTTTCTCCGTAATCTCGTATACTCTCGTAAGTAACGTGACGACGGTGAGAATCAGCAGTGGTTCGAATCGCATCGGTAACTTACAGGGTATGTGAGCCGGCCGCTCAGAAAGCAATGGCAAACTACTGAGCTTAATCTTGCGAAGAAATCAACAATCAGTATGAAAGATGCTGATGTTGACAGCAATGTCCTGTAAAGGATATGCAAACATTTATTTAGTATACAGAATATGGATGAAACTAAATCCAACTGGTGCTGGTTGTGTGGACATAAACAATGGTTCTGTGTTCAATCTCAAGTTGATGAGGGATTTTCATCCGGACTCTTACAGCTGTGAGTGGACCCGCCCTTGTGAAATGTATACCAGGTTAACATAACTTGACACCAGAGGAGCTACTGGTCTTACTCCAGGTCACCGCAGTCTAGAATGTGTATGTTTTCATGTCTACCATGACATTAACTGTTAACTTTCGTTATTGTTCTCACAGGAGAGCAGGACAACCCCGATGAATTAATATGTGCGGACGGGTGGTTGAAAATTCATAGAGGATGCTACCAGTTCGACTTATCTCCAAAATCCTGGGAGGGCGCTTTAGCAGAATGCAAGGGGCAACATGGCGAGTTACTGGCTATTCAAAGTCAGAAAGAAAAGGTAAGGTGGGTGGGTGGGTGCTTGCGTGGGTGAGTGCATGCACGAGTGCCTGCATGCGTGTATTGTGTGTGTGTGTGTGTGTGTGTGTGTGTGTGTGTGTGTGTGTGTGGTGCGTGTGCGTGTGCGTGTCTGTTATCTGCAGTGGTTATTCGTAGAATATCGTGGAGCAAGAAGAAGAAGAAGACAAACATACGCAGTCCACAAGATCTGAACATGGAAGAAAGCTGGCTCACAAAGAGCATGATGTCTAGGGAATTTAAATACTTTAGCCATATTAAATGTCATAGTGACTTTAACAGACCAGTGATGGAAGGCGTGGTTCCTGGGGAAAGAGGCAAAGGTTGACCAGCACGAAGATAAGAACAACGAAGACGCACTGGGAATGAACATTCACGATTCAGGAAAACTAGCAAGAAATCGAGAGTATTTTTCGACGGGCAGTCATGAGAGTGATGTTCTGCACAGGACTTGCTACGTGATGAGTTTTCATATTGCTATGGAAACTCAACTGTTTGTTGAATTAAAATGAGCTTTTGTTTGCAGACGAGAAATGCCTGTTTTACAGCGACGAGGGCATACTACAAATTCAAGTAATAAGCTTAGTGCAAGATGAAAACAAAAAAACAGACAATATCAACATATATACAGCAAAACAGGGAAGTAATGCAGGCTAAACGATCTCCTGGTTCACTAAATGTATAAATAAATAGTATATTTCTGAATAAAGTTAAGGAAATTTACTTATCTATTAAGTACAATTACAGAAGACTGCAGAATAGAAATACGATATTAAAATCAGATGTAAAAACAAGCAAGTGTCGTTATACATCAACTGACACCGATACTGAAACATCCAAATATACACATGACCTCAAGACGATAATTAATATATAGCAACCACATATTCATACAAACTCAATGCTACCAGTGTCAAATGTTGATATTATCCAAATCACATATATGCAAAATCAATAACTGCGAGATGAGATGCCTATAAAGCAGAAAGAGGCGGTGCGGAGAGAGCATACAGGAAGCAGTGAGGGCAGATAAAACAGAGACAGACCATTCGTGATCCCGCATACCGCGTTCGAAACACAGCAGCGGGAAATTTTGAAGCAAACAGTTTTGCGTTGGTTTTCATACAATGGTATGAATGATTGTCGTTGAGAAGACAATGACAAAGTACTGCACGTTAAGTTGCCAAGAAATCACAAACAGCCACAAAATGCTGGGCTCGACTGCGACGTCATGTAAAGGATATGCAACTAACTATTAACTAATGTTTAAAGGCACCCTACTTCATCAAGGACCCACAAGGCCCACTTGTCATCGGGTAAGCCAGAGGTTCTCAAACTACGGCCCGCGGGCCACAAGTGGATCACCAGCTGTCAGAAAGTGGCACGCGAGGCCTCGTTATTTAATATAATATATTTTAATAATTTCAAAAATCCACTCCGTCAGCGTGCGATAATTTACTCTGCTCGTGGTTGTTATGGTCAGATATTATGGAATGCGCCTGTTCAGTTCGCAACGAAACGTTATGAAGTTCCCATATCCCAGCTTTGTCGACCAATCACAGTGCGCAAGGCGCCATGTTGTCATCTGTTACAACTATTTAGCAGAGTCGTTGGTATTGTGTTGAAATTAGATTTTAAAAAAATACAAATAACCGTTAAAGCCTACAAACATGAGTGTGGAAAATCTAAAATCAAACAATGGTTAAAAAAGCGAAAATGTGAAGACGTTGCTTGTCGTGAATTCAACGAAGATTGGACGGAAACATTTATGTTTATGCCTAGCCGTAGTGGTAAACAAGTTTGCTTAATCTGCTGATATTGTGTTTCTGTTACAAAAAATAATTTAATCTGGAACTACACTTCACGACCACACATTTAGACATAAATGCTCAATATCCGATCAATTCGGTGTTAAGAAAAGATTTCTTAGCCAAAAATGAAAGTTCTCTGACCAGGCAGCAGTTATTTTTCACCAAGTCTAACGAACAGAGCAAGAGTGCTGTTTTTGCGTCATACGAAGTCACTCTTCTATGGCTCGCAAAAGAAGCCGTTCACCGATGCAGAAGAAATAATCAAGCCTTCCCTTAAAATTTCTGCCAGAATGCTTGGCGATAAAAAGTGTGAAACAAAATTTGATCAGATTCCTTTGCCTAATAATAATATGGCCAGGCGAGTTGAAGAATTAGCCAATGATGTTCATCGTCAAGTAGCAGCACATATCAAAAATTGTAAATTTGTTTTCACTGGCAATGGATGAATTCACTGATATTTCTGACACAGCTCAGGTCGAATATTTTTGACGAGCAATAAACGATAATTTTGAAGTCATTGAGGAACTTCTAGGACTTTAATCGATGCATGCAACTACCAAAGGGACTGATCTGTTTGAAACTCTGAAGTTGTGTGTAGAGAAAAACAACATAGAATGGAACCAATTGGACAGTGTATGCACCGATGGTGTTCCGGCTTTGACGGATAAAAAGTCTGGATGTCTAGCATTATTGGAACCGTTTCTTAGCCGCACTTTATTAAAATATCATTATATCATTCACCAAGAAGTTCTGTGTGGAAAGGCATTACATCTGAAACATCTCATGGGTGTTGTTCTGAGATGTGTGAACAAAATTCGAAGTAAGGCGCTGAACAGGTGTAGGTTCAGAAAGTTTCTATCAGACCTGAACGAGGAATACGGCGAGCTACTGTTACACTGTGATGTCAGATGGCTATCTAAAGGGAAAGTTCTATCACGTTTCTGGGCACTGAAAAATGGTGTCTATCTGTTTCTGTTTGAAATAAATGAATTGCCTACAGAATGGGAATGTCTTCTGAACGATGACTGGCTTAATGATCTGGCATTTTCGGTGGACATCACGTCTCATTTAAACTCTGTAAATGCCAGGATCCAGGGGAAAAAAACAAACTATTCGCAAATTTGTGCGATTTAATTTCTTCATTTAAAATGAGACTACGACTGTTTATCGGACAGCTGACTGAAGGGACTTTAGAGGCATTTCCAACTCTGAAGACGCTTGTGGTGGGAAATAAATGTGACTTATTACAGTACAAAGTAAAAGTTGAAAGTCTTCTGGATATCTTTCAGTCGAGATTTCGAGAGTTCACAATAGAGGAGGATAATGTTGCCCTCTTCATAAATCCGGTTGTATTTTCTGATTCCAAGCTCTGTCAATTACAGCAAAACCTTCAGCATGAAGTAATTGATTTGAAATGCAATTCTGTACTGAGATATACATTTCTGGAGCTGCTTGCTTCACCTTAAGCTGATCATATGATTTCATTCTGGCGACTATTGCCTGTCGAACAATTTGAACACTCGCGTTCATTCGCCCAGAGATACATTTGTCGTTTTGGTTCGACTTATAGATGCGAGCAGTCATTTTCCGCAATGATCGTTATAAAAAAAACAAGCAACGTTGCAGACTTACCTTCAGTAACCTAGCTGCGCTTACGATTTTGGACACGACAGATTTGTGCCCAGACATCGATAAACTGGCATCTGAACTTAAGTAACTGGTTATGAAGAACAGTTACAATTGTAAATTAATTACATTAATAGCGATTTTCAAAACTGATTAAAATTTTATTGTTAAATGATCTTTTGATTTTAAACCAAAAAATGACGGCAGTGTAGTACGGACACTGACTGCCTTTAAAGCTTTATATTTTTGTTGACGAAAGTTAAGAAAGGTAAGAATGATATTGCACGACTTTTATAACTGTATAATGCTGTGGGCCGCTTAACTACCGAAAATGGTAGATATGGTCCTCTGCTTGAAAAGCTTGGGAACTACTGGGGTACGCTGACTGCCTGACATGGCCTCCAAGGCTAAGGGAAGTTGAAACTAGTTAGTTTTCCAGACTTTAGCAAACTATCAGCTTGGAAACAATAGCGTATGTCTGAGATGATCGACAACATTCCCTACATTGAGAAAAAGAACATTCAGATTGAATTAGAAAGAAGAAAAACAACAATAAATTATATAGAAGAGCATTACCTTAGCAGCGCCTGAACTCGTGTATATACAGATGGATCATAATAAAACTCAACACAAAATTGAGGTGAGGGGATTCTCCTGAATCTAACAAATGGAGCAAAGAAGACACAGTCAGTAGCTACTGGAAAGTTCTCAAGTAACTTCAGAGCAGAAACAGAGGCTGTAAACACTGCGGCAGAAATGTTGTTGACGGAGAAAAATAAACAGAAACAAATAGCTCTCTTTATGGATGTGAAGCCAGTTGTTTCAATACTAAAGAACAGAAACAGTACGGAACTAGCACTACATGAGCTATGCCAGAAATCCAAAAGGGTTGTAATACAATTGATTCCTTTCCATTACAATATAGTGGAAATGAAGACATCGACCGATTAGCAAAGGAAGGTGGAAGACTACCTCAGTCTGATATAGACATAACCTATAAAGAGGCAATTAAAGATCCAAGTGGAAATCAGAGCATCCAGGTAACCAGAAAATGATACACATTACCAACTCAACCATAAACAGCAAGTTACAATCGTCAGACTACGGACAGGCCACAACAGGCTGAAATATCACACGATTAACAAACTAAAGATAATAGATGAATGTAGCTATGGAACAGGTAAGTTGACAACTAAACATTGTTTTGCAGGAATGTTCAACATATGCAGAACAGAAAACTATTTTGGCTAAACACGTTCCATTTGAGGACAGACTCTATGGAAATCAAAAAGCTTAAGTTGACAATTGCTTTCTTTGTATTTAATTCACATTACGTCTGAATGTGAACGAAGACTAAGAATAAGATAAGTAATGGCTGAAGCTGGATGTAACGATATACATTAAAAACAGTTAGGTGAGTGTAACTCCTGCGAGAGATATTATCTCCCACTTTTTCGCAGAAGTTACACGTATATAACCCGTATTTATTTTTTATTGAAAAATACAAAGATGAAGACTGGCATGCTTCGTGCTGAATGGCATGCATCAATTCAGGTGTCGCGGAGTGTGAGCATTCGCTGGATCTTTTCTCCAGGACATTCTGGTGTGGTTGGAATTGAACAAGCAGACTGATTGGGGTGATTTGATGTACAGTAAGGCACATGTGGTGAAGGTCCTCTGGGAGCGCGAGAAGAATGCACAACAGATAGACTACCATGGTCTAAAATATTGATTCTCAACCATATTTGGCCCATGCACAATTTCACCATATGTCAGAATGTCATACCCCACTGGTTGAGAACCACTGGTCTAGAGAGACTGCGGCAGCAGGGGGTGGTCAGAGGATCTGGTAGACAGTCATCACTCAGAGGGAAAGAAAGACGGACAAATAATCAGATTGTAACAGGCATCATTAGTATTGGAACTCTACGCTGGCTGTTGAAGATGATGACTGAGCGCTTATGGGAATGCCCCGAGTGCAATGATGTCTGTTCTTGACTCAACTTAACACAACTAACTGAACTCAACTACGGAAGAAAAAGAAGTTAGTTTTTGAGTAACGCAGACAATCCAGAGATAGATGGGGGAAATCCGGAGACAGATGCGCACTAGATACGACAGGTGTGGTCTGTAATCTGTGTTGCTACAACCGATTTACTACTGTGTGCCTGGAGAAGATTCATCTGGAAGCTGGCCGTATTAGTCTTAGTAACAATAAATATCGCAGGGCGTCACAAACATACACACAGACAGACACACACACAGACACAGAAGAGAGAGAGAGAGAGAGAGAGAGAGAGAGAGAGAGAGAGAGAGAGAGAGAGAGAGAGAGAGAGAGAGAGAGAGAGAGAGAAGAGAGAGAGAGAGAGAGAGATTGATTTTGTGCTGTTTATGATGTACTATGCAATTTGTATGTTCAGTAGTTTGCCATTGTTTTCTGAATGACCGAGGTCCATACTATCTAAATCAACGCTAGTCGGTCTGCTCCCGAATAGTCTGCAACTGATTTGGAACCCTTTACACATTATGTCGGGGAATTGTAGAAACGCGCCTACTGTCCATAAGTAACAGCACCGGACGAAGAGTACTTCAAATGTACGGGACAGTAAAGAGAACAAACAGATCTACTCGATAAACACTCATTTAGTTTTCGCATATCCTTAACAGAACATTGCAGTCAACACCAGTAGCTTTCAGCTGCTGTTGATGTCTTGGCTAGTTTTACGTTCAGTAGTTCGGATCACATACCTCCGTAAGTAACCAGCGCGACGCGATCCGCTGAAGAATCTCGCGCAGCTGTGTTTTGTACGAAAGTATACTGGATTACGAACAACGTCCTTAACTCCTTCGCCAGGGAGACGGCAAGCACTCATTGGTGACGAATATTGGTTAAGACACACAGAATTGAAGATAATGACATATGTTTGTCATGTAAAACAACATGCACATCTGGAAAACATAATTTTGGATTGAAGTGTACTGGGGATGCGAAAAAGAGGAAGACTACATGCAGATGAGGTCAAACTATAATAGACCATTTGCACATGACAGCAAAAGATAGCCTACCAACAGCAGAAGAGAGTAGTATACCAACAACAGAAGAGATTATATCTGTATCAAATATAGGGTAGGGCATACACGTATCAGGGGGAGAGTATACCAGTGTGATGAAGACAAAATACTAGCATCAAGGAGAGAGTGTCCCAGTATGATGATGACAATATACTAACATAAAGGGGAGAGTGTACCACTGTGATGAGGACAATATACTAACATCAAGGGGAGAGTATACCAGTATATGATGACAATATACTAACATCAAGGGGGGAGTATACCAGTATGATGATGACAATATACTAACATCAAGGGGAGAGTATACCAGTATATGATGACAATATACTAACATCAAGGAGGGAATATACCAGTATGATGATGACAATATACTAACATCAAGGGGAGAGTATACCAGTATATGATGACAATATACTAACATCAAGGGGAGAGTATACCAGTGTGATGATGACAATATACTAACATCAAGGAGGGAATATACCAGTATGATGATGACAATATACTAACATCAAGGGGAGAGTATACCAGTGTGATGATGACAATATACTAACATCAAGGGGATAGTATACCAGTGTGATGAGGACAATATACTAACATCAAGGGGATAGTATGCAAGTATGATGTTGACAATATACTAACATCAAGGGGAGAGTATACCAGTGTGATGAGGACAATATACTAACATCAAGGGGAGAGTATGCAAGTATGATGATGATAATATACTAACATCAAGGGGAGAGTATACTAGTGTGATGAGGACAGTATACTAACATCAAGGGGAGAGTATACCAGTATGATGATGACAATATACTAACATCAAGAGGATAGTATACCAGTGTGATGAGAACAATATACTAACATCAAGGGGAGAGTATACCAGTATGATGAGAAGAATATACTAGCATCAAGGGGAGAGTATACAAGTATGATGAGGACAATATACAAGCATCAAGGGAAGAGTATACCAGTATGATGAGAAGAATATACTAATATCAAGTGGAGAGTATACCAGTATGATGAGGACAATATACTAACATCAAGGGGAGAGTATACCAGTATGATGAGGACAGTATACTAACATCAAGGGGAGAGTATACCAGTATGATGAGGACAATATACTAACATCAAGGGGAGAGTATACAAGTATGATGAGGACAATATACTAACATCAAGGGGAGAGTATACAGTGTGATGAGAAGAATATACTAGCATCAAGGAGAGAGTATACCAGTATGAAGAGGACAATATACTAGCATCAAGGGGAGAGTATACCAGTATGATGAGAAGAATATACTAGCATCAAGGTGAGAGTATACCAGTATGATGAGGGCAATATACTAGCATCAAGGGGAAAGTATACCAGTATGATGAGAAGAATATACTAGCATCAAGGGGAGAGTATACCAGTATGATTAGGACAATATACTAGCATCAAGGGGAGAGTATACCAGTATGATGAGAAGAATATACTAGCATCAAGGGGAGAGTATACCAGTATGATGAGGGCAATATACTAGCATGAAGGGGAGAGTATACCAGTATGATGAGGACAATATACTAACATCAAGGGGAGAGTATACCAGTATGATGAGAAGAATATACTAGCATCAAGGGGAGAGTATACCAGTATGATGAGGACAATATACTAACATCAAGGGGAGAGTATACCAGTATGATGAGGACAATATACTAACATCAAGGGGAGAGTATACCAGTATGATGAGGACAATAAACTAACATCAAGGGGAGAGTATATCAGTATGATGAGGACAATATACTAACATCAAGGGGAGAGTATACAAGTATGATGAGAAGAATATACTAGCATCAAGGGGAGAATATACCAGTGTGAAGAGGACAATATACTAGCGTCAAGGGGAAAGTATACCAGTATGATAAGGACAATATACTAGCATCAAGAACAGAGTATACCAGTATGATGAGGATAATATACTAGCATCACAAACAGCAGATAATTATGGCTTATGGCAGAGATAAATTTATTTTTAAAAAACTCTTAGGGGGCGGGGAGGGTGTAGGGGTCGTAAAGTTCTGCTCAGGAGAAACAACTAGATGGTGATGATGATGGTTGTGATGATTATGATGGCGGTTGTGATGGTGATGGTGATGAAGATGACAGATCAAAAAAAATGTCGGTTTGTTTTAGACCTGTTTTAAAAGTACTCCATTACTTGTTGTTTTATTCCCCAGAATATGATTGAAGACTACTTTAAGACATCTACATTTTCACAAAAGCAGTGGTGGGTGGGGTTGAAAAAGGAAGCAAATGAATGGAAATGGCTGGGTGGAGACAAAGTCAGTCATCAGATCACGTGAGTTTCTGTCTTTCATATGTTTCCGGCTATTTATATGATGTTAATTTATGTGGGTTAAGTAGAGGGCAGCATTGCCGAATGGATAAGCGCTATGGTTCTTAAACCTCCGGTGTGTTGACGCCGAGGTAGCGGGTTCAATCCCCTCACCTGTCAATTGTACTAAAGTGTTGACTTCTCGTCCTGGACTCGGGGACGTGAATTACAAGTACCTCTAAAGTCGTAGTGGGTTCGTCTGATGGCGAGGGACACTGGAAATAGGGAAAGCTAATCCACACGCACAAATCACACCAAAGCGATAGAAGTAGAAGCACATGTATGGACTACGCTTGAGTTCAAAGCGAGCGTACAAAAGAAACAAGTAAGTCAGTCAAGTCAAGCCAGCATTGTACGTGATTTCATGCAGTTTGGACATATGGTGCTTGCCCCCTGTTTGTATAGGCCAGTCGGCACTCGAATGGTGATGTGGTCAATTTCACACGGGTCGCCTTTACTTCCCAATTCATTTCCTGGTACTCATTTTACTGGGTCGACCAGAAAGTCCAAGTCATGTTTACATATCTGTCTTTATGCTGGTGTTTTGTTTTTTCTTTAACCCACGACCGCAGTTCTCTGCTTTTATAGTAAAATCCGCTATTCCCAGTTGTAAACTCAGTATTTATTTGTTGCAAGGAATTTTAAGATAATTTCTTACCTGACATTCTTCTGTTGGAGCTATTTGTATGCGTGTCTTCCTTTTATCTTTTGATTCACATTTCTGCTCGTTATTCTATTATTCTTTGTTTAATTACTGATTTAATATCATGTTTATTCCCAGCTACGTGTGTTTTGTTAGTTTTTTGCTCTGTCATTCTTTGCTTCCTTGTCCTTCATTTCATGACCATCAGAGAATTTACAGGAAACTGGTTCTCAACAACCAATGAACGCGTTTGGGCGTGGCTTCATGTTTAAATTTCTGTTTCTAACTCCAGAATATCGTAGTTGTGGACTTGTACCAAATAAGGCATCCAAGACTGATATACTCTCCACCTAATACTATTAAAATCTCCCCCTGATGCTGGTACTCTCCCCTTGATGCTAGCATATTGTCCTCATCAGACTGGTTTACTTCCCCCCCCCCCCCCCCCTCGATACGTGAATAATATGCCTTGCTATTGATACAATCTCTTCTGTTACTGGTATAATCTCCTCGGGTGTTGGTAGACTCCTTCCCCAATGCTGGTATTATTTCCATTGATACTGCTATAGTCTCCCCTGGTAAAGGCATACCCTTCCCTTAATGCTGTTATACGCTTCCCTCATATTGGTATACTCTCCCCATCACACTGATACATTCTCCCTCTGATCCTGGTATATTTCGCCCTGATAGTGGTATATTCTCCTCAGATAATGGTAAATAGTATACTCTCCTCCTGATACTAGCATGATTTCCACCTGATAATGGTAGTCTCCCTCTGATAATGTTATAGCCCCCCTTCCCCCTCTGATATTGGAGTAGTGAACAGGGTCTCTAGCCTTCTCGGGTAAGGACAGAAACTGGGTGAGGTGTGCAAATATTGCCCACGTTCACAATCGCTTGTTTATTGGAAAACGGACAATACAGATTGCTTCAAAGATGTCCGAGAGAAAATAAATATAAATCAAACACCTCCACTCAAAACATGTTCATCACATGTGTGTCTCCGGCATACGCACATATAAATTCGTGATGGTGATATTAACTTCGTGCACTGTGTTCAGATTCTCCTTGTGTGATCTATTGGAACCCCTATAGAGATATGTAGGTGCAATAAAGACGAGCCAGTAGAAATTAAATCAAACGTTGTCAAAGCAGGTCTTCTGGCGTCAAGATGGAATTTATTACAGGAAATCAGATAATTCGGTTGGGGAATCAGTAATCATGTCTGTTTATGTAGTTATTTTCCTCTTGTATGGTCGCTGCTAGTCTCGTGTCTCAACTCATTCCACACACACTTTACACGTTTACATACCACCAATACATGTATTCTGTCTGTCTGTCTGTCTGTCTGTCTGTCTGTCTGTCTGTCTGTCTGTCTGTCTGTCTGTCTGTCTGTCTGTCTGTTTGTACATGTTTTCTATATACAGATGCTACATATATCTACAGGCCTGTCTACACAACATGTCTTTCTATAGTTTCTCTTCACATTACAAGCATATTCTGCTTACGATCTTTACTACATACCTTCTTTGTAGAGATATCCTTTCTTTACACAGACTCTCCTTCTCATCGCACGCACACACACACACGCACACACACACACACAGACACACACACACACAGACACACACTAACCAGCGAAACAGCCTTCTCTATATACTATCTCTACATGCTCTCTCTGTATACATCCTCTGTCTTTGTACTCTCTCTCTTTCTATACACACTCTCAGCACAGTCACTGTGCTCACTACCTCTATATAACACTCTCTCTACATTCTCCCTAAACCCCCCCTCTCTCTCTCTCTCTCTCTCTCTCTCTCTCTCTCTCTCTCTCTCTCTCTCTCTCTCTCTCTCTCTCTCTTCATGTTCTCTTTCTAAGAAATCTGACTGTACTTTCTCTGTACACTCTCTATACACACTGAACTATCTTTGTACTCTCCCTACTTACACTCTTTCTACACACTTTCCTATACATTCTCTCTCCACACGCCCTGTCTACACATTGTCTCTCTACATAATCTACACATTGTCTCTCTACATAATCTACACATTGTCTCTCTACATAATCTACACATTGTCTCTCTACATAATCTACACATTGTCTCTCTGCATAATCTACACATTGTCTCTCTACATAATCTACACATTGTCTCTCTACACAGTCTAAACATTGTCTCTACATAATCTACACATTGTCTCTCTACATAATCTACATATTGTCTCTCTACATAATCTACATATTGTCTCTCTACATAATCTACACATTGTCTCTCTACATAATCTACATATTGTCTCTCTACATAATCTACACGTTGTCTCTCTACATAATCTACACATTGTCTCTCTACATAATCTACACATTGTCTCTCTACATAATCTACACATTGTCTCTCAACATAATCTACACATTGTCTGTCTACATAATCTACACATTGTCTCTCAACATAATCTACACATTGTCTCTCTACATAATCTACACATTGTCTCTCTACATAATCTACACATTGTCTCTCTACATAGTCTACACATTGTCTCTCTACATAGTCTACACATTGTCTCTCTACATAATCTACACATTGTCTCTCTACATATTCTACACATTGTCTCTCTACATAATCTACACATTGTCTCTCTACATATTCTACACATTGTCTCTCTACATATTCTACACATTGTCTCTCTACATAATATTCCCTCTCTATATAGTCTACACATTTCCTCCCTACAGTCAACAAATGATCGCTCTACATAGTCCAACATCCTCTATCTTTCCGTACACACCCTTTCTCTACAGTCTCTCTCACATTTTGTCTGTACACACCCCCTCTGTACATGCTCTCTATATCCCTCTCCCTCTCCCTCTCCCTGTCTCTCTCTCCCTGTCTCTCTCCCTATTGTGTTAAGGTTGCTAAATGTGCAGTGTTGGATATAAATGCTAATAATGTTGTATTCAATACTATGGATAAACTATTCACGAAACGGAGAAGCGTCAGTGATAGCTTGAACTAGCCAATCACAACACTGGAATTTAAACCGAGTGCGGGCGCTGCTAAAATGTGTACCTGCGGGCGAAAATACAATACTATGTAGCCATGCTTGAACAGGGGGAAGCTTCTGGACTGGAGGTAGCTGCAGAACGTGGGCGATGTGGGTTAAGATTAAGATCTACCAGAACTAAGAACTACGCACTAAACAAAGAGAAAGCAGTGAAAAGCAAATTAAAGAATTGCTTTGGCTCTCCATCACTGTCTGTCAAGCGTATGAACGACGGGAAATGCATTTCCATTACTTTCAATAATACTCTGCATTATGAGGCATTTCGAACATGCCTGATCAAACATTATCAGGGCGACCAAGTTGAGTACAGGGTGGACCGACACGGCGCTCAAGTCGAAATCAAAGTATCAGCTTCGTTACACACTTTGCATCTCTACAACTCAAAAAACAGTTTGCTTGCTCAGGGGGCAGTTGACGTCATGTCTGAGTGGCTCTCGACTCATTTCGTCGAAATTCAACAGACAGCACAGAAATTAATAGGTGACTCACTAAACACACCTGCCGATCTCAGCATGATAGTGGCTGGCGAACCTACACAATCTGAAGCTGTAGCCATTACAGCATCAGGCCATAATGACACCATAGTCCAACAAACCATGACTCAGCACAGCGACAACATGAATGAAACTTCTAACCGACCAGTGTTGCTAGCCATTGAGTACCCGATGAGTATGTGTGTAGAAGACAGTATACAACCAAATGAAATAAATTCAAATCAAATAGAGGTTGCACCATCGGTACTAGATGATAGACCAGCTACTAACCAACACTCGTGCGTCTGTCAGCAGCATATTAAAAAGTTAGAGTCAGACCTGAAAGTACTTTTTGATGCCGCCTCTGACAACACAAACAAGATCGCCACGATCATTAGTGACTATAACAACCTCAAGTCAGAGGTGACTCTCCTGAGAGAAGAAAATGTGAAACTAAAACACACCGTTGAGACGTTACAACGCTCGCCCGCTACTGACCTGGCAGCACACGCAGATAGTCTAGAAGTAACAGAACCAGTCGTAGGCGCGTCAATTACTCAGTCAACCAAAAAACATCAGCAAATAGAAAATGTTGCTCGACAGCACTCAACATATCCTATCGAAGTAAAGGTCAGCAATAGATTTGAAGCATTACAAGAGCAACTATCAAACAACAGCCTGGACGACAGAGCATTGCCGAGAGAATACGCCCACATTCAAGAAACATCTGATAATATGCAAGAAGACAGACTACAGCTGGATTGTCACCAATGGCAGAAACAGCGTGCAAGACGTGTCAGAACCCAACATACACAGAAAACACCGGCTGACTGCACCCACTTGATAATTGGCGACTCTTTGATTGGAGGAATTTACAGCGACCGCATGTCCATATCAGACACCGACAAAGCCGCAACAATTCAGCTTCCAGGTGCAGGAGTAGAAAGACTAACAAACAGTATACGTAAACTGGAGGTTAATACAGCCATTAGAAAAACAACGATTCATACAGGAATACAAGACACTATGAAAAACCAAAGTATAACAATTTCTCAGTTAAGAACACTACTTGACTTACTACGTTACACTTTCCCAAATTCTACAGTTTTTTTCTCCTCCATCATACCACCAAGTTATGGCTCTCAACGTCGATTGGCCGACATAAACAATAACACCCTAGAGACTTTTTGCAATCGGTATCGTGTACACTTTATCAACAACACACCCTTCTTCACATCACAGACAGGAGCACCAAGGAAACGATTGTATAGAGACCAAATACACACAACAACATTAGGAACTAGTCTTCTTGCAAAGAACATTAAATATCCTGAAAGGGCAAAACACCTGACCAACACACAAATGATAAATTCTGAAGAACCTAGGCCAACCCAGGCCAGCCGAAACTCCCCCATTTCACCAGGTAAACGTCTGCTGACATCTGACCCCGACCTCCGGCCACTCAAGAATCACACATGCTACCAAGAATAAACCAACCCATCCTTCCTACCCCCATCTTAGCACGGGAAGGAGATAACTACCACAATAGTTTTCCTGCCCTCCCCTGCAAGGAGCCTGCGTTGCAAATATCGGCACACACACACGGCAGTAATACCACTTTGACACATCCCCCTTACGCCACAAATGGGCCACCTAGCAGACAGCAGGAAGTTCCGCATCATTGGGGTCCAGAACTTTACGCCAAAAATGGGTCACATATCAGACAACAACAGGTTCCGCATCATTGGAATCCAGAACTGCTACACTTGATGCAATTTAGTCCGGCCGCATTGAATCAAGCTTTTATGATGTCTCTACAATACAGACCTGTAAGATAGGATATGTATTAAACAC
The DNA here is from genome assembly GCA_014155875.1 of Cepaea nemoralis. Classification (NCBI taxonomy): domain Eukaryota; kingdom Metazoa; phylum Mollusca; class Gastropoda; order Stylommatophora; family Helicidae; genus Cepaea; species Cepaea nemoralis. The sequence goes on from JACEFZ010007820.1 coordinate 84,063, forward strand.
TGAGCCCTATACGCAATATACCAGAAAAAGAGCTTCCTCCTTGAACTTTAACTGCTTACTATTTAGAGTTTTATCTCCCGTGTGGGATACCCAACTTTAAACAGGAACATTGACTTGTATAGTCATTTATTCATTCTTTCTGATAGCAGCTGGTTACATAGCTTGCGAAGTAGTTCGAGCTACGTAATTGTATGTTCATACGCTTTAATTCTTTTTGTTCTGTATTTGCACTATACTTGTTGGTCTCATTAGTTATATCGTTATAATATTGTAATTTACATATCGATTTCTATTACTGGTATTTTGCAAATTAATGTAATTGTGTATTTTTATGATCTTGTATTTTTACCTAATTTTGACTAATTTACACTTACTTCTTGGGTGAAATGTCTGAGAAGTGGCAACATTGGCTCAATAAATCAGGAATACATTTTGGACACTTAAACATATGTAACTTATTCAACAAGCTGCCAGAGTTATCTTCTATTCTTAATCAAAATTTCCATGTATTCGGCCTTAGTGAAAGTAGACTAAATGAAACATTTCAGATGAGGACATCTCTATTAAAGGGTACAAAGTGTTTAGAAGAGATCCCTGTAGGAAACAAGAGACAGGCATAATAGCCTATGTTTCTAATCTACTAAATGTTCACCGTAGGCTAGACTTTGAAACTTGCGAAATAGAATGTATTTGGTTGGAGTTAAAACTTCGAAACATCACACCCCTGATAATTGGCTACCTCTATCGAAATCCCAGGGCTGGATACGTTTGGTACGAAAACTTCACTACCATGATGGATGTGGTTTTCGCTTCCGGGAAGGAAATTATACTACTCGGAGACTTTAACATTGACACCAACAAATCCCATATAATCTGGGGAAATATAATTGCATCATACAACTTCCAACAAATAGTAAAACAAGATACTAGAGTAACAAACTCATCTTCAACACTTATAGATCACATTTATGTAACTTGCTCGGACAACATCATAGAATACACCGTGCCCAATTGTGCAATGAGCGATCACTACCCAATATGCTGCACATGGTCTAAAAAAGGAATTAAAACTCCTAAACATAAACACATAACTGTAAAATACAGAAGCTACAAAAATTTCAACCAAAACGCATTTTTACAGGACTTGCTCAGTTCACCTCTAAACAATGTTTATCAGCTTCCAGACCCAGATGATGCTCTGGAATCCTGGATGAAGATCTTTATTGATGTGTTTGATAGACATGTGCCAATCAAGGAAGTTCGAGTAAAACATCACGTCAAACCACCTTGGATCACCCAGGAAATTCTTGAAATTATGAGAGACAGAGATAAGGCACATAAAAAGCGGGATCTCAGCACATACCGTACTCTTAGAAACAAAGTTCAATATACCATACGAAAAGAAAAGAAAAATTACTTTAAGAACTTAGTCATGGATAAAACAAATAGTAAGGACATATGGAAGGCAATTAACACCTTGACAAACAAGCATAACTACTCAAATTCATCACCATCAAATCCTATTTCATGCGACCAATTCAGTAACTTTTTTCAGAATGACATAGATCAGTTGAAGGCTACAATACCAAATTCTCCTTGCAACTTATCTTTACTGTCATCGTTTTGCCAGACTAGATGCCCCCGAGATATCCTTTCTGACATACCGCTAATGACAGTCACTGAAGTACTCATTTACCTCAGTAAACTAAAAAACACAAACTCATCTGGGTTAGATGGAATCAGCAGTCGGATTCTCCGCTGTGCTGCGCCAGTGATCTGTGTATCACTAACCTATGTATATAATCAGTGTATCACCAAAGGTCACTTTCCATCAGCTCTCAAAATCGCTAAAGTGTATCCTCTCCTTAAATCTGGTTCATTGGACAATGGTCTCCCGAACAATTATAGACCCATTTCTTTACTATCATCACTATCAAAACCACTAGAAAAACACATCCATAAGGTAACATTACAGTATTTAGATAGCAACAAGCTTATAGTTGACAGTCAATCAGGATTTCGACCAAAATATTCTTGCCATACGGCCCTAACAAACATGATAGAAAATTGGCACCATAATATAAATAACAACAATCTATGTGGAGCTGTGTTTATCGATTTCAGAAAAGCATTTGATATGATAGACCATGCCATTTTAATTAAAAAACTAGAGACAATGAAAATTGGCCCTAATGTTGTGACGCTAATAACATCTTTTCTGTCAAACAGAAAGCAAGTAGTTTCATGCAATAAATCTCTGTCCCAAACCACTACCTTCAATACTGGAGTACCGCAAGGCTCTATTCTTGGCCCTCTATTATTCGCCATATATATTAATGATCTACCCTTGCATCTTTCGTCGTCCTGCGATCTATTTGCAGACGACTGTACAGTGTATACAAACGCTGAAAGCAGTAATTTGCTGGAGTCGTCTTTGCAACAAGAATTAAATAATGTAGTTAGGTGGAGCTATGCGAACCGTATGCAAATTAACATCACTAAAACAAAATCTATGTTATTAACAACAAGACAAAGACTTCAGACTCTAAATTCACATAGATCACTTCAACTTCACATCGATAACATGCCAGTAGAAAGTGTAACTGAGCACAAAACATTAGGCCTCATCATTGATAGAAACCTAACCTTTAATCCTCACGTTCAAGCGCTCACTAAACAAACAGCGAAAAAAGTCTACCAACTCTCCAAAATTAAAAATTTCCTTGATGAGGACACAAGGAAAATATTCTATACGTCACACATACAGACACATTTTGACTACTGCTCTACAATCTGGGACGGTTGTTCCAATTCAAGCACCAAGCGACTTTACTCACTCCAGAAACGGGCCATGAGATTAATTTATAGCAAACATTTAACTGAAAATCCTAGCCTGCATAAACGCCTTCAGTTACTACCACTCCGCAAACGTCTGCTTTTCAATAAGGCCAAACTAATTCACAAAATCCTACATCGGAATGCCCCAAACTACCTTTGGCCATTGTTTGAATATAATGCTAGACACAGTAAACGATTAAATTTATTACACCTTCCGAAGCCTAGGATAGACTTATACAAAACAAGCTTAACGTACTCTGCAGCTCAGCTGTGGAACAATCTTCCAGATGAAATAAAAGACATCATCAATCCCTATACATATAATCGCAAATTATTTGAACACTATCTCAGTACGGATTACCTTCCCCCTTAATAATAGAAGTAATAATATAATAAAACCCTAGTATAACAGCCAGTCCCCTTTTGGTAGTCCAGTATATTCCACGTAGCTAATAAATACCACACCAGTTATTACTATTACTGAGTCGTGTAGTATTTATTTTTAATTTTTTCAACATGCCTTTATAATGCATATATTTTATATTGTTGCTGTTTTCAGTTAGCCTTGAATGACGTGTGAATGGTATAATGTATGAAAGAGAGTGATAAAAGGGCAGAATGTTAGACGGGCCTGCGTGCCCAATTCTTAACCCTTTCAAAATAAAGTTTTGTTGTTGTTGTTGTTGTTGTTCTCCCTCCCTCTCTCTCTCCCTCTCCCTCTCTCTCTCCCCCTCTCTCTCTCCCTCTCTCTCTGTCTCTCCCTCTCTCTCTCTCTGTCTCTCTCTCCCTCTCTCTCTCCCTCCCTCTCTCTCTCCCTCTCCCTCTCTCTCTCCCCCCCTCTCTCTCTCTCTGTCTCTCCCTCCCTCCCTCTCTCTCTCTCTCTCTCTCTCTCTCTCTCTCTCTCTCTCTCTCTGAATTGACATTATTACCTTATTGTTCGACTTCTATCGTAGGCCTTGGATCAGCCAACTCATGAAAATGAAGAGACGAAACAATTGTGGTATGCTTGATATGACGTCAGGAACACTCAAAATCTCCAGCGAACAGTGTGATGCGGAGCTGCAGTTCATTTGTGAATTTCACAGCAGTGAGTATCTGAATCTACTCTGCGTTTTTCGAATTGTCTGTGAATTTCGTAGCAATTAGTTTCTTGAGCTTCACGCCTGTTATTTGACTCATAGTGCATTTCATAACGGTTAGTTTTTTTGTTTTTTTCCCGCTTCAGGCTTGTTATTGGAGCCATCGGTGCAAGTCATAACTATTTCCTGAGTTTAATGTCTGTTATCTGAGTCATCTGTGGATGTTATGGCTATAAGTTTCCTGATATCTAAGCGGTTTATTGGGGTCATTGGTGCATTTATTTCATAACAATAAGTTTCTTGATGTCCGAGACATCGGTGCATTTCATAACAGTAAGTTTTTTTAGCTTTAAGTCTGTTATGGGAGTTACTGGTGCAGTTCACAACAGTAAGTGTTTTGAACTTTATACGTGTTATCAGTATCCTCGGTGCCTTTCGTAACAGTCACTTTCTTGAGCTTCACGTCTGTTTTTAGAGTCATCTGTGAATTCCATGGCTGCATATATGGCTATCTAAAGCTGGAGGGGACAAGTGGCAGGGAAAACCAACAGAGAAGATGCTAGACATTTTGCCATCATGGCATAGAGGAACATCTGTATCGTACAAGATTGGCAGCGCACGAGATAGCCGCCGAAGTACAGACGGCATGCATTACAACAGTGGTTCTCAACCTTTTTTTAGGCCCATGCCCCCCTTTACCATATGTTCAGAACGCCACCCCCCTCCCCTTTCAAATTTCCTCCCTATAAATCCACCCACCCTTACACAGTATACATAAAAATGGAAGCTAAATTTAATTACAAGTCTAGACATCTACATAAAACGTGATTTGCTGGTCTACTTGCGTTATCAAACGAATTTCAGTAGGACGAGAAGTACAGAACCGTAAAATTTAGAGGGGAAAACAATATCAAGTAACTGGTTCTTGTATTCATGCGATCTTGAAATAATCTTAATTCCCCCCCCCCCCCCCCCCACCTTCCGAAACCCTAAAATTCCCACCGGTTGAGAACCATTGCATTACAAAAAGAGGAAGAAATATATCTTGAGTTTCAGGCCTGTTATTGAAGACATTAGTGAACATTCAAAACAATGTATTACTTTACTGCATTTAAACGCAGCGAAATCTGCCAGGCAAGAAATCGTCGTAAATAACATATTTCACGAGATGCAGCGAAATCTGTCAGGCAAGAAATCGCCATAAATAAAATATTTCACGAGATGCAGCGAAATATGCCAAGCAAGAAATCGCCATCAATAAAATATTGCACAATTTCTTGCCTGGCACATTTCGTTGCATATTGTGGGATATTTTATTTATGGCGTCTGTGTTTAAATTAGTCCATAAATGCTTTGCGACGTTGGTGATCCTGTCAATCACTTATGATGATGCCAACGTTCCTCCATGCCATGATGAAAAAATTACCAGCATCTGCTTTCTTGGTCTTCCCCTGTCTCTCCTCCCCTCCAACCTTCCCGTTGCAGCGACACAATCCAGCCTTTCTCTTCTCATGACATGCGCAGTGAATGTGGACTGTCATCTTCTGATGGGAGTAACTGGTTCTCTTTTATTTATTTATATTTTATTTCTTTATGAATACGATCCCCATACAACAATAACAAAATCGTAAAGACACCCAATCACACTCGCGCTCGCGCGCACACACACACACACGCGCGCACGCACACCTACACACACACACACACACACACACACATTAATATTCCCTTTATTATTCGAATACAGCTATCTAGTTTCATCCTGTAGAAATGCAGAAGCACACAGAATGAGAAGCTTACAATTGCACATATTTGTGAACATTAATCTTTTTGTTATGATTTTTGAAAATAGAAATTTACAATATTTTTTAAAACTGTTTGATGGATCTATTTATGTTACCCCCGCGTGAGTAAGTAACCATGTAATATGCACGGTATGTGGTTGTTAATTACTTGATTATCTTTGTTAATGCAGTATATGTGTGGATGTCACCATCACTTTTGTCATCATTGTCTTCATCTACATGTTCATCTTCGTTAAGATCATTCTCGTCCCACACTAGTATCTACCACGAGTATTAATGTGTTTGATTATTCTTCTTCTTCTTCTTCTTCTTCTTCTTCTTCTTCTTCTTCTTCTTCTTCTTCTTCTTCTTCTTCTTCTTCTTCCTCCACGTCCTCCCCCTCCACCGCCGCCGCCTAGCCGCTACCGCCTCCTCCTCCTCCTCCTCCTCCTCCTCCTTTTTCTTCTTCTACTTTTCTCACACTGTCCCCACCACGCCCGTGTATGTAGAAATGAAAGGCCTGATTATCTGCCTGCAAAGATTCCCAACGGGAACACTGAGATTGTGTAAGGCAGACATGATAATGTCTATGAATGATTGTCTGTAGCACGAGGAAACACAAACTGATGACCACGTTTGGTCAGTGGCGGACTGGGCCTAGAAGTATTGGCTGTCAGGAGACACAGCTACTATAGTGTCTTTTTTTTTTTTAATTCGCATATCCTTTACAGGACATCGCTGTCAATAGCAGCATCTTTCAGCTGTCTGTTGATTTCTTGGCAAGATTACGCTCAGTAGTTTGCCATTGCTTTCTGAGCGGCCGGCTCAGTTATCCCGCAAGTCACCAGCGGGAGTCAAACCGCTCCCAGCTCTCGCCCCGCTACGATACTCTGCGTGATAAACGGGATTACGGAGAGAAAGTGTTGTAACCCATCGGCCAGAGAGACCGGCATAGTGTCATTAACATTTTAAATATTTTGTCCAATGTTACCGACTCTGTGGCGAATGGGGTACGGACGCAATTCGTAATCTCGCATATCTTGTTCGAAACACAGATTTGGCAACAAATCGCCTTGCGTTGGTTTTTATAAAATGGTATATGTGCTGCGAAAGAAAAATTCAGAAAGAAATGCACACAATTGAACCTACATTTGCCAAGAAACCACACAGCCAAACAATTATGGGGCTGACTGCGACGTCCTGCAAAGGATATGCACCTAACTAATGTTGAAGAGGGCCCAATTCATAAGGAGCCCAGTGGACCCATTTGGTATCTGGCAAGCCGACGCCCTGGCCAGTCCGCAACTGCATACCGCTGTGACTTATGAGGTCAAGGATTAAAATTAGCAGGAAGGATCCTGGAAGAGGACGGAATACGCTCGTGGAAGAGGACGGAATACGCTCGTAACCGACATTTGTGTGTGTGTGGGCATATCCTGTTTACAGGACATCGCTGCCAACACCAGCATTTTACTGCTGTTGTTGATGTTTTGGCAAGTTTACGTTCAGTAGTTTACCATTGCCGGCTTCGTGGCTTAGAGGTTATGACTTTTCTCCGTAATCTCGTATACTCTCGTGGGTAACGAGATGACGGTGAGAATCAGCAGTGGTTCGAATCGCATCGGTAACTTACGGGGTATGTGAGCCGGCCGCCCAGAATGCAATGGCAAACTAGTGAGCGTAATCTTGCCAAGAAATCAACATACAGCTGAAAGATGATGGTGTTGACAGCAATGTCCTGTAAAGGATATGCAAAAAAAAAAACAGTTTACCATTGCTTTCTGAACGACTGGCTCCCATACCAACACGTTAAAACGCAGCGCGACACGGTCTGCTGCCAAACCGGTCGCAGCTGTGTTTCAAACGCAGGTAAGCGGGCTCACAAATCGGTTCCGCAAGCCCTTAGCCACGGAAATCGGCCGTAACCGACTGGTCAATAGAAATATAGATATCCACTCTGGGAATTCTTGGGAAGGAAAGTTGGCGATTTAGCGAAGTCCACCACACCCCATTAAGTATTACGAGAGCTTCACAATCTACCGGCAGTATTTGCCATGCGACTATCGTTACCTGTTTTCTGCAATGGCTGCTATGTTGTTGTTGTTGTTGTTGTTGTTGTTGTTGTTGTTGTTGTTGTTGTTAGAACCCCAGCTTCAACAATAAGAATAAGGAGCAGGTGGTAATGTAGTTCCATCCAGCTGGGCGAGCTACACAATAATTCTAAACGTGCTCGTGAACTCTGCAGGACGCGGGAGCTGATTGTCTGCCATCGTCATAGGAAATTGATGTGAATCTCTTGCAGCCTCGTTGCGTGCAAAGTGTATAGTCGATGGTAGTCTTCATTACAACGCAACCCATTGTCGATCCTCCCCTCGTTAGTGTCGTGTCCTCCTTTAAAGTGTCGTCCCTGGAGTGAGGAGATCCGACACCCACATTATAATATTATTTTTTTTTCCCCCTCAATATTCTGGAGAATCCACCAGCTTCCGTCCAACACACTCCATCAGCCTATGGACACCTTTTCCTATCACTCTCACACTGTCGTACTATGCCCCCTTCTCATACTTCCCCAACGCAACATACTCAACAACTCTTACTTCTAGAAATTAATACAGATTAATTTATTAAAATAAAAGTGTAACATGTATGAGACGTGTATGCGAAGAAAATGTGTGACGTGTTCTATACAGTGTAGAGAATCTGACTCTCAGACATCAGCTCAGTCCGCTGATCACAGCAAAGATAGACCACAGCACGTTACGTCAGAACAAGTACGTCTCACCCGTTGCCGGAACCATCCTGCCGGATACTGCTTTGCTTCTGTAGACCTCTGGTAATCCCATTTCATGAACATGAGAAATAGACACCGGTGGTATGAACAGTTACTTATGGACCGGATTCACTCTACACAATGTCCGTTCCTAATGTTCTCTAACCAACTGCACAAGTTCTTTTCTAGTGTTTACACAGTTAGTAAAGTTAAGTGTTAGTCGACAGATCATCCTCGTTGCACATCGAACCATTCAGTCCGCAAGTGCTAATTACTAATGTTAATTGTTACTGTACTAACACTAGTTACTCTTAACCGGTTCTCGGTTCGTTACCACTGTTTAATGCTGTATGGTGCAACTGTAATCTTCACTATGTTGGGTGAATCAACCTCCCTCTAGCTTTTAATCACGTCTGTAAGCAATCTTTATTGATTGCCGAACTGGTGTTCTTCAGACTGGGATTTTCTTCCTTCCCAAAACTTTATTGAGCTTCCTTGGATCTGGTAGGGAACCTAGGATAGAAACAACACACCTGGTGATAGTACTAGTTCATGATTCTTTCGGCTGAGTGTAAGCCTATCACCTTGCCTAATGATCGTTAGCTAACTAGACTTAGTCATAGAGCAGATTAGCTACCCACCTAGAATCGAATCAGGTTATGACAAAGAAAAAATCAGCAAACAGAATGTGGAACCCCTCCCACAAGGGACACCTACGGGAAATCCCAATTATCCCTCATTACTCAATTCTCAACTAGTAAAGCTTATCAACACTTCACTAATCTATTCTAGCTAACAGAGTCAAGTATCACTTCCCTACTCTAGCTAGTTTCCACTAACAGTGCTAATCATCACACTATAGTTTAACAAGGCTACTGCCTAAAGTAATTATAACGAATATATTATAATAGGTTATACCTTAAATGGCACCACTGCAGTCCTATCAATCATATCTACATCTGCCATTATAGGCACGTGTAAAATTAAGTCACTAATTAACACACGGTAGATATTATTTCCACTAGGCGCTGCCGTGCCCTGGCACTCTGACTAAAGCATAATTTCAAGTCCTCCCTAGCTGGTCACAACTAGAGTTTATATGGCAAACTACCAAAGTTGTCCACGTGACTTTATCCTCTTCTCCCCCACACAGGTGTTATTTGGACATATCAACCATTTGCAAGGATCTATTTTTCCGGGCTTAAATCCTGTCAAAGTTGTCAGTAATTGTTAAGATTCTCAAAACAAGCCAGCGAATTTTATGACGACTTCCAACAAACAGTTGCAAATAACCCCGTCAAACTCTTCATGTTCCGGAAACCAAGAATTGACATATGTACTGTTTTCTCCCTACTAAGTACTTCCGTTTTACATCTGCCATTGTGATCTCACGGCTTCCATCTGCATTCAAATGTTGACAAACTTGTCAATCTTCTGTTCCGTGGTGACAATATATGTGATTCTAACTGGTAATGAACTGCCAACTCGGTGTATCCCTTCCTTCTCACTCAACACCAAATGTGTAGATGGGCTGACCCCACTGCTTCCATTTACATTCAAATGTAGACAAACTAATCAAGGCGATGCCAGGACCTGTCACCATCAACACCGACCGTTCCAAATCCGTTATAGATGTACACGTGCAGCTACAAATATTGTCCTGAGATTTTGACATCCGCGGTGTTTTTCCAGTTAGTAAAATAATGGTGCTGAAAATACACGCCAAGCAAACGTCGGGAATATTTATCTGTTTAACTCATGGCAATCTCGCGACATAGGCCCCCTCTTAAGAGAGTAGTCCATCTCACTCTCCTCCACCATGAGTTAAATCCAGATAATTCATTCCTCTTCTTCAGGAGCTGGGTGTCTTGACAAGAAATCCGCTCCAACATTTTCCTTCCCAGGAATGTACTCTACTGTGAAATTATACGGTTGAAGTAACAACGACCACCGCATCAAACGTGCGTTGAGCTTCTGAGAAGTAGCCAGGAACATCAGGGGCTGATGATCCGACTGAACCCGAAACTTAACTCCATACAAATATGGCTGAAATTTTTGCACTGCCCATACGAGGGACAAGCATTCTCTCTCGACGGTTGAATAATTCCTCTCCGCCGGTAGAAGTTTCTTACTTGCGTATGCTACAGGTTTCAAAACCGAAGCATCGTCTTTTCCTTCCTGTAACAAAGCGGCTCCAATTCCAATCGCACTCGCATCTGTTCTCAACACAAATTGTTTGGAAAGGTCAGGGAGCTGTAATACAGGTTTGCTGACCAAGGCCTCCTTTAACTGACTATAGGCATTCTCACATTCTGGTGTCCAAATGATTTGATCCGGTAATCCCTTTTTCAAGGTTTCGGTCAACGGAGCTCCCAGTTCAGTGAAATGTGGGATAAATTTGTGGTAGAACCCACACAACGAGAGAAAAGATCGCACATCCTTCTTCGTTTTTGGCCTTGGTGCATTTCTGATTTTCTCCAGGTTCTTCTCTTCTGGAACAATGTGTCCTGGAGTGATGGTGTGACCTAGAAATTCCAGAGTCTGGTAACCAATCATGCACTTGGTTGGACGAGCAGTAAGCCCTGCTTCCTTGAGCCTATTAAACACTCTCTCCAAGGATTGTAAGTGGTCATCCAGGCTGTCACTGGAAATCAGAATATCATCCATGAATGAGATGATGGACGGATCCTGTAACGGATCTAGTAAAGTCCTCATCATGCGTGTAAACACACTAGGTGCATTGCTGAGTCCAAAGGGCATGACCTTGAATTCGTAGTGTCCACTGGGTGTACTGAAAGCTAACAGTGGTCGAATCTCCGGTTTGACTGGTATCTGATAGTACCCCCGACTCAGATCCACCTTTGAAAAGTACCGAGCCTTATGGAGCCTAGCGAATAACTGAGTTGGATTCGGCAAAGGTTCCACCTGAAACTGTGTATGACTGTTCAGCAGTCGGTAATCTATACACAACCTGTGTTCTCCACTTGGTTTGCGTAACAAAACTACCCCCGCATTGTATGGGGATGTGGATGGTGCAATCACGTCATCCTCCAGCAGTTTTTTTATTTCCTCCTCCAGGGCCTTTTCTTTAGAGAATGGCACTGGGTAAACCTTTTGGCGAACAGGCTCCTGTGTGGTCAAAGTCATCTCGAACTCCACCAACCTCGTTCGTCCTGGTTTATCAGTCAGTATCTCCTTATGAGACTTGAGAACCTGGGTTATCCTTTCCCTCTCCTGGGAGGTCAGATCAGGGTTCACTTGTACATCCCTATAGGTTTCCTGGTGTACTAAGGGATATTCCCTGCCCTCGCTGGTTCCCACTTCTGTCTCCACTGCAACTGCCATTGCCATGAGGTGAGCTGCCTTGTCTCCGGGTCTCTCTTCGTATTTCCGCAAGAGATTGATATGGAAAATCTTCGACTTTCCCCGGATCCGGATTTGATAGTTGGTTCTGGATATCACCCTTTCCACGGGAAATGGTCCTTGCCAACCTATCTCCAGTTTGTTGTTTCCCGTTGGGAGTAGCAACAAGACTTTATCTCCCACCTCTAGAGATCTTTCTTTAGACCTACGGTTGTAGTAAGCCGCATGTCTTTTCCTGGCCTTTTTCAAGTTTTGATTTGCCAGAGTCCATCCCTTGTGGAGTTTTTCTTTCAGTTCCTCCACGTCATTGTAGGATGAGATCACTTCTTCTGACGTCCCCTCTTCAGTCCAACTCCTCAACATGGCTTCCAACGGTCCTTTGATTGGACGACCAAACAGCAACGTAGCGGGTGGTAGTCCTGTTGAGCCATGAGGAACTTCCCGATAGGCAAAGAGTGCTGCTGGGATATATTCATCCCACCTATCAGGTTTTTCCTGCGCTAGTTTCCTGAGCATTGTCATCAACGTGCCGTTGAAACGCTCTACTTGTCCATTGGCTTGAGGGTGGTAAGGGCTGGTATGTATGTGGTTAGAGTGAAACACCCTAAATACCTCCTCCATGAGTTTTCCACAAAACTGAGATCCATTGTCCGTCAGAATTTGATCCGGAAAGCCTAATCTGGTAAAGGCCTCCATCAGTGCGTCCGCCACTCTTTTCGAGTCAATCGTGGTCAACGGTATAGCCTCACCCCACATTGTACAGCAATCCACCATTGTGAGTATATACATGTTCCTCTTCCTAGTCCTAGGAAGTGGACCCACGATATCGATGGCTACCCTCTCGAAAGGAGAGTTCATGATGGGCATCTCACCCAACATCACCGGTGCTGTCCAGTGTTTCGGTGCCACCCTCTGGCACTCAGGGCATGACTTCACATACCGACGCACATCATCTGTCATTCCCGGCCAATAGTAGTGGCAGGAAATCCGCTGCATGGTGGCGGCAATACCCATGTGTCCACTAAAGGAGATGGTATGCCCCATATGAAGAATCTGGGACCGATGAGCTTTTGGGACGACCAACTGACCGTATAGGTTGTCTCCCCTTCCTGCTCTCCTGTAGAGTATCCTATTCTTCATGTAGTACTGCCCCCGTCCTGGTGGATCAGCACTTTTCTGCAGCTTTTTGTAGCAAGGACGTAAAGTATCATCCTCACTCTGGGCAGTTCGTAGCTCCCCCGGCATTGGGTTAGTCACAATTGCGTCTGCCTCTTCCGTTTTCGTCTGAGAGCGAGTCTGCATTGCTCCCATATGAATTGGCTCCCTGGGCATTCCCAGAAAGACATACCGGCAACCTAGGATGACTGGAAAAATGGGATCGGTCAATACAGCGGCCTTGATGGTGCCGGTGACGTACCTTGACCGAATCTCCACATTAGCAATGGGCAACTTCATGACTACAGCACTCTTCTGTGCAGGCTGTATATCCAAGGTTTCACCTGTGAATTGTTCTGGATGTACCAGATCCGCAGAAATCACGGCCTCCCCGTCCAGTCCTGTGTCGTATAAACACTCCACTTGACGACCGTTAACCTCTACCAATTCCACTACAGGTGGTTTTTCCTGGTCTGGAGTCTCTTCCTCGGTCTCGACCTGTTCGGTGGGCTCCACCTTAGGTTTTCCTGAGCACACGACGAATTGAGTGTCTCCTGACTTTCCCCTGCAGTCAATAGCATTGTGCGTGTTTGACTTGCATTCGTTGCACCATTTCCCTGTCCTAGATTTTCTATTGTCGGACTTGAATGAGCTCTCCTGGTGGCGAGCTTCCTTGTTGACCTTGGCATTTTCCGTGACAACCTCCTTGGAAGTCACTTGACATGCTGCAAAATGAGGGTTCTTAGCCTTCGATTTGCAGTCCCTCGTATTGTGAGAGGGTGACTTACAAATTGAACACCACTTATCCGACCACGGTCGTTTTGGTGTAGAGCTTGAGGTGCTCTTGCTTCCCTCCTTCTTCTTCTCTGAACTATCCTCTGATTTTTGCACATAAGGTTCCCACTTTTTTGTTCCTGAGTTTTTGGCTTTCTTCTTGTCATGTTTCTCTTGACTTTTGGTGTTGGTGGAAAGGTTTTCCCCTGCCTCCCCATGTACCTCGACGAACCGTTCTGCTAATTTATTCACGAGGTCAATACGTTCCGCTCCTTGTTCTCCCAGGAACGTCCTGAGAGGTTTAGACATTTGCTTCTTCAGCTGGTCGACCACCATGAGCTCTTCCAGACTCTCATAGTCATGTGCGAACCCAGCCAAATCCATCCACTTATGGAGATAAGATTTAAGACGCAAACTGTAGGCGGCAAACAACTCTCCCGGTTCTCGTTTCGCTGCTCGAAATTTTTTCCGGTAGGTATGCGATGTAACCTCGAATCGTTTCAGCAGAGCCGTCTTTAATTCATCATAATTGTTCTCATGTCCTGGTGGCAGGCGAGTATAAACCTCGTATCCTGTCCCGCGTAATCCCTGGGATAGCTTAAGATTCCATTTGTTACGCTCCAGACCCATAGCAACTGACATAGCCTCGAAGCGTTGAAGGTATTGGTCAATCTTCTCTTTGTCCTCCTCGTAGACCGCTAAAGGAAACTTCATAGCATGGTACCCATGTCCACCTACTGGTGTTGATCCTGGGATGGAGGAACCTCCAACTGCTCCCTCAGTTTCTCCATTAGATTGACTCTTCAACTCGAGTTCCCTCATCCGGTACTCGTGCTCCCTTTTCTGTGCTTCCTGTTCAGCTTCTAATTTCCTAGCTGCTTGCTCAGCTTCAAATTTCCTAGCTGCTTGTTCCAACTCCATCCTTCTCAATTCCAGCTCGGCCTTTCGATCATCCCTTTCTGCTTGACGATACTCTCTCTCCACTTCCTGTATGTAATCCGTTAGAGAAGACCCAGCCAATCCCATTTCTTCCCCCCTTGCCTTTAATTCTAACGTGCTAAGTTTAGGGGTGGCCATTATACAGAGAGGTAAGCTAGCAGGTCCAGTACAATATAACTGCAAATTACTATACCGATATATGAACAAGTACTATAAATCTAGACATTACCACACACAGTACATTCACTCAGTGACAAGAGTAGAATCAGGACCACAGACCTATGCAGACGTGTGAAGTGTGAACAGGTAAGATATTAATCCTAACCCCTATCCACATTCACTCTAGCTGGATTCTCCAAAATGATATCTCCCTTTTATAACTAAGGATCCCGTGTCAAAAGACCCCGTTGTCAGAAGATCCCCCTGTCAAACGTTCCTGCTTGCAGGAGATCTCGCTGTCCAAGGATTCCGTTTACGGGAGATCTCGCTGTCCAAAGATCACGTTTACGATAGATCCCACTGTCCAAATATCACGTTTACGAGCCCCCAGTAATGTCGTGTCCTCCTTTAAAGTGTCGTCCCTGGAGTGAGGAGATCCGACACCCACATTATAATATTATTTTTTTTCCCCCTCAATATTCTGGAGAATCCACCAGCTTCCGTCCAACACACTCCATCAGCCTATGGACACCTTTTCCTATCACTCTCACACTGTCGTACTATGCCCCCTTCTCATACTTCCCCAACGCAACATACTCAACAACTCTTACTTCTAGAAATTAATACAGATTAATTTATTAAAATAAAAGTGTAACGTGTATGAGACGTGTATGCGAAGAAAATGTGTGACGTGTTCTATACAGTGTAGAGAATCTGACTCTCAGACATCAGCTCAGTCCGCTGATCACAGCAAAGATAGACCACAGCACGTTACGTCAGAACAAGTACGTCTCACCCGTTGCCGGAACCATCCTGCCGGATACTGCTTTGCTTCTGTAGACCTCTGGTAATCCCATTTCATGAACATGAGAAATAGACACCGGTGGTATGAACAGTTACTTATGGACCGGATTCACTCTACACAATGTCCGTTCCTAATGTTCTCTAACCAACTGCACAAGTTCTTTTCTAGTGTTTACACAGTTAGTAAAGTTAAGTGTTAGTCGACAGATCATCCTCGTTGCACATCGAACCATTCAGTCCACAAGTGCTAATTACTAATGTTAATTGTTACTGTACTAACACTAGTTACTCTTAACCGGTTCTCGGTTCGTTACCACTGTTTAATGCTGTATGGTGCAACTGTAATCTTCACTATGTTGGGTGAATCAACCTCCCTCTAGCTTTTAATCACGTCTGTAAGCAATCTTTATTGATTGCCGAACTGGTGTTCTTCAGACTGGGATTTTCTTCCTTCCCAAAACTTTATTGAGCTTCCTTGGATCTGGTAGGGAACCTAGGATAGAAACAACACACCTGGTGATAGTACTAGTTCATGATTCTTTCGGCTGAGTGTAAGCCTATCACCTTGCCTAATGATCGTTAGCTAACTAGACTTAGTCATAGAGCAGATTAGCTACCCACCTAGAATCGAATCAGGTTATGACAAAGAAAAAATCAGCAAACAGAATGTGGAACCCCTCCCACAAGGGACACCTACGGGAAATCCCAATTATCCCTCATTACTCAATTCTCAACTAGTAAAGCTTATCAACACTTCACTAATCTATTCTAGCTAACAGAGTCAAGTATCACTTCCCTACTCTAGCTAGTTTCCACTAACAGTGCTAATCATCACACTATAGTTTAACAAGGCTACTGCCTAAAGTAAGTATAACGAATATATTATAATAGGTTATACCTTAAATGGCACCACTGCAGTCCTATCAATCATATCTACATCTGCCATTATAGGCACGTGTAAAATTAAGTCACTAATTAACACACGGTAGATATTATTTCCACTAGGCGCTGCCGTGCCCTGGCACTCTGACTAAAGCATAATTTCAAGTCCTCCCTAGCTGGTCACAACTAGAGTTTATATGGCAAACTACCAAAGTTGTCCACGTGACTTTATCCTCTTCTCCCCCACACAGGTGTTATTTGGACATATCAACCATTTGCAAGGATCTATTTTTCCGGGCTTAAATCCTGTCAAAGTTGTCAGTAATTGTTAAGATTCTCAAAACAAGCCAGCGAATTTTATGACGACTTCCAACAAACAGTTGCAAATAACCCCGTCAAACTCTTCATGTTCCGGAAACCAAGAATTGACATATGTACTGTTTTCTCCCTACTAAGTACTTCCGTTTTACATCTGCCATTGTGATCTCACGGCTTCCATCTGCATTCAAATGTTGACAAACTTGTCAATCTTCTGTTCCGTGGTGACAATATATGTGATTCTAACTGGTAATGAACTGCCAACTCGGTGTATCCCTTCCTTCTCACTCAACACCAAATGTGTAGATGGGCTGACCCCACTGCTTCCATTTACATTCAAATGTAGACAAACTAATCAAGGCGATGCCAGGACCTGTCACCATCAACACCGACCGTTCCAAATCCGTTATAGATGTACACGTGCAGCTACAAATATTGTCCTGAGATTTTGACATCCGCGGTGTTTTTCCAGTTAGTAAAATAATGGTGCTGAAAATACACGCCAAGCAAACGTCGGGAATATTTATCTGTTTAACTCATGGCAATCTCGCGACAGTTAGCCAGACTTGTGTCTGCCCAGGATGTTCCACAGACTAGTGTCTGTCCAAAAGACAGACTAATATCCGCCTAGCATGTTCCACAGATTAGTGTCTGCCCAGGATGTTCCACAGATTAGTGTCTGCCCAGGATGCTCCACAGATTAGTGTCTGCCCAGGATGTTCCGCAGACTAGTGTCTGTCCAAAAGACAGACTAATATCCGCCTAGCACGTTCCACAGATTAGTGTCTGCCCAGGATGCTCCACAGATTAGTGTCTGCCCAGGATGTTCCGCAGACTAGTGTCTGTCCAAAAGACAGACTAATATCCGCCTAGCACGTTCCACAGATTAGTGTCTGCCCAGGATGCTCCACAGATTAGTGTCTGCCCAGGATGTTCCACAGGCTAGTGTCCACACAGGATGTTCCACAGGCTACACAGGATGTTCCAGAGACTAGTGTCTGTCCAGAATGTTACACAGACTACTAGCTACCTAGCATGTTCCACAGATTAATGTCGGCCCAGGATGTTCCACTTACTAGTGTCTGTCCATGATGTTCCACGGACAAATGTCTGCCCAGGATGCCCCACAAACTAATATCTGCCAGGATACCCCACAGACTAGTGCCTGCCCAGTATGCCCCACAGATTAGTGTCTGCCCAGGATACCCCACAACTAGTGTCTGCCCAGGATGCCCCACAGACTAGTGTCTGCCCAGGATGCCCCACAGACTAGTGTCTGCCCAGGATGCCCCACAGACTAGTGTCTACCCAGTATGCCCCACAGATTAGTGTCTGCCCAGGATGTTCCACAGATTAGTGTCTGCCCAGGATGCTCCACAGATTAGTGTCTGCCCAGGATGTTCCGCAGACTAGTGTCTGTCCAAAAGACAGACTAATATCCGCCTAGCACGTTCCACAGATTAGTGTCTGCCCAGGATGCTCCACAGATTAGTGTCTGCCCAGGATGTTCCGCAGACTAGTGTCTGTCCAAAAGACAGACTAATATCCGCCTAGCACGTTCCACAGATTAGTGTCTGCCCAGGATGCTCCACAGATTAGTGTCTGCCCAGGATGTTCCACAGGCTAGTGTCCACACAGGATGTTCCACAGGCTACACAGGATGTTCCAGAGACTAGTGTCTGCCCAGAATGTTACACAGACTACTAGCTACCTAGCACGTTCCACAGATTAGTGTCTGCCCAGGATGCTCCATAGATTAGTGTCTGCCCAGGATGTTCCGCAGACTAGTGTCTGTCCAAAAGACAGACTAATATCCGCCTAGCACGTTCCACAGATTAGTGTCTGCCCAGGATGCTCCACAGATTAGTGTCTGCCCAGGATGTTCCACAGGCTAGTGTCCACACAGGATGTTCCACAGGCTACACAGGATGTTCCAGAGACTAGTGTCTGCCCAGAATGTTACACAGACTACTAGCTACCTAGCATGTTCCACAGATTAATGTCGGCCCAGGATGTTCCACTTACTAGTGTCTGTCCATGATGTTCCACGGACAAATGTCTGCCCAGGATGCCCCACAAACTAATATCTGCCAGGATACCCCACAGACTAGTGCCTGCCCAGGATGCCCCACAGATTAGTGTCTGCCCAGGATACCCCACAACTAGTGTCTGCCCAGGATGCCCCACAGACTAGTGTCTGCCCAGGATGCCCCACAGACTAGTGTCTGCCCAGGATGCCCCACAGACTAGTGTCTACCCAGTATGCCCCACAGATTAGTGTCTGCCCAGGATGTCCCACAGATTAGTGTCTGCCCAGGATGCCCCACAGATTAGTGTCTGCCCAGGATGCCCCACAGACTAGTGTCTGCCCAAGATGCCCCACAGACTTGTGTCTGTCCTGGATGCCCCACAGACTAGGTCTGTCAAGAATACCCTATATGGTGGTAAAGAGAGGTCTTAGTCGGTATGAGCGGCTACCCTGACACATCAACACCTCCTATCTCATATTGAAATGTAAAAATACACTTCCCGCGTGCTTGGTTCATAAAGATAAAGGCTCTCCTCTGAGCCTACCTTTTTTGCGGCGGGCATAGTGCTACATCATCATATAGTGGCAATGCATTGCTTTCTGAGGCTATTGTCCGTTGACGTTACTTATATATATTAAACCATGTTATCTGTTATTTCTGTGTATAATTTACAACTGGTGTGATTCTAACTTGTCAGTCTTGTGGTACTTTTCTGATGGTATAAAGTACACATCATGCTTCTTAAAATTTGTAATGTTTTTATGCTATCCTTATTCAAGTGCTAAGAAGCGACGGAGATGTGATTTCTGAAACAAATTTTGCGAATAAATTGGACTACCAGAGCAACTAACAACGATCGCCCGAAAGAGGCTAGAACATTGTAAACATCACTAAGTGAATTACGTTGTACTGTATTCCCAAGCCTGTGTGGCTCAGCACATCCGACTTTATCAAGCATTTTTTTCTGGTACCATGTCAGCATGAAAGTTATTAGACAGAGCACTTGATGATTTGGAATTGGTCTGCCCACACTACCATCCTGCCCCACACACAAAGTCAGATGCAAGATAAACTAACCCACTGGATGGGAGGTCACAACAATTAGGTCTTAAAATGCAAATGGGAAACAAAGATAATAAGAATAAATCAGGCACGTGAAAATCTTATCTTTCTTGCTGGAACCTCATATCAAGAGCTAGAAACATACATTTATTTAGATAAAAATATAAACAAAGATTGCAGTTTAAACTTCAAACATTTTGATTTATTTGGGCTAAAATTAAAATTTTTTAAAGTGTTCATGAAATGTGTGTGTGCTCGCGCACACGTTGTACGTGTGTTTATTTTGCTTTTCTGAGATTGTGTTTATAAATATTGCTTTATGTATGTCAACTTTTGCAGCCACAGTAGCGTGCAGGCGCCCTGTCAAACGCCCTGCGCTTTGTCCTTACTTAATACAGTTTATAATAAAAAGCAGTCATCATTATTATGTAGCAGATCGGCGCTTTCACCATAGCCTGCACGAACAACATAGCAATCTTTCTCCCGCTCCCTTGCCTTATGTTTGTCATACTCATGGTGTAAACGAATTTAAGACCTTCCCAAGTTAATACATACGGGCATTGATCGGCACGTTATGAAAAGAAGTAAACTAGACAACTTGGTGGCAGCTGGCAAGATGGAGAGGAAAGAACAAGGAGAAGGCAGAGAAGTGCATATTTTGGTGGCGTGACTACATGGCATGTTCGAGATCAGATCACAGACATGAACCACGACTCTGATGATCGTTTGGGTTGGCGAAACATGACCGATCATGCTTGTCGGCATGGCACATGATGATGGTTGGTCGTTAGGGGAAGCCTCGGTGGAGTAGAAACTAGACTCTCATCTTCCGGTCCGGTGGTCGTGGGTTCGAATACGCATCGACGCACATTTTTAAAATATAAAAGGGCTGTCAGGTTCAACCTGCCTTAACTAAGTACCTGGAAACGTCTTGAGTACACCTTTATGGGCACAAGTACCCTTTATGAACTAAAGTACCCTTTATGAGCTAAAGTACCCTTTATGAGCTAAAGTACCCTTTATGAGCTAAATTACCCTTTATGAGCTAAATTACCCTTTATGAGCTAAAGTATCCTTTATGACCTAAAGTATCCTTTATGAACTAAAGTATCCTTTTTTGAACTAAAGTACCTTTTATGAACTAAAGTATCCTTTATGAGATAAAGTACCCTTTATGAGCTGAAGTACCCGTTATGAACTAAAGTACCCTTTATGAGCTAAAGTATCATTTATGACCTAAAGTATCCTTTATCTGAAGTACCCTTTATGAACTAAAGTATCCTTTATGACCTAAAGTATCCTTTATGAACTAAAGTACCCTTTACAAGCTAAAGTACCCTTTATGAATTAAAGTATCCTTTATGAGTTAAAGTACCCTTTATGAACTAAAGTACGCTTTATGAGCTAAAGTACCCTTTATGAGCTAAAGTACTCTTTATAAGCTAAATTACCCTTTATGAGCTAAAGTACCCTGTATGAACTAAAGTGTCCTTTATAAACTAAAGTATCCTTTATGAGATAAAGTACCCTTTATGAGCTAAAGTACCCTTTATGAACTAACGTATCCTTTATGAGCTAAAGTACCCTTTATGAGCTAAAGTACCCTTTATGAACTAAAGTACCCTTTATGAACTAAAGTATCCTTTATGAGATAAAGTACCCTTTATGAGCTAAAGTACCCTTTATGAACTAAAGTATCGTTTATGAAATAACGTACCCTTTATGATCTAAAGTACCCTTTATAAGCTAAAGTATCCTTTATGAGATAAAGTATCCTTTATGAGCAAAATTACCCTTTATGAACTAAATTACCCTTTATTAGATAAAGTACCATTTAAGAGATAAAGTTCCCTTTAAGAGATAAAGTACCCTTTATGAGCTAAAGTACCCTTTATGAGCTAAAGTATCCATTATGAACTAAAGTACCCTTTATGAACTGAAGTATCCTCTATGAGATAAAGTACCCTTTGTGAGCTAAAGTACCTTTATTGATCTAAAGTACCCTTTATGAACTAAATTATCCTGTATGAGATAAAGTACCCTTTCATGAGCTAAAGTAACCTTTATGAACTAAAGTACCCTTGATTAGATAAAGTACCCTTTAAGAGATAAAGCACCCTTTATGATCTAAAGTACCCTTTATTGATCTAAAGTACCCTTTATGAACTAAAGTACCCTTTATGAGCTAAAGTACCATTTATGAGCTAAAGTACCCCTTATGAGCTAAAGTACTCTTTATGAGCTAAAGTGACAATGAGGGAGTGAGGGATCAACAGACGTAATCGACGCTAACAAAGAAAAAAAAAGACAACTGAGAGCCACTGATTTGGTGTATTATCTTTTTTTAAAATTCTTCCCTTCATCTTCTGTAAGTGTCAATCAGTACACGCGAATGCTTTTCTCGTGTTTTTCCCTCACAATTGTTTTGAGGATTCCACACAGTTTGAATTGTATTTCTGATTGTTAGCGGAGTAAACTAGTGTGCTGACACAGATCTTCTTCAGGAAACAATAATAATTACTGTTATGACAACCACTGGTAACTGAATAGGCATTTTACATAGCAAGAGTACCAATGTCCTCACGTAACTCACATTGTTTCAAACAGTTACTAGAAGATTCCACAACATCTACACAACACAGAGTGAATCACCTAGTCCTGGGACAGTCAGCGTCGACGATGTTGTCACGAGCCTAGGAGTCTCTGATGGTGAGAACGGCCATACGAGTATTGTTGGGGAACTGAAGCAGAAGAGTGTTACTGATCGCTTGGACAATTGCATGTTGAGAAATATTACACATGTCGGACAGTCATAGCTGCACGCACAGTACAACACCACACAGGTTATACACACATGAAATATCACACAGATTATATACACAGACATATCATAGAGGTTATACACATAGAAACATCACACAGTTTATACACACATGAAACATCACACAGGTTATACACACATGAAACATCACACAGGTTATACACACAGAAACTAGAAAGTAGATATGTCAGCGAGAAATCAAGTCCTCTTTCAAGGCCATGGAGTGCTCTCCACGGTCTATAATGCCAGTATATAATGCCAGCTCCATACCGCATCTAGCGTGAGAATGGAAGTTGAGGTGGACGGCAGCCTGCCGTTGGTTGTAGGGCAACACGGCCAGGTATTTGATGATGAAGGACTCACAGCGCATGGGTCAAACAGTGGAAGCCAGCACATTCCGCGCGTACTGGCTCACAACGCTGGTTGAGGCCATATTGTGCGTAGACTGCCCAGGCCAGGCAGGTGTGTGAGAATAATGAAGAGACGGATAGATTGACTGCTGTGGACCTTCTGGTCGGAGAGCTGCTTCACGAACAGGATGATGTGTTGAAGACTTTGCGACCAGGTGGAGAATGCGTATAGCTAGCGTGTCCATATCTGGAGAGACTGGTTCATAGGCCAGTAATTAGAGGATCCGAACGACACTGGGCGCATACAAGAATACCAGGGAGACTAATAATCCAACCGATACTAGAATTATCAACATGACATTTCGGTAGATTTTGAAGAGAGTAGCGGTGCATGTGTGAGAATGTCCCGAGTGCAGTAATATCGATTCTATAACCAAGTCAGTATTAACCAACCCCCATAGTTTAGACCAACTGGAACTCGATGAGAGATGTGGGTGATATCACACTTGCTGCTTTCATTTCCCATGACATTTCTTAGTGCCATGTCAGGTTGGGTCGACCTGAGAGCCCAGATCTAGGGAGAGAACTACCGGCTTCAGAGGAGGATTCGAGCACATTACCACTAGCTGCAATAGGCTACCTCGTCTCCCAAAGTAGACAATGTATGACCACTAGCTGCAATAGGCTACCTCGTCTCCCAAAGTAGACAATGTATGACCACTAGCTGCAATAGGCTACCTCGTCTCCCCAAGTAGACAAAGTACAACGCAACATGTGTAAACACAATTCCCAGAACACCGAAATAAGCTCACACAAGGACAGACAGAGAGAGAGAGAGAGAGAGAGAGAGAGAGAGAGAGAGAGAGAGAGAGAGAGAGAGAGAGAAAGAGAGAGAGAGAGAGAGACTGAGAGAGATAGAGACCGACAGACAAGCAGGCAAGCAGACAGACAGACAGACAGACAACGATAGACAGACAGATAGACAACGATAGACAGACAGGCGGACAGAGAAACAAACATACAAACGGGCAGGCAGGCAGGTGGCAAGCAGGCAAGCAGGCAGACTGACAGACGTGTCTCCATTATTCAAATACAGATTCCACAGTTAATTCTAGAACATGTCATCGTATACACATACAAACACTGTTGTATAGTGAACAACATTATCCAGTG
Source organism: Cepaea nemoralis (assembly GCA_014155875.1). NCBI lineage: Eukaryota > Metazoa > Mollusca > Gastropoda > Stylommatophora > Helicidae > Cepaea > Cepaea nemoralis. Next base: position 108,364 of record JACEFZ010007820.1, read on the forward strand.
GTTTGCCTGCGCAGACCTGTGTCCCTACACCAGTCTGTCTCCATCATGTCCTGGACTAGACAGTTGTTGGGATGAATTGAAATGTACAGTATGATACTTGTTCATTTCATTGTGTGCCATGTTTGGCCCAAACTTACTGTTTGTTTGGCAATGAATCAGTTAAAATAAACGTGTAATATTTCTTTACAACATTATAGCTTTGTTCATTTTACATGCATAATTTTGCTGTGTATAATTGTGTAATATTCCTCATATGTTATTGCTAATTAATGGTCTCTCTCCGTTTGTGTATTAGGTGTGACGGTGCAGTTACAAGCTCATCATCATCTTTATCATCATCGTCTTTATCATCATCACGTTTATCATTATCATCTCTATCATTATCATAAGCAGCAACATCATCATTATCATCGTCGTCGTCGTTAACAATATCCAACATCAATATTAATGTTTATAATAGTTCGTATTTTTTATGGGAAGAACTCCCAGCACAGGAGCTATCTTATATTATTATTATTATTATTATTATTATTATTATTATTATTATTATTATTATTATTATTATTAATATTATTATTATTATTATTATTATTACCATTATTATTATTCATGTTGTTGGTGTTTACTGTGCATGGAATATTGAATGCTGAATGGAATATTCAACACCATAATATATAATATACCATAATATAATACTTGCAAACAATATGGATGTCTGTGACATATTATCAGCTTTATCGTTTGCTATTATGGAATATTCAACATCATAATATAATATTTGCAAATGATATCAATGTCTATGCTGAATTATCAACTGTATCATTTGCTATTATGGAATATTCGAAACCATAATATAATACTTGCAAACAATATGTATGTCTGTGACATATTATCAGCTGTATCATTTGCTATTATGGACTATTCGAAACCATAATAAAATACTTGCAAACAATATGTATGTCTGTGATATATTATCAACTGTATCGTTTGCTATTATGGAATATTCAACATCATAATATAATACTTGCAAACGATATCAATGTCTATGCTGAATTATCAACTGTATCATTTGCTATTATGGAATATTCAAAACCATAATATAATACTTGCAAACAATATGTATGTCTGTGATATATTATCAGCTGTATCGTTTCAACACACAATATAACACGACAGTTTCGGTTTGAAAGAAACGGAGGGATTGTTACATGGGTAGTAAGTGCCTTATACAAGGTGTTTGTAAAGTCTCTCTACACTTTGTATGTAGAAAAGCTATTTGTTGGAGAGTGTGTTTTCCGTCTTGCAACTGGAAAACATACTCTCCAACAGGTACTTTTCTGTTAATTCACCCCAAACAAACGTCACCAGCTATATTTAGGGTCACCAGCTATATTTAGCACTGACGGTGATCTCCTCTGTGTTCGGGTACAGTGCTTGTCAGTTCGTTTCAATTGTTCCCCCCCCCCCCCACAGTGTTTCTTAGGCTTTGGCAACCGTTTCTGTGTGACTGTGTGTGTGTGTGTCTGTCTGTCTCATCATCATGAGTTTTCGGGAACTGGCAGCAGCAGCAGCTGTCCACGACAAGCAGAGTAGCGTTAATTTTCTGCAGCAGCATCATGACATCTGACATTTTGCTAGACGCTGTTCTCATAATCATGTCATCATGGTGCTATTGCTGACTGAGCGTCAGGACAGATGGAGATGCCTACGACGACATTCACCATGTCGGCAGGACATCCTCCCGTTGAGACCAGACACATGGCTGCAAGGCTCGCGTCTCCCCTACAGACCGATCATCATTCTTTTCATATACTGCTGGTCTCAAGAGTTGACAAGCATTTCATTTTGCCAGTTACAGTTGGGGGATGTCGCTGACAGCAACTATTGACTGGAGTAATAACCTACGAGAGGTTTGTGCCAACAAACTGTTAGTCAATCCCGTAGTAATCGGAGGACCAAATACCACTGTCGAGATAGATGAGAGCCTATTTACAAGGCGCAAACATCATGTGGGACGAGTGTTGCCACAACAGTGGGTATTTGGTGGCATCTGTCGTGAAACAGCCGACTGCTTCATGTTCTGTGTTCCAGACAGAACAGCAGCAACGCTTCTGCCGCTGATCAGGACACACATTCGGCCTGGCACAACTGTAGTCTCCGACCTCTGGCGTGCGTACGACGGAATTGGAAGTATTCCCGAATTGACGCATCTCACAGTCAACCACTCCCACAACTTTGTGGACCCTACCACCGGTGCACATACTCAATGCATCGAGCGCATGTGGAGAACGGCCAAGGAGAGAAACAAGAGGCAGAATGGAACACACAGGCATCTACTAGAGTCCTACATGTGCGAATTCATGTGGCGTCGACAGACTAAATGCGCTGGTCTCGATGTGTTTAACACCATTCTTGCGGACATTGTTCGATCTTGGCCACCGCCAGAATAGCGCACCACCGCCGCCGCATAGAACATTGCACACCGATAGAATTGCGCACCGAGCTACGGCGCAACACAGGGAAACCCTGGATGTGACGTCATACACTGGGATTCCGTTTGTTTAGGGTGAATTAACAGAAAAGTACCCTCCAAGAAAGAGCTGTTCTACATACAAAGTGTTGTGAGACATTACAAACACTCTCCACGTGACAGTGGCCATTGTCACTATAAATAGATTTCCTGATGTCATCGCCATCTTGAGACTATAACGAAGAGCTATCTGCCTATCTATCTCAATCTGAGTCCGCGACGTTCGCCCATGATTTTATGTTACCCTGGTTGGACGTACCGCTCCGTGGCGAAGGTGTTACGGACGCGGTTCGTAATCCCGCATACCCGAGCTCGAAACACAGAGCTACGGGTGATTTGGCAGCAGACCGCTTTGCGTTGGCTTTTACGAAATGGTATGGGTGCCGATCGTTCAGAAAGCAATGGCAAACTACTGAACGTGAAATTGCCAAGATATCACAACAGCAAAAAATGCTGGTGTTGACTGCGATGTCCTGTAGAGGATATGCAACTTTTAAAAAGGTTGGAGGTGTGCGTGTCTGCAACTTTTAAAAAGGTTGGAGGTCTGCGGGGTGGGCAAGTCCGGTACTGGTGCTTCACATACGCGGAAAGGCAGATTAGGATCTAGCTAATACATGATTCAGCACAATCCAGTTGTCCCCAAGTTCTCCAGTTTATTTCTTCTCATAAGGTATCACAAGAATTATGACTGCCTATGCCTAATTTCTCTCATTTTAGTTTTTATTTGTTTATTGTCGGACTTGGTCATTGGTTTTTCTGTCTCTACACCAAGTTTATTTCTTCTCATAACGTGCCTAAAAATGTTGACTGTCTACGTCTAATTTATCAAACCAGTTTACGGTGTTAATTTGCTTCTGATAGGACTTGGTCATTGGTTTTTTTATGTCTGTGCATGGAATTGTTTGCATATTCCTCAGAAACCACATCTCCACAGCCATTATATTAGGCCGAGATTGGTCATCACCACGGGTGTTATGTATATCATTGTCAATAGACTCCAAGCCGATAAGGGAGTTGATAACCACACCGATTATTCTTATAATGACTGTGATGAAGCCCCTAAACGGGCACTCTCCCGCTGTTTGTGCTTCACCTCACCACTGCAAAGCACAAGAGGAACATGATGATGATGATGATGATGATGATGATGATGATGATGATGATGATGATGATGATGATGATGATGATGATGATGATGATGATGATGATCAATTTTTCATGTCAATTATTTGTGTCTCCAACAGTAACCAATAGACCCAGCACAAGTAACACCACGCCGGTTACACCGAGTCGTGGGGCCACCATTTTCGACGATCCTCTGGACAAAGGCGTCGGAGATCACACCGCTGAGGACGGAGATATTGTCGGAGTGCATAAGACACCTGGACAGAAGACTAGTGTGACCGGTGCATTGTTCAACACCATGAGGGCGGTGGTGTCAAACAAAGATGCCCATACACCGCCGGATATGAAGACCAGTAAGGCCAATGGTGTCTATTCGAAAAGTGTCTACAACAGTTGGTAATTCAGAAAGTGCACACAATCAAGCGCTACAAAAGAGCATGTCCCGGAATATAGTGGACGAGGGAAGACATCAGTTCCAGACAAGAATGACGGTTCTCCACAGCCTAAAGCAGAGACTACCTCAGCGCCTACAACGGAGAAATCGTTAACAGAAATATCTTCAGCGGCTAAATCAGAGGTATCGTCTGGTTCTAAATCAGAGATATCGCCTAAATCTACAACAAAGACATATTCAACGTCTATAACAGAAAGATTGTCAGCGTCTGCAACGGAGAAATACGAGTCGTCGAAAACAGAATCATACTCAGCTTCTACAAAAGTGAAATTTGTAGACCCAACAGAAACACGCGAATCCAGCACATCCGTGCAGCCGGACGTATTCATCATAGACGAGAGGACAACCGTAATCAGGTACAACTACATTTCTTCTTCTTCTTCTTCTTCTTCTTCTTCTTCTTCTTCTTCTTCTTCTTCTTCTTCTTCTTCTTCTTCTTCTACTACTTCTTCTTCTTCTTCATCTTCTTCTTCTACCAATTCCTCCATTGCAGCATAGGTTCTCAACCACACCACGCTAAGCCATCCTGTCTTCTGCTATCTCCTGCAGCACCCTCCATATCCTTCCAATATTATTTATCTCTGTAATTCTCTTATCCATGTGGTTTGAGGTCTACAGCTATTCAGTGTGCCTTGTGGGTACCAGAGAAGAGAGTGTCTAGTTATATTGTCCGATTGACTGACTGGCACCTTGCCGCCTTGACAGATGATAATTTGTAAAATCGGGTTATAGTAGAAAGTCTGTTTGGAATTTAGAGACAATGGGTTGCCCATGCAGCATGATCCCTCTCTCGGCCTGTCAAGTGTACTCCAGAGGAGAGGTAACACCAATACGTCTGGAACAAGACAAGCTGCAGAAGCTGTCGGATTAGCCTGTCGGAGTTTCCAACTTAGACCAGTTGCCCACCAAGACATAGGGCCTGGTCTGCCCTGCCACGACACTTAGTCTTTAGGTTGCATTTCCTCACACTAGGGGGAGGGTAAGGCCTGTACCCTCCCCATTGCGCTCCTCTGCCCGAAACCGTTGGCACAATGTGGAGTGTTGGGTTTGATAAGCGCCGCTCCTCATTCGACGCTAGGTGAAAGCATTTAATACCGTCCATTGTCATACAATAGCTCAGTCATATCTGACTAATACCTGACTTGTCCGATGACATAGCTGATTAATATCTAAACTTTTCTCTTACCTTGTTCCATAAGCTCGGAGGTCGTGTGGATCCAGAACTCCCCGCCTGCACTCTGTATAACTGAATCCTATATGAATCTAGTAACATTGGTGTTTTTGCCCGTGAGTTTGCCGTCCATGTGTGAATATTATCTGCCTATCCCATCCTCCTTCCCCCCTGAACTCTTTGTATACTATATAACACTTGAAACTGCTCACAGTTCGGATCACGCATACGGGAAACAAGTGTAGATGATTTATCAAGAGAAAACTTTATGGTGAAGATGCAACAATACATTGACCCTATCCAAGCAGACAAGCTGAGAAACATGTAATGACAGTTGAAAATCTTTGAGGAAAATGCAAAGAATACCATGGACAGACAGAAAAACCAATGAGCAAGTCCGACAAGAAATAAATGAAACCGTAACTGATTAGAGAAATTAGACTCAGTCAACGGTGTTTTGGGTATGTTATGAGGAGAAGCCGGCGCTGGGGCTAACGAGTTATGAACGCAGTTCGCAATCTCACTATACCACGTTCGAACACAGCTGCCGGCGATTTGCAAGAAGACCGCCTGGCGATGATGTTCATACAATGACGTGAGTGCCTATTGTCCAGAACGCAAAGACAAACTACTGAAGGTAAACTTGGCAAGAAATCGCAAATAGCCAAAAAATGCTGGGGTTGACTGTGACGTCCTGAAAAGGATATACAACTAACTTTAACTATGAGGAGGAATAAACTAGAAAATTTTGTGACAACTGGCACAGCTAATAAGAAAAGAGCAAGGGGGAGGCAGAGATAAATACCTAGGTGGCTCAGCCACATGGTATAAACGGGACGAAGAACTCAGACCTGATCAGAAGACTGATGATAGGGTGAGATGCAAACCATGACCGCCCACGCTTATCGGCATGGCACATGATGATGATGATGATTATTATTATTATGATGATGATGATGATGATGACGACGACGACGACATTGATGATAATGATGATGATGATGAGATGATGATGATGATGATGATGATGATGATGATGATGATGATGATGATGATGATGATGATGATGATGATGATGATGATGATGATGCATGCATGCTAATTTTTTTGTGTGTTTACTATGCTACCAACCAGTGTCTGTCCTTTATACTTGCGGGCTGACGAGAAGTGTATTTTCCATACCACACCAAAGAGTTGTTCCTGTATATCAGTGGTTCTCAACCTTTTTTGGCCCGTTCCCCCTTCACCATATTTTCAGAAAGTCATTCCCCCTCCCCCCACCTTCCTTTCCAAAATTTGGCCCGTGCCCCCCTTCACCGTATTTTCAGAACGTCATTCCCCCCTCCCCCCTCCCTTCATATTTCCTATCTAAAAATCCCCTTACACAGTATACGTAAAAATGGAAGGTAAATTAAAAGCATATACTAAAACAAGTCAAGACATCCACATAAAACATGATTTGTGGGTCTACTTACTTTATAAAATGAATTTTAGAATGATGAGACGTGCATAACTGTAGAGTTTGAAGGGAAAAACAATATCAAGTAATCGGTATTAACGCGATATTGAAATGGTCTCCATTCTCCCCCCCCCCCCCCCCCCCTGGAAACCCTAAAATTCCCCCTCCCACCGGCTGAGAACCACTGCTGTATATAGTTCCCAAGTGTGTAAACACACATTATTAGCGGTCATATTTCGCCTTCTCACACGATCACCAGAATTGTGGATCAGCTCTGTGTTCTTGTTTCGACCATGTCACATGGCCAAACCATCCTGATATTTACTTATCTGCCTTCACCTTCTTCTTTTCCCCTCAATCTTGCCAGGTGTCACCAAATTCTCTAGTTTATTTCTTCTCATAACGTACCCAAAAATGTTGACTGTCTAGGTCTAATTTATCAAATCAGTTTACGGCTTTCATTTGCTTCTTGTAGGACTTGGTCATTGGTTTTTCTGTTTGTCCATAGGTATTCTTTGCATGTTCCTCAGAAACCACATGTCTACTACCATTAGATGCTTCCAGCTTGTCTGCTCATTGTCCACGTTTAAGATCCATACAAAAGTGCAGGTTCTATGTAGCACCTCTACACTCTTTTTCTGCGATCAATACTGTTGCTGAATCATGAGCACGTAATATCCTAGCACGCCTTCTCTCCAGATGTGAAGCTTCCAGTATCAGTCTCACACATGGTACTGGTTTCTGAGCTTGGAATGGGGAAGTGTACTCTGAAACACTCCCCGTGGAGATGGCGTTTCAGTACCTGGTCAGGTGAAAATTCTCCACGCCAACTGCACTCCGATAGTTGCAAACTCTCTTTCAGGAATAAGACATGGAAAAGTGCTTTTCTTTTTACATTCGGCCATTCCTTTTGTCACAGTTTTCTATTACTATGGACAATGAAACATTATGGACAATGAAAGATTATGACAATTAAACATTATGGGCAATGAAACATTACGGACAATGAAACATGAGAACGAAACATTAAAGAAATTGTTCCCGACATGAGATTAACAGGACTGACAAAACATTGCAATGCTATTTTACAGTAGATAACGTGTTGTGTCTAGTTCTACCTATGAACTTGCTAGTTACACAGCACATGTAAATAGTGTACATATCCTTGACTGTCCTCCACCAGGTCGGAATCAGCCTCATCATTAGAGCCAACAATACCAGCCTCAACTAATCCCCCTATGATTCAACCAGATACGCCTCAGCCCACCATGGTGGACTGGATTCATGCGTACAGTAAGTTTCAGGATTGTTACATCCCAGGAACTGGCGGAAGCATCGCTGCGGCTGTCATGGCTACTAGAAGGTTCTACCCTGATGGTCAAACGTCGTGTCCAAACGTGCACATAGGAGGTATAGAATGGAAGAATGAAACAGCTGGAGAAACTTGCACGGATGAAATGTGCAAAAAGTGAAGGTAAATCTTATATATAAAAGGCAATCTCCGTCTGTATGTCCGTATGTCCTTTATGCGTTCGCGAACGGCCCATCCGATTGAGACGAAATTTTCTACACGTCTTCCTTTCATTCCAGCGCAGCCAACTGTGATATTTTTTTTAGTGTGAAATCGGCTGCTTACTGAATATTATTTAATTTTCCATTTTTCATTATAATTTCTATACAGCAAGGGGACTTAACTCTGTAAAAGTTATTTCAAGGGGCATAACTTTTAATAACTTTTCTGTATAACTTATAGTCATATTGTGGCATCGTTTTTCAAAGATTTATAAACTCTGTGTCTATAGTTATATACCGGCATATGAGTTATAATAAATAATGATACAATCTTTAAGGCATTTTCAAAGTTTTCATAAAAATAATGCACAATGCATAACATTGTAACTCATCTTTTTATGCTTAAGAAGTTACTGTAGTCATGCAGGTGATTAGAAAGAGTTTTCATTAAAAATAATGGATGGTGTGTGGAAGGACATTCTTTTAAGTTACTTTTTTTGTTGTATGAATTTAATGAGACGCTACCCTCCAGGAGCTGGGCAAAGCCACGCCGGGTCAGATAGATAGACAGACCCACCTTTTCGCTGCAGTTGTCTACAGGCATATGCGTTAAAATCCTCCTCCTCCTCTCCCCTCCTCCTCCTCCTACCCTCTTCCTCTTCCTCTCCCCCTCCTCCCTCTCCCTCCTCCTCCTCCCTCTTTCTCCTCCTCCTCCCTCTCGCCCTCCTCCCTCCTCCTAATCACTCCTCTTCCTTCCTCCTCCCTTCTCCTCCTCTCTCCTCCCACTCCCTCCTCCTCCCTCCTTCTAATTCTACGTCCTTCCCCTCATCCCTCCTCCTCCCTCCTCCTCCTTCTCCTCCCCCTTCCTCCCTCCTCCTCCCTCCTCCTCCCTCTCCTCCTCCATCCTCCTCATCCCTCCTCCTCCCTTCTGCTCCTCCCTCCTCATCCTCTCTCCTCTTCCCACCTCCTACCTCTACCTCCTCCCTCCTCCTCCCTCCACATCCCTCCTCCTCCTCCCTCCTCCTCCCTCCTCCTCCTCCTTCTCCCTCCTCCTTCTCCCTCTTCCTCCTCCCTCTTCCTCCCTCCTCCCTCCTCCTAATCACTCCTCTTCCTTCCTCCTCTCTTCTCCTCCTCTCTCCTCCTACTCCCTCCTTCTCCCTCCTCCTTCTCCCTCTTCCTCCTCCCTCCTCCTCCCTCCTCCCTCCTCCTAATCACTCCTCTTCCTTCCTCCTCTCTTCTCCTCCTCTCTCCTCCTACTCCCTCCTCCTCCTCCTACGTCCTCCCCCTCATCCCTCCTCCTCCTCGCTCCTCCTGCCTCCTCCTCCTGCCTCCTCCTCCTGCCTCCTCATCCTTCCTCCTCCTTCCTCCTCCCTCCTCCTCCCTTCTCCTACCTCCTCTCTCCTCCTCCTAATCCCTCCTCCTCCCTCCTATTCCTCCCTACTCCTCCTCCTTCTTCCTCCTCCCTCCTCTTCCCTCCTCCTCCTCTCTCCGCCTATCTCTTCCTCCCTCCTACTCCTCCCTCCTCCACCTCCCTCTTCCTCCTCCCAGCTCCTACTCCTCCTTTTCCTTCTTCTGCTGATGCTGCTGCCGCCGCTCCATTTACCCAAGTTAATTGTTGGGGAAGATGTAAATCCTTTCAAGTGCTCTTTCTAATGCTTTTTGTAAGTTGGTCTTCGTTTATCTAAGGTTGTTCTAACTGCAACCAATAAATGATTAGACAGACAGGCAGACAGACAGACAGAGAGGGAGGGGCGGACAGACAGACAGACAGACAGACAGACAGACAGACAGACAGACAGACAGAGACAGACAGTCGGGAACGGGAACTTATATGACTACTTATATGAATTAAATGAGATGCTCGCCATCAGGGGCTGGGCGAAGCCGGGCCGGATCAGACAGACAGACAGACAGACAGACATATAGACAGACAGACAGACAGACAGATAGTCGGGAACGGGAACGGGAGCTTATATGACTACTTATATGAATTAAATGAGATGCTCCACACCAGGAGTTGGGCGATGCCGGGCCGGGTCAGACAGACAGACAGACAGACAGACAGACAGACAGACAGACAGACAGTCGGTAACGGGAACGAGAACTTATATGACTACTTATATGAATTAAATGAGATGCTCCCCACCAGGATCTGGGCGAAACCGGGCCGGGTCAGCTAGTATTATATAAAAGTGAGCATTTTCGTATCTTACAATTACCCCCTATGCGGTGTTAAGAGTTAGTTGTATATCATTTACAGGACGTCGTAGTCAACCCCAGCATTTTTTGTGCTGTCTGTGATGTCTTGGCAAGTTTACGTTCAGTATGTTGCCATTGCTTTCTGAACGACTGGCACCCATACCATTTTATGAAAACCATCGCACGGCGGTCTGCCGCCAAATCGCCCGCAGCTGTGTTTCGAACGCGGTATGCGGGATTACGAATTGCGTTCGTAAGCCCTTCGCCAGAAAGCGGTGTGTCTATATTGTAGCGGTACCAGGGCTTGTGTATTCCAGTTATCCCGACGGTAGGTCGCTACTGGTAGGGTCTCCCATGTCGGACAGGCCAAGGAGTAGGGACCAGACGAAGTGATACGTAAACTTGCTGCCTTGCAGCTTAACTGGGGACAATTAAAGGCAAATGAGAATAAACCCATACAAATGCCTGTCCAATTTACCGAGTCGCAGCCTTGACGAATCAATGCAGCGCAACTCATTAAATGATGATACGAATAGAAAATCGTAAAGAAGTATTTTCAGTTGAAATAAATGCATCGTTTGACATTCAACTACGCGGTTGAACTCGTGTGCGTGGTAGTGACATTTTCCTCAAAATATACTGAAGTGTGCGGAAGTCAAGGGAAAATCACATCTTCCCAAGAATGCGTTTCTTAGGTGAACATGCCACAAAATCAGCCCGTATGTTACCAGGGCCCTTAGGGTGAAGCAACACAATAACCTACCATACATGTCGTAAGAGGCAAATAAGAAGGTTAGCGTTTGGCTGGTTACCCCATCCCGTAGTGATTTGTTGTTGCAAAATCCAATCAGGCATGAACAAGTGTACAGATCAGGGGAGAACAATAACAAAACCAACGAAGAGAAAAGAGAGCTCTTCTAGAAGAGCTATGACACCACGTAAGGAAAGCCACGAGAATATCGCCGACTGACCTCCTTTCACATAGGAACATCTCGGGAATTGGCACCTGGAATGTTAAAACTACGCACGAATTAAGAAAGACGACACAGATGGTGGAAGAAATAAAAAATAACAAGAGAGTCATTCTGTTGGAACGCAAAGACAAATGAAATATAAGGAGACATAAAAACACATGTTGTTGGGAATTAGAGACAGTACTCGAGTAATTTTTTATTATCACTAATAGAATATTGCAGCATTACAATCACTAGCAGGAAGCCATGGTAGCACAGTGACTAGCATGTTTGCCTGCCGACAAGGTTTTCAAATGTTCGAATCCCCATCCATTCGGGGGATTTTCTGTTACATTAGATGGTCTCCCACTTGGCCGCAGCCTAAAATTAGCACAGGAAAATGTTCTGGAATGTTCGTTTTAAGCGGAGTCAACCTGGAAGTCCAGGTCTATTTTCAGAAACCCGTTGTTGCGATGGGGATTCGAACGTGGGCCGGCCGGCAGTTAGGCTTCACCTCTGATAAATAATGCATCATCTTTCACCGATTTGAGAACCCTCATTTACAGATTTGAAGATGAGTGCTCTAACCGTTAGAATTTCAACTCCTATCATTATACGCATGACCTATTCATCCTCAGGTGTCGCCACATTTCATTGTGGGAGCAATCCAGTGTGCTGGAGGGGTCGACCTGATACAACAGGCTGTGCATCACAACAACTGCAAGATGTTCTGAAAAAGGTGTGTTTGCGATGTTAGTCATTCTTAGAAGGCTGTAGACTCCATCTAGAGCAGTGGTTCTCAACCGGTGGGGAATTCCGCCCCCCCCCCCCGGGGGAGGGGGGAATTTTAGGGTTTCCAAGAGGGGGGGGGGGGATTAAGATTATTTCAAGATCGCGTTAATACAAGAACAGATTACATAATATTGTTTTCCCTCCATACTTTACAGTTCTGTTCTTCTCGGCCTTCTGAAATTCACTTTCTAACGTAAGTAGACCAGCAAATCACGTTTTATGTTGACGTGTAGACTTTTTCTAGCATGCGTTATTAAATTTAGCTTCCATTTTTTTTTACATATACTGTGTAGGGGCGGGGGGGGGGGGGTTATAGGGAGGAAATATGAAAGGGGTGGGGGTATTTATATGGAGGAAATAAGAAGGGGGGAGGGGATGACGTTCTGATAATATGGTGAAGGGGGCACGGATCAAAATAGGTTGAAAACCACTGATTTAGAGAGATGGGCTCACTCGACGGCCAAACCACCCGCTTCTCAGGCCTGCGTATTTAATGGTTGTCCTACAGATACAGGAGCTTTAATGACGCTCTTTATATTTCTTTTTTTCCCCATCCACCCTTTCTTCTTCTTCTTCTTCTTCTTCTTCTTCTTCTTCTTCTTCTTCTTCTTCTTCTTCTTCTTCTTCTTCTTCTTCTTCTTCTTCTTCTTCTTCTTCTTTTGCTGCTGCTACTACTGCCATTACTACTATTACAACTACTACAGCAACAACAACAATAAGTACTACTACGACTTCTACTACTACTACTACTACTACTACTACTACTACTACTACTACTACTACTACTACTACTACTACTACTATAACAACAACAACAACAACAACAACTACTACTACTACTACTACTACTACTACTACTACTACTACTAACTACTACTACTACTACTACTACTACTACTACTACTACTACTACTACTATTACTACTACTACTACTACTGCTGCTGCTACTACTACTACTACTACAACTACAACTACCACCACCACCACCACAACAACTACTACTACTACTACTACTACTACTACTACTACTAAAACAACAACTACTACTACTACTACTACTACTACTACTACAACAATTAAAACCACTAGTACTACTACTACCAATTTTACTACTACTACTACTACTACTACTACTACTACTACTACTACTACTACGACAAGTACAACAACAACAACTACTACTACTACTACTACTACTACTACTACTACTACTACTACTACCACCACCACCACCACTACTACTACTACTACTACTACAACTACTACTACCACCACTACTACAACAACAACAACAACTGCTACTACTACTACAACAACAACAACTACTACTACTACTACTACTACTACCACTATTATTACTACAACAACAACAACAACAACAACTACGACTACTACTACTACTACTACTACTGCTGCTGCTGCTGCTGCTGCTGCTACTACTACTACTACTACTACTACTACTACTACTACCACCACTACTACTACTACAACTGCTACTACTACTACTACTGCTACTACTACTTGTCGTGTGTTTCTTTAAAGTGTCGTCCCTGGAGTGAGGGAAATTAACACCCACATTATATTTTAACCCCATATCATTATCCTGGAGAATCCACTAGATTCCGTCCACCACACTCCCTCAGTTTATGGACACCTCTCTCTCTCTCTCTCTCTCTATATATATATATATATATATATATATATATATATATATATATATATATATATATATATATATATATATATATATCACTACTGGATCATGCCCCCTCTCATTCTTCCCCAACGCAACATACTCAACAACTCTAGCTTCTAATAATTAATAACAATTAATTTATTAAAAGAAAAGTGTAATATATGTGAGAAGTGTATGCGAAGAATGTGTGTCGTGTACTATAATGTGTGTAGAATCGGACCATCAGATCAGTAGCCCAGTCAGATCATCCTAGCAAGGTCACACCACAGCACGTTAGGTCAGCACAAGAAAACCTCACCCAGTGATGTATCTCTCCTGCCAGACGCTGACTTTCTTCTGTAGCTACTTGGTAATCCATCTACATGATCATCCGAAATAGATACAGTTCATAGTTTCACACTGATCATGGATCGGTTACACACTGCATCTTATAGGTCCTTATAGTTCTTAAATGTTCAATCCTTGTACTTGTGAATATAGGTATCATTGGCACCTTGCCGTCTTGACAGACGATAGTTTGTGCTTTAAAAAGGCATAATAACTTTTAACTATGGCGGTAGCGAGTGTGACTGATAAGGCCAATTTGCGCTGTAAATGTCCGTTCACAGTGGGTGCATGTGAACACGTGGTCATTTCCACCATCATGCACCATCTTACGTCTCAAACGCTTGGTGTGTGACTTTTCTGCAATAATTTTCTCCTTTGACTTTATTCCATTTCTGATATTTGCCCTCCATGCAACACTTTCAGCGGCAACTTGCTCCCAATGTGCATTATCAATGCCTGTATCAATCATGTCCCGCTTACACACATCTTTGTATCGTAGTAGAGGCCGACCCTGAGATCTCTTACCCGTCTGTAATTCACCAAAAAAGATATCCTTTGGTATTCTACCATCATCCATCCTCCTAAGATGTACTATCCATCTAAGTCTACGAAGACTGAGCATGGAATAAACTGTCACACAACCTGATCTTTCCAATACTTCAGTATTTGTGATTTTGTCTTGCCACTTAATACCAAGAATTCTTCGCAGACACCGCATATGAAAGCTGTTTAAGTTGTTCTCTTGGTGTGAGTAAGTTGTCCAGGTTTCACTGCCATAGAGAAGAGTACTAAGGACACAGGCTTGATAGACAAGGACTTTTGTTTTGGCAGTAAGCTTCCTGTTCTCCCAGACTCTTTTTCTTAACCTGTTCATTGTTGTTGCTGCCTTACCAATCCGGATGTTGATTTCCTGATCTAGGGATAATTTGCTATTTACCACTGATCCTAGATATGTAACATGGTCTACTATCTCTAGTTTGGCGTCGTTAATAAAGATTGATGGTACCCCATGTGCACCTTGTGACATAATCTGTGTCTTCTTTTTGCTAATTGTTAAACCAAATTCAGAACAAGCATTGGAGAATGCAGATAGTAGACATTGCAATTCTTCCTCAGAGTGGGTCGTAACTGCAGCATCATCTGCAAAAAGCAACTCTCTGATCAGTACCCTCCTAATTTTGGTCTTAGCCTTCAATCTCTGAGCATTGTAGAGGCCGCCATCTGAGCGTGAGTGAATGTATATACCACCATCCTGATCACGAAATGCATATTTCAGTAGAAGTGAAAAGTATATTCCAAAGAGGGTGGGAGCTAGTACACAACCTTGCTTAACTCCACTCTTGATTTCAAATTCTTCAGAAGTTGCACCATCAAACTTGATTATACCCTTCATGCCTGTGTGGAACGATTCCACAATGGACAGAAGAGTTGGTGGGCAGCCAATCTTCTTTAGTGCCTTGAACAGACCCTCACGACTGACCAAATCAAATGCCTTTGTGAGGTCGATGAAGGCAATAAACAGTGGTTGATTCTGTTCACGGCATTTTTCTTGCATTTGTCGCAATGAGAATATCATATCAGTGGTAGACCGGTTCTGTCGAAAGCCACACTGTGATTCGGGGTAGACTTGATCTCCTAGGACTTGAAGTCTGCGCAGAACAATTCTGGCAAATACTTTTCCAACAATACACAGAAGTGAGATACCCCTATAGTTGTTGCAGTCGCTCCGATCGCCCTTGTTCTTGTACAGTGTTATGATGCTTGAATCTTTGAAATCCTGTGGGACTTGTCCTTCACGCCAGCATAGCTCTATTAGCTGGTGGATCTGTATAGTGAGTGTGTCTTGCCCACTCCTGATAACCTCTATTGGAATCCCATCCTTACCTGGAGCCTTGCCAGATGCAAGTTCATTTATAGCACACTTAACTTCTGTTATGGTGGGAAGTGTGTCCAGGTGGTCAAGAGTTCGTAGAGCCTCTATGGCGTTGAGGGCATCATCCGCTAGTTTGGTCTTACTTGAGTAAAGCTCCAAATAGTGCTCTACCCATCTGTCCATCTGCTGTTTCTTATCAGTGATGATTTCTCCAGTCAAGGTTTTCAATGGTGCACTTCTTTTGATCACTGGACCACAGGCTTTCTTTATTCCTTCATACATGCTTCTTATGTCTCCCTTATCACTTGCGATTTGAATGGACTCACATAACTTGATCCAATAATCATTTGCACACTGCCTGGCAGCCTTTTGCACATCCTTCCTAGCTTGCCTAAGCTCACTCAGAGTGTTACGCGTTGGTCTTTCCTTGTTTCTTAAGAGAGCTTTCTTCTTCTTATCAATCAAGGGCTGCAGAGTCTCGCTGTTGGCCGCAAACCAGTCCTGCCTCTTATGATCCACATTGCCGTAAACCCCTACGGCAGTTTTATAAAGAGTTTCCTTAATTTGACCCCACTTTTCATTTACTGTACAATTTTCTGGTGTATCAGTGAAAGCGTCTTCAAGTTGCTGTTGAAACTGAAAGCACTTTTCAGGATCATGAGTGTTAATAATATTAATCCTGAGGCTAGATTTGTGTTTAGCTGTGTAGATTCTCTTTGGTCTCAGTCTAACCCTTGCAACAACCAAAGAATGATCCGTATCACAGTCAGCACTGTGGTAACTACGAGTCAATGATATATGGTTCAGATGTTGTCTCCGTGTGATGATGAAGTCCAGCTGGTGCCAATGGCCGGATCTTGGATGTTTCC
Source organism: Cepaea nemoralis (assembly GCA_014155875.1). NCBI lineage: Eukaryota > Metazoa > Mollusca > Gastropoda > Stylommatophora > Helicidae > Cepaea > Cepaea nemoralis. Next base: position 125,325 of record JACEFZ010007820.1, read on the forward strand.
ATGTGACCTTATGCATCTCTTTTGTTTTAAAAAAGAGTTTGTAATACATAGGTCATTACTGGTGCAATGCTCCAGCAGCCTTTGCCCATTTTCATTCATGCGACCGATGTGTATTTTCCAAGGCACACTGGCCATCTTGCCCACACGAGCATTGAAATCACCGAGCATATAAATGTAGTCAGATTTTGGAACTGCCTTGATCACGGAGTCTAACTCCTCATAGAACGAATCCTTCACATCATCAGAGGAATCGAGTGTCGGTGCATATGCAGTAATAATGGTGGCAAACCCACAAGAGGTTGCCAAGCGCAGGGATAATAGTCTTTCATTTCCTCCTGCTGGAATTTCAATCATTACCAGAAGCGAATTCTTCACTGCAAAGCCCACACCGTGTTGCCTTTTTTCTGCCTGCCCTCTACCCTTCCAGAAAAAGGTGTAGTTGTTTTCCCTGAGTGACCCTTCCTCAGCGAGGCGAGTCTCCTGCAGGCCAGCAATATCAATGTTTAGACGATTGAGTTCGGCATCAATCACAGCCGTTATTCTCACATCGTCAATATTGGTCAAGTCAGTGGAAAATCCTGGACACATGGTTCTCACGTTCCAGGTTGCAAGCCGTAGCTTGAGGTTTCTATTTTTATTTTTGTTTGTACCTGGTGCATTGGTTTTACAGCCTGCGATTCAGATTTTGTCCTAGCCCCAAGCACCCATTGAAGCAGGCAGGCTGTGGCGGATCAGCACCCAATTGTCTGGGGGCTGCCCAGCTTGAGGCGGGCGGTAGCTGATCAGTGACACCTATAGGTTTCTCCCACCGTCAGAGGCAACGCGTGGCGCCCCATGTCTACGCCAACTGACAAGGACTTATAACCCGTAACAGTTGCCTCTCGCTTTGATTCCGAGACCAGTTAAGACCAGGGATGGAGTTATTGCCTCTCCATAGCACAAAGCCTGGGCTAAAATATAGAGATCATGTGTTGCCCATGCAGCATGATCCCTCTCTCGGCCTGCCTAGTTTACTCCAGAGGAAAGGTAACACCCCTACATCTGGAACAAGATAAGCTGCAGAAGCTGCCGGATCAGCAAAGCAATGCTCTAACTGTCCGCCTGTCGGAGCTTCGATCCTAGACCAGTCGCCAACCAAGGCTTAGGGCCTAGTCTGCCCTGCCATGACATTTTGTCTTTAGCTTGCATTTCCTCGCACCAGGGTAAGGCTTGTACCCTCCCAATTGCGCTCTTCCGCCCGAAGCCGTTGGCACAATGTTTGGTGTCAGGTTTGGTAAGCGCCGCTCAACGTTCAGCGCTAACAGAAACCAGGTAGTACCGTCTACTGTTATACGGTAGCTCAGTATATAGGTATCACTTTTATTGTTAATACACTTGATCCTATCTATTGTCTATATTGTCTCAAATACAATGTCCCTTGTACTATTCCAATGGACTCTACAGCTCCATGTGGATGCTACGTTTAATGTTCCTTTTTACTCACTATTGTTCATATGATATGTGGTGTATCAACGAACATCGCCCATCCTAGGTGAACCTTATCACACAGGAATCATTATATGGTTTTGCTCATTTGAGCCATGTTCTGGTGGACCCTCCTGATCATGGGCCCAGCGTAAACACTATTGTACAAACTTTCTTCTCGGACATTATTCATTTCCTTAAAAAAAAAAACTTTGACTGTTCATCTTGTGTTCTTCCTCATCGGAGTAGAACATCCTCAAAACCAGTGTAGAGCTTCCTCCTAACTGGCGTGGAACCTGTTAGAGAAATAACACACCTGGTGAGAGCACTAGTCACTGATCCTACTAGCTGAGTGTAGGCCTACGGCCTCGCTCAGATATTTATCAGCGAACTAAACTCTGTCATAGAGCAGAGGAGCTCATCACCTTAGTCCAAATAAGGCTAAGACAAGGAAAGACCAATAGACAGAGTGCAGAACCCCAGTAGGCACCCCAGGGGAAGATCCCATCATTGGACATTTCCCCTATCTCCCAACCCATCCTCAATCTCTCCAAATATCACCCCACTACACTATTCTCACTAGCAGAGCTAATTCTCACTTCACTACCCTATTCTCAACTAGCAGAGTTAATTATCACTTCACTACGTTAAAGTCCTAAACTCTACTATCACCAGTCTATCCCACATTAACTACACCTAATGTAACCTTATGTAACCTTATGTAACACTGCTTTTCTCCTGAATCACATCTACAATTTGCCATGGCAGGCACGTGTAAATTAGATTTAATTAATCCCGCACACGGTAGACGTTTTTCAAATTCCAACAGAGGTAGCGAAAACACCGTCCGTCTTAGGCCAACTCTCTTGTTTACAATCGCTGTAACCAGCTAGGTTTTTCAAACAGACCTGAATTGTTCTAGTGACTTCCTTTGATGTCACACAGGTGTCCTCAAGGGCAACTAAATATTTCAGAATTATTCTCTCCCCCTTGTTCAACCAATGCAAAAGTTGTCTCCCTTGTTTCGACAACCAAAACAAGCCAGCGTGTTTCCTGCATTCTCCCGATCGGGCCACAACAACATGCCTACAATTTTCTGTCTTGTGGGGAACTCTCAAAGACGGCTGTACCGTTTGATCTCACCGCCTCCAGGAATAAACAACTCGCAGCTGCGAGTCAGACTGTCGCTGTTATTTGTATCATCTGATCGTTAATTCACAGTGATTTCGCGACACTACTACTACTACTACTACTACTACTACTACTACTACTACTACTATACTACTACTACTACTACTACTACTACTACTACTACTACTACTACTACTACTACTACTACTACTGCTGCTGCTGCTGCTGCTGCTGCAGCTACTACTACTACTACTACTACTACTACTACTACTACCACCACAACAACAACAACTACTACTACTACTACTACTACTACTACTACTACTACTACTACTACTACTACTACTACTACTACTACTACACTGCGGTAACCAAAGACTAACAAATTTGCCTGCTGGCCTTGTGGTCAGCAGTTTTATTCACAACAAAGACCGTCTGTAAAACTGACCTGAGCTTCTCGGTAGGGCCTAACCTAAAACGAATACCAGCAAATCTCTTGGGAAGTAAACGCAGCCGGCGTGAAACTGATCACGTCACGTTCCGATCGCCGATAGTAAAGAAAAATAACGATCTGACATTTTATGCCTAATGCGCCTTTAGGCTTGTACAATGGTTCATGTACTTTATATTGGCAAACAAGACACGTGAAAGATATTTGGTATTTAAAGGAAACACTAGACAACAGATTATACCTTAATCATCAAAGATTACATCTTAATCATCGGGATACATCTGTGGCCGATATTTCCCAACGTTTGTAATGGGACTTTTACTATTTTGTTTATTGTTTTGTAGGGGTTATAATTTGTAAAATTTCCATTTCTAAATATGTATAATATAGCTATTGTTTAAATTAACTTTTGAGCTCGAATAGTAAATAACAACCATAAGGGATTGTGACATTTGGCAAATGCATATGAAATTGCTTTAAGTTCCATGGGAGTTTAATAATTTATACACATAACTTGCAAAGTCCTTTAAAAGTTTAACACTTTTTGCAAACAAAATTTGAAGTGCATTACGAGTTTAACACTTTCTACACACAGCATTCGAAATTTCTTACGGGTTTAGCGTTTTCTACACACAACATTGGAAGTCAGTTAGGGTTGTAGCGTTTTCTACACACAACATTGGAAGTCAGTTAGGGTTTTAGCGTTTTCTACACACAATTGTCGGAGTCTGTTCTAGGTTGAACCTTTACTAGTGTATGTTCCTTGGATTTAACTTTACCAATGAACGTTTTTTATCCCCAGGTGGAAGTCCTCGACTCAGATGGGAATGCGACACCCATGTCAGTGAACGAAACAGTCCAACTGTCATCGAATCTGGCCCAGGTGGTTGAAACTGAGGCAACCACGATGGAAGACGTCGTTCTGACAGCAGACGTCATTACAGCCTTGAGCAAGATGAAAGCTACTGAAGAATCTTGGGGCAAGACCAGAGCTGTGATGATCATGGATGTGAGTAACACCCTGTTTACCTTTCGTAGAGCCTCTGTAACATAGTGGTCGCCTAGGCAGTTGAACGGGGTTCCATACCTAAGAGTGGCAGAATAATTATTATTTCTCATAAGTGCAGCGCTGGGATAGCCCGAAATGATGTAATTGTTATCGGATAGTTTTCAGAATCGTCTGGGCATGATCTGAGATAGTTTGGTGACGAGGAAGGAGACTGACCACTGTTAATGATTACGTCATGACCTATAATATGTGATAGCATGATACTTCACACCACAGCGGCAAGTTGTGTAATGTGAAAACCTTTACTTTTTTACCTGTCATGCCTTAAAACGATTGCCATTAATCGAAATATTATGCTTAATTCTCTTTCATATAGTCCACAATAATAACACTGTCTCAGAAAAAAGTAGTCTGCAACTGAATGAGTCATTATAATAATTCAAAACAATGTTCTCCCATGGTGAATTTGAATAACGAAGACACAAACAATAGATCACAAGATTAATTGCCTGACATATTTTGCTGCATTTCGTCAGGTGCATACTGCAGAAATCACACAACATAAACTAAAGTAATTAGATAAATCCTTGAAGATAAAATATAAAGTACAAATATCCATAAAGTAATTTGAATTGTCTACCGCGGTAATTATAGACTGACTATTATGTCTTTCTGTTAGCACAAAATTGGCTTAAGTAAATTAATGGCGATTGCTTTTGCCAGCTTCAACATGCAACCATTTCGTGTGTTAAACAGCGCGCGAAAAGCATTGTCCCTATCAATCACGTGACCGGTTTCCAAAATGTGCTATCCAATCGATGACGAAGGAGGTTTGTAGTGTTTCAGCTTGGCCCGGTCTCCATAGTCTTTGCTTATTATTCTGTCAATCCAATTGCGTATATGTTCGACCACCTCGTTGTTCATCTGCCTCTCTGTTCAGCCGATGTAGGTACACTGGCACATGCATATAAATATATTACAAATAAATTATAAATTATAAAAATATTGTAAATTGTAAAGTTGTATATTAATATTCTGTAGCTAAAGGAGTTCAAGTAGTGAATGTCTGAACCTGAAGGGGTTATTATAGCAGTAATCTATGGGTCGCAAGATAGGGGTGTCCGCTATCGAAGGAGAGGTAAGGTGCTTCCTTCCCTCCGTTAGCCTACGGGACTCCCTTGGGCAAGGCGGTGTACCCGTTTATCCCCCGCCCCCACCCCCTGTCTGTCTGTCAGTCAGTCAGTTAGTCAGTCAGTAAGTCTGTCTGTCTGTCTCAGCGTTCCACTACGTATCTGCTTATATCAGTGTTCCACTATATATCTATTTATCTCACTATATATATATATATATATATATATATATATATATATATATATATATATATATATATATATATATATATCACTGTTCTTCTGTATATCTATCTATCCCAATGTTCCACTACATATTATTTATCTCAATACTCCACTATGTATCTATCTCACTGTTACACTGTATATCTATCTACCTCAATGCTCCAATATGTATCTATCTCAGTGTTCCACTATATAAATATTTACCTCAATGCTCCACTATGTATCTATCTCACTGTTCCACTGTATATCCATCGACCTCAATAATCCACTATGTATCTATCTCAGTGTTCCACTGTATATCTATCGACCTCAATGCTCCACTATATATCCATCTCAGTGTTCCACTGTATATCTATCGCTCTCAATGCTCCACTATGTATATATCTCACTGTTCCACTGTATATCTATCTACCTCAGTATTCCACTATACATCTGTCTCTTCAATGTTCCACAGAACGTGGTGAAGACTGGCAGTATCTTGATGTCCAAGACCACTATGTGGAAGGCAATGTCCAGGGAGGATAAAGCCCAGTCCGTGTCCCTGCTTCTCGTTGCCCTAGAGTCGGCCATGGTTTCTATCGCAGACGACTTCGATGAGCCGACGGTGATAACCAAGAAGGACGCAAACATCGGTGAGTCATCGAGGAATGTTTACTCACGTAACGTCATTGACTCATGGTATCAGGATGCGCTGACACTCACATAAGCACGGTCGGACGAGGGTACGAGTCCTAGGTAAAGAAGGGACAGACTGATAACCTATTTCCCCATGCACTCAGGCCTACAAAATATTATGGTCCTAGGACATCACAGCACTATAACGGGTTTCTGCCGTGAGAATTTTAGTTATTTAGTAGGGCATTTAATGAGTTAGTCAGTTAGTTGGTTGGTTAATTAGTTAGTTAATTAGTCAGTCAGTACGTTAGTCAATCAGTCATTCCGTTAGTCAGCCAGTTAGTTAGTTAGTTGTTTGGTTGGTTGGTTGATTAGTTAGTTGTTTGGTTGGTTGGTTGATTAGTTAGTTAGTTGTTTGGTTGGTTGGTTGGTTGATTAATTAGTTAGTTGTTTGGTTGGTTGGTTGGTTGATTAGTTAGTTAGTTAGTTCTTTGGTTGGTTGGTTGATTAGTTAGTTAGTTAGTTGTTTGATTGGTTGGTTGATTAGTTAGTTAGTTGGTTGTTTGGTTGGTTAGTTGATTAGTTAGTTAGTTAGTTGTTTGGTTGGTTGGTTGGTTGATTAGTTAGTTAGTTGTTTGTTTGGCTGGTTGATTAGTTAGTTAGTTAGTTAGTTATTTGGTTGGTTGGTTGATTAGTTAGCTAGTTAGTTAGTTAGTTAGTTAGGTGGTTATTTGGTTGGTTGACGATGTTGATGATAACGATGATGATGAGTAAGAAGGTGGTGGTGATGATGATGATGATGATGATGATGATGAGGATGATGATGATGATGATAATGATGAGGATGATGACGAGGACAAGTACAATGATGATAATGATGAGGAGTAAGAAGGTGGTGGTGATGATGATGATGATGATGATGATGATGATGATGATGATGATGATGATGATGATGATGATGATGATGATGATGATGATGATGATAATAATGATGAGTAAGAAGGTGATGAGGATAATGCTGATGATGACAAGTAAGAAAATTACGATGATGATGATGATGATGTTAGGTTAGTTTTTAGAACGGGTAACTTTATCTGATATGCATTCGCATGCGCTTGCGTATATGTGTGAGTGTGTGTGTGTGTGTGTGTGTGTGTGTGTGTGTATGTGTGTGTGTGTGTGAATGTACGCGCGCGCGTGTGTGTTTCCGAGTGAATGGTTCAGTGTGAATTAAAGTACCAGTCTATGCCTACCTCCCCCAAGTCTAGGAGTGCTTAAATTCACATAATTTCAACCACGAGCGAGTTCACCCCATGCCTTATCTAGGCCAGTCAAGCAATATGCAAGCTTTCTGTCAAAACTTGTGGAGCTATTTATCTTCTCTCTGTGCCAGAAACTACTACTGGGTGATTTTCTGTCAGATAAGTAAAGTAAAGTAAAGTAAAGTAAAGTAAAGTAAAGTAAAGTAAAGTAAAGTAAAGTAAAGTAAAGTAAACTTCGACCTCCAGCACGGAGGTTGGAGCAGTAACAGCGGTCTACCGATGGTTAGAGGCGGCCACTGCAACACGCATTGCATTCATTACGGACTACAGGAGTATGGTTAGTAGGATGGAGAATGGAATGGTTCGTGTGCAATGGCTTTCCTCACTTCATAGGTTACAGATTGTGAGAAGCGTATGGGTATTTTTGCCCTGGCCATGCGGGAGTGAGGGGGAATGAACAGGTTGATAGGCTGGCAAGCGCATGCACCTCTTGGTGGTAGATTACCTATGAACAAGGGGGAGGTGGTCGAGCGCCTGTGGGACCAGGTGGAGAAGGCGAGGGAAAAAGACTGAGGACCCCAATGTGGAAAGATATGGCAGGGTTCTAGAAGAATCTCAAAACTGAGAGGGAAGACCAGGAGAACTTTCAGTCAGATAGCGGTGGAACGATTAGTAGTGTGACTCTTCCCTGGCTGTTGAGTGATGGGACGGAGCGTGTATGGGATTGTCCTGAGTGCAGTGATGTCGGTTCTTAGCTCAACTCAACTCAAAGAAGGATGTTTACGCGCTGTGAGGTGTATTTGACATACGATGCTAGCTCAATATTTTAAAGCCCCATCGGAATTTAGGAGGTTTTTGGAGTAAATCTCACACCGGCCTCCTTCACTTCACAACACATTTCCTGGTACTCGTGACAGGCTCGATCTGGTAGCTAAGATACATTTTTATAGGATAGTTTATATATTCAAAACGTATCATTACTTTTTCTGTCCTAGATATCAGTTCCTTTAAATCCATCAATGTCTGGATCAGAAAGGGCTAATATCATGAAAGTCTTATGCCGGGAGACCTGAAGTAACAATTTGGTAGCGTAGAAATAGTTACATATATAACCAGGGCATGGGTCATTATAATAACAATAACATTCGTGTGTTTTCCTCGGTTCAAAGATTGCTATGTCCTGTCGAGGTGGGAAAACTGAAGGAGGCATTGGGAGAAAGATGGTTCCTTGGTTTGTCAGTTGTCAATCCTCTGGAAGACTGAGACCTAACTCCCAAGTCCAATGCCTTGCCGTTCAGGTCGTACAGGTCCCTAAAGAAAGCTTCCATCTAGTGGGACCATGTTTGTGAAGAGATTGTTCTTTCAATCCTGCACCAAACTATCATCCCCACGGGCACTGTTGCAAATCTGGCTTTCCCCTTTGTAAGCTCAGAAACGAGGGGAATGTGCACGAGTAAACAATATGAAATAACACAGAGTAATGCAGCTTTACAGAACAGAATTGCGAACAATACAAGGACTAGCCTTCATCAGCAAACAAATACACACACAAAACACAACATATAATCACGAAGGTGACCCTATAGTGACTACGTGGAGGCATAAGAACGGGATGGGAAGAATAAAATGATGAACAATTTAGAAAAATGAAGAGAAAATGAAAATTTGAAGAAAAAAACAAGATATCTAGTAACGAGTTAGAGGAAGTAAATAAGTCTAAAACACTAATATAAACATATAACGATTAACAGGATGAGATATTGAGTACACTTAGTTGCAGTTGTAAACATTGTTAAAATATGAATACAATTAGTGTAACTGCGGTAAAGCTAGGAATGTGCAAGAGCACTACTGGAATAACACATCTGTAGATTATATCTGTCGGGTCATGGTTCAGAACAAAACATACGGGACTAGCCCAAGTGTGGTATTGTTTCCTCCACGGGTTGTTGGGTATTCCTTTGTCAACTGACTCCAACCCAATGTCCAGGAAGGACCAAGCGGTATGTGCATGTGTTCTCTCTCTCTCTCTCTCTCCCTCTGTCTCTCTCTGTGTGTGTGTGTGTGTGTGTGTGGTGTGTGTGTGTGTGTGTGTGTGTGTGGTGTGTGTGTGTGTGTGTGTGTGTGTGTGGGTGGGTGTGTGTGTGTGTTTTTTTTTTTTTTTTTTCCATGATCCTGCTTCTAGCGACAACTCAAGATGCCGGCAACGCCTGCAATCAATAACGATAACCAAGTCGACCGCGGCTAGTTGCCGGCCATTTTTCACTGTGTGGTTTATTGATAAGCCAGTCAACTGTTCTTTTGAGACAACGGTTACATTAAACAGCAATCAAAAATGATAACAGAATCGACCGCGGTTAGTTGTCGGACATTTTTCAGTCTGTTTATTGATAACACAGCCAGACTGTTCTTGTGAGAAAAAAGGTTGCAACAAACAACTGTCTGAAATCATCACTCAGAAAATAGCTGGTTTGACTTAATACTGAATACTAGTGTCCTCGGTACAAGCATGGATATAAAACAAGACACTGATAATTTCCTGGTGTCAAAAAGATGCTGCGATTCGAAAGTTATACGCAATATATATCCCGCGTTGACATCCTGTTTCAGGATATTGCGGTCAACACCAGCATCTTTCAGCTGTATGTTGATTCCTAGGCTAGATTACGCTCACCAGCACGTCACAACTTTCTGAGCGACCGGCTCCATACTCTCATAAGTCACTGGCGCGACTCGAACAGTTTCCAATTCTCGTGCGCTCACGTCAACCACGAGAGTATTCGGGTTTACGGAGAAAGCTGCTAACCCCTCGACCAGGAAGCTGCTAACCACTAGGCCAGGGAGACTGGCATATATATATATATATGTGTGTGTGTGTATGTGTGTTTGTGTAGGTGTGTGTGTGTGTGTGTGTGTCTTTGTGTAGGTGTGTGTGTGTGTGTGTGTGTGTGTGATAAAAATCCAAACTGTCAACGTTGTGTATGGTGTCGTATCTATTCAGGCTAAAGTCTGGCAGTGTGCTTTGAAGTCACTACACACCTGTGTGTGTATGTGCGTGCACGCGCGTAAGCATGTGTATATGTGTTAATTTTAGACCAATCTTTCCAACGACCAATCAGCATTCGAGGGGCAATGATGTATGGTCCATGCCGACTATGCTTACTTTCCCATAGAATGCTCTAGTACCAACCCTGTCTACACCGTATGCCCATTTAAACTACCATAGCTGAAAGTCACACATTAAAATTATAAAAGCTCTGAGAAATAATGAACGACACTCATACAAGTAATGACATCGCCTCACTGTTATTCCTTCATCGAGGCCCTTCATGACAAAACACTTTTCAGAGGCAGTAAAGACCGAGATCTGTGGAGAGCCATGAACCCCCACGCCAGCCAGCATGGCACTTGATGATGATAATGATATAAACAAACATTCATATCTGCTGTACAATCTTCATAACAAAACATTTTTTGTTGGGTGTTTATAGTAGTAGTAGTAGTAGTAGTAGTAGTAGTAGTAGTAGTAGTAGTAGTAGTAGTAGTAGTAGTAGTAGTAGTAGTAGTAGTAGTAGTAGTAGTAGTAGTGGTCGTAGTAGTTAGTAGTAGTAGTAGTAGTAGTAGTAGTAGTAGTAGTAGTAGTAGTAGTAGTAGTAGTAGTAGTAGTAGTAGTAGACATCTTTCAGTCCTGTATGACTATATAGTTGTGCCACTGGGGAGGAATCTGGCAGCAACTCTGGTGACTGTATAGTCCAATGCGAGAGTGATAATCTCTGTCACAGTTTCCACATCTGTAAGACGAGGCTAGTCCCGCAGTAAGTGACTGCATTTTCTGCCTGTGCCTCATATCCTCAGTTTGTTGGATCAGATTGTGCCCAATTAGCACCAGTCCGTTTCGTACATATCTTCTGCAGGAACACCTGTCTGTTGCAACTCTCTCCCACGTGTCTGGATCTATTCCAAGGGTTTTCATATCTTGTTTACACGCATCCCTGTATCGCATTTGGGGTCTTCCGGTTGGCCTTTTCCCTGTGGCTAGTTCTCTGTATAGGAGATCTTTGGGAATACGTTCATCCTCCATTCGAGATACATGACCCAGCCACAGGATGCGTCTCTGTGTGAGGAGGGAGTGCACTGTGGCAATATCCGCTCTTTCAAGCACGTGTTTGGTTGTTATGTGGTCTTTCCACGATATGCCCAGGATACGTCTCAGACATCTCATACAGGAGGAATTCAACTTTTTTTCCTGTTGTGAGTACAAAGTCCAGGATTCAAACCCATAGAGTAGTGTGCTAACAACACAATCTTTATATACTTGAACTTTTGTACGCTCTGTCAGTCTATTATTCTCCCAAACTCTCTTAGTTAACCTTGAAAGTGTTTGGGTGTACATAATTTTAAGGTTTTATGCTAAATCTCATCATTTTCCCTCAGTTGGTTACTCAGTTATGAATTCTTGTACGGAGGCAAACATTTTTGAACGCACTATGGTACGTCATGTGAACTGTATGTCTTTTCTATACTTCTATAAGTACTGATTTATTTCTTAAGCTATATTGATGGCATGAAGGGTTTTCCCAAAATAATATTTTTGAGGAAGTTATGGCCATACAGAGGGTCAGTTGGTGTAACGGTTATGACTGATGTCAACAAAAATGTGATAGTTCTAACACGTCACATACTCATGTCATGTTTTTTTGTGTGTTATGGGAGTATGAATACAGCATTTACGGTGACTTAATTTCCTGTTGTGTTTTACTTATTAGTTTCTACAGCCGTATCCAGTAACCAACTCAATGAATAAGAATAACAAGTAGTAAAGGACCAGTTGATACGCATTGAGGCTGTTGGGCATATGGTGCTTATCCCATTTTTGTATAGACCGATGGGGACTCGACGGGTGCTGTAGTCAGTATTATACCGGCCGACTTTACTTCCCAGAAAACTTATATATTGATTGTTAATACTCGTACCTTCGACAGATATGAATCTCAGTGCTGCCACCTCTATGTTGATTGTGATGCTTGTATCTCAGACAGATGTGAATCTTAGATGTGTCACTGAATGTTGATTGTCAATGCTCGTCCCTTAGGTGTGAAAATTAGAAGTATTACTGTATGTTGATTGTCAGGTCTTGTACTGTTGATATTAATCGAATAGGCATCACTGTATATTGACTGCCAAAGCTCGTCACTTAGATGTAAAACCTAGAGATGTCACTTGTATTTTGACTGTCGATGCTCGTTCCTTAGATGTTAATATTAAAGGTGTCACTTGTAAGCTGATTGTCAATTCCAGTTTCTTACGCAGGATATGAATATTAGAGGTGTCACTTGTAAGATGATTGTCAATTCCAGTTCCTTACGCAGGATATGAATATCAGAGGTGTCACTAGTAAGCTGATTGTCAATTCCAGTTCCTTAGACAGGATATGAATATTAGAGGTATCACTTGTAAGCTGATTGTCAATTCCAGTTCCTTAGACAGGATATAAATATTAGAGATGTCACTTGTAAGCTGATTGTCAATTCCAGTTCCTTAGACAGGATATGAATATTAGAGATGTCACTTGCACGTTGACTGTCAATTCTCCTCAGATGTCGAACTTCGTGTTGTTGATATAGACGACCTAGATGGAGAGACCGGCCAACTAGTCTACGGCTCTGAAACATCAGACAACACATTCTCTATCCCAGTGGAAACTCTAAGGCGCTTCAGCAAAGGTCAGTACGTAACAGATAAGTGTAACAAGCAAGTGTTTATTAGGCTGCATTTAATGTGTCTGAAGTACTGGTTCACGAGTGTGCTGTTTAGTTTTGTATTACACGCGTGTTGTTTGTAGTTGACCAGTTGTAATGAGTTGTCAGCACTCACTGGCTCTTGTGTGTAGATACATCGGCACTCATTGGCACTTGTGTGTAGATAAATCGGCACCCACTGACTCTTGTGTGTAGATACATCGGCACTCACTGGCACTTGTGTGTAGATAAATCAGCACTCGCTGGCTCTTGTGTGTAGATAAATCGGCACCCACTGACTCTTGTGTGTAGATAAATCAGCACTCGCTGGCTCTTGTGTGTAGATACATCGGCACTCACTGGCACTTGTGTGTAGATACATCGGCACTCATTGGCACTTGTGTGTAGATAAATCGGCACCCACTGACTCTTGTGTGTAGATACATAGGCACTCACTGGCACTTGTGTGTAGATAAATCAGCACTCGCTGGCTCTTGTGTGTAGATAAATCGGCACCCACTGACTCTTGTGTGTAGATAAATCAGCACGCGCTGGCTCTTGTGTGTAGATACATCGGCACTCACTGGCACTTGTGTGTAGATACATCGGCACTCATTGGCACTTGTGTGTAGATACATCGGCACTCATTGGCACTTGTGTGTAGATAAATCGGCACCCACTGACTCTTGTGTGTAGATACATAGGCACTCACTGGCACTTGTGTGTAGATAAATCAGCACTCGCTGGCTCCTGTGTGTAGATAAATCAGCACTCACTGGCTCCTGTGTGCAGATAAATCAGCACTCACTGGCTCTTGTGTGTAGATAAATCGGCACTCACTGGCTCTTGTGTGTAGATACATCGGCACTCAGTGGCTCTTGTGTGTAGGTAAATCAGCACTCACTGGCTCTTGTGTGTAGATAAATCAGCACTCACTGGCTCCTGTGTGCAGATAAATCAGCACTCACTGGCTCTTGTGTGTAGATAAATCGGCACTCACTGGCTCTTGTGTGTAGATACATTGGCACTCACTGGCTCTTGTTTGTAGATAAATCAGCACTCACTGGCTCTTGTGTGTAGATAAATCGGCACTCACTGGCTCTTGTGTGTAGATACATCGGCACTCACTGGCTCTTGTGTGTAGATACATCGGCACTCAGTGGCTCTTGTGTGTAGATAAATCGGCACTCACTGGCTCTTGTGTGTAGATAAATCGGCACTCACTGGCTCTTGTGTGTAGATACATCGGCACTCACTGGCTCTTGTGTGTAGATACATCGGCACTCACTGGCTCTTGTGTGTAGATAAATCGGCACTCACTGGCTCTTGTGTGTAGATACATCGGCACTCACTGGCTCTTGTGTGTAGATACATCGGCACTCAGTGGCTCTTTGTGTAGATAAATCGGCACTCACTGGACTCTTGTGTGTAGATAAATCGCACTCACTGGCTCTGTGTGTAGATAAATCAGCACTCACTGGCTCTTGTGTGTAGATACATCAGGCACTCACTGGCTCTTGTGTGTAGATACATCGGCACTCAGCTGGCTCTTGTGTGTAGATACATCGGCACTCACTGGCTCTTGTGTGTAGATACATCGGCACTCACTGGCTCTTGTGTGTAGATACATCGGCACTCGCTGGCTGCTGTGGTCAACATCACGTCGGCAGCCGTCACTTGCCATGCTGTTTACCGATCCTGGAAGCACAGATTTATTTTAAAACGCGTTTTGATGTAGATTCGGATCCACCACCGAAGAGAGTGGTTGCTGTCTCTGGAGCGGCCTGGACTGCAAAGCTAAGTTTCATCTTCGTGCCAGGACATGCGGGAGTACAAGGAAATGAGCGGGCTGACAAGCTCGTAGGTAACGCTACTGTGGAGGACGGACGCGCAATGGATCAGGCTGACATTCTGAAAGCTCTACGAGAAGTAAGACTTTTGCGAGAACCAAGTGAATCTACAACCATGGTTAGAGTGCGAGAACAGCAAATTAAAAGAGGTATGGCCAAACAAGAATACTATGCAGGAAGCCAAAGAAGATTAATAAACCAACACAGAACTGGTGTCGTTAGCTGCTACGCTCCGCGGGATTTGCTGAGGAGGGGATCCGAGCACTTATGAACTGAATGGTTCGATGTGCAATGAGGATGATCTGACGACTAACTAACTAACTAACTTTGATGTAGATTCGAACACATGTCCACCGGACCTGAAAGCCAGCTTACTAGCAGCAGCGCTATCGCTGAGCTCATCTTTAACTCCACTATTGCTTCGTGCAGTTTTTCAATGCAAGTACAGTAAAACTTCGATTAACCGTCAACATCCGGAACAGAGTTGTGACGGATAACCGAATAGGCGGATAACAGAAATCTCTTTATACATATGTACAGTAACGTGATTTCATTACGGGCTGTCCATTCGCGGTTATTTTATAAAGTCACAATACAAATTGCCGGATACTCTGACCGTGAGACAGTGTGAGACGGAAGTAAAACACATGTTAATCGCACTTGCCAAAACTAGTGGAGCAGGAAATGCGCACTTTGAGTCTGTTACCAGAAATGGAGGATAGAGGGAGGAAGAAGAAGGAGAAGGGGTCCGGGGGGAGGAGAAGAAGAATGAGGAGGAACAGGGCGTGGTAGAGGAGGAGGGGTGGGGAAAAGGGGGAAGAAGAGAAGAAGAAGGGGGAGTGGTGGAGGAGGAGGAGGAGGAGGAGGAGGAGGAGGAGGAGGACAAGGAGAGGGTCGAGAGGAGGAGAAGCGGAGGAAGGAAGAGGAGATGGTTGAGGAGGAGGAAAAAGGAGGGGGATAATGAATATAAGAGGGAAAAGGTGATGGTGATGAGGTGGAGAAGGAGGAACGTAAGAAGGAAATAGAAGATAGGTTATAAGGAGGAGGAGTAGGAGGTGTTGAGGAGGCTGAAGAAGAGGAAGGTAATGTAGACAGGTCTAAAAATGTCTGTAAGTTATTACAGAAGGTAATGTAGACAGGTCTAAAAATGTCTATAAGTTATTACATAAAATGGAATATATGCTGTTTTTAGGTCTCAGTCGATTCCTATTGTTCTTTGCAGGGAGACTAATCAAGGTTGTGTTTATTACACATTACTCAATGTCGGACATTTGGAATAACCGATCTAGAAAACGGACATTATCTGGACAGCCAAACGGCCAGAACCTCACTGGGGACAGACCTGTAGAGACAGCAGCAGGCCTAGAAAATGGCCATACTCACAAAACTACAGACCGCGAAATTGTCAGTCACATCCTGAGCGCCTCCCTGGGCAAAGATAAGCATAGTCAGCTGAGGTTACCCAAGCCGGTTGTTTTCACAATGAAACATCTTGAGGTTTGTATTGCTGTGTTGTGAAATTTGTACGTTGTAATTGTGAGTATTATGTTCCTTAACTGATTCGATGCCACAATAAAAAAAAATAAAAATATAAAAAAGTAGGTTAGGACAAGAACAGATGGTGGAAAATGAGAATTAGAGGTGTGTTAAGATATAACATTAAAAGTTGTTTATATGGTGGCAGACATATTCTATTAAATATTAAATTAAAGGGGTTGCATACGGAAAACTACTGTATATAAGTCCTTAGCGGACATCGAAAGCTGCTTAAGACGATTAATCTTCCCATGACACTATGATTTAGTGCCAAACACACACACGCGCGCGCGCGCACACACACACACACATACACACACACACACAAGGCTTGGACCAGACATGGTACATAAACAAATGTACAGCTGTTATAATGTAAATTAACTGAGCATTGAAATAGCGGAAGATACCATGAAAGAAAACACATAAAACGGTGATCCTAGTATGGCGATATATCGTCCTTCTATCCAAATAAGAGGTCATATTTGACGATTTATTATCATTTGGCACCGAATCAGTTAAATTTTGTCATTGTTGTCGTTATCATTGTTGTTATTGTCGTTATCGTTGTTATTATTGTCGTTATCATTGTTGTTATTGTCGTTATTGTCATTATCGTTGTTATTATAGTCGTTATCATTGTTGTTATTGTGTTATTGTCGTTATCGTTGTTGTTATTGTCATTATCGTTGTTATTATAGTCGTTACGTTGTTGTTATTGTCGTTATCGTTGTTGTTGATGTTGTTGTTACCTTCATCGCACTGAATCGTTGTCGTCATTTAGAGGCGATAAGTTCGAATCCCGATAAGATAACTATAGCTGTCAATGTTTCTATTATCTATCCTGTACTCCAATCTCTACTTATTTCCATTATTTCTATGAGTGCCACCCAATATCTGTATTTTATTTATGTACCATTTCACTTTATTACGTTTAGCTATCAATAGTGTCTCTTCTTTAAATATTCTTAATATTCTAGATCCAGCATTACAGTCCGATATCACTTTGTGTGTGCAGTTATTTTCCACTTTTGCCGCTAAGGGTCGAGAATGGATATTGTTGACGCTCCAACACCCCATGGCTGGCACTGGATAATGTCATTCCGTGTAACTCTACACTGTTTTTGATGTCGTTAATCGATTTTCTTCTCGTTGGCCTTCTTACTGTCATATCATATCTTCTTTGATGTAGCGCCAGTAGTTAAAAGCTTGGTTAATATTCAAATCTGAGACCTATGGTGCTATTTCAATAACTTGATACGAACTATATCCATATTCCATTTTTGTGAATTGAGATGAATGATAGACCTGGTTAATGATGGAACTGCTGCATCACTGAGGAGTGATTTAATGCACGATAAGGCAGATATGGTGAAGGCCCTCTGAGAACGCGTGAATAATGCAGACACGATAGACTAGAGAGAATGCGATAGCAGGTGTTAGTCAGAGGATCTGGTAGACCAGTGGTTCTCAACCGGTGGGGAATTCCCCCCCCCCCCAGGGGGGAATTTTAGGGTTTCCAGGGGGGGGGGGGGGAATGAAGACCATTTCAAGATCACGTTAATACAAAAACCGATTACTTGATATTGTTTTTCCGTTCATACTTTACAGTTAAGTACGTCTCATCCTTCGAAAATTCATTTTATAAAGTCAGTAGACCCACAAATCATGTTTTATGTGGATGTCTAGACTGTTTAGTATGTGCTATTAAATTTTACCTTACATTTTTACGTAAACTGTATAGGGTGGTGGGATTTTTAAGATAGGAAATATGAAAGGGGGGGGGGGGGGTGAATTCTGAAAATACGATGAAGAGAGGAACGGGCCAAATTTTTGATAGGAAGGGGGGGGGGGGACTGACGTTCTGAAAATATGGTGAAGGGGGGAATGGGCCAAAAAAGGTTGAGAACCACTGTGGTAGACAGTCGCCACTCAGAGGTAAAGCAAGACGGATATATAATCAAATTTTGAATAACGAAGATACGATGTGCAGAAGTCACACAACATAAATTAAAGGGATTAGATAAATCCTTCAAGCTGAAATAAACACATATTCACACAGTAATTTCAATTTTCTACCACGGTAATTTTAAACTGACTATCATATCTGTTTGTTTGCACAAGACTGGCTACTGCCGATTAATGGCGACCATTTTGTGTATGATTTCTGCATTATGTATTGACGAGATGCAGCGAAACAATCCAGGCAATAAATCGTGCAATCTATTTTTATGTCTTCGTTATTCAAATTCACTACAGCAAAACATCGCTTTGAATATAATCAGATTGCAACGGGCACCATTAGTATTACTAGTCTGCGCTGGCTGTTGAAGATGATGACTCAGTGCTAATGGGAATGCCAAAAGTGCAATTATGTCAGTTCTTGACTCAGCTCAACTCAACTCAACTCAATGATAGCACTTGCTAGGCGTGTCCAGTTGGTCATGAGTCGAAATATATTTCCTCCTACAAAAAGGCGCCGTTGTTATTTGAAAGCGACAGATTAATATTCCGGTTTGGTAATTATAGCTTTCAATATTTCCATTGTCTAGTCTAGAGCAACACTGCAAATCGGTGGTGAGCGGCTAATTTCGATTGTTAATATTTTGTTAACTTTCGCTATCTTTGAATTCAAGCGTAGTACACACACGTGCTACTACACCGCCTACCTCATCGCACAGAAACCCAAGCTGCAAAATATAACGAATCATGAATACATCTAAAGGTCAAGTGTGAGATGGTTGATGTCATATAGACTTCATTTTGTTGGATTAAATCTGAGGGTCAGGTGTGAGATAGTTGATGGCATATAGACTTCATTTGTGGTTAAATCTGAGGGTCAGGTGTGAGATAGTTGATGGCATATAGACTTTGTGTGTAAAAGACATAAGAAAAATCTGAGCACGTTCAGCGATTATGTCCTCTTACATCTAAATGTAATCTGAATGTTTTCAAAGAGGCTAAACACAAAGACAGCTTATCAGAACGAAGCATATGTCATTGCTTGGTTGTATTGTGTGAGTAAACAAACAAACAAACAAACAAACAAACAAACAAGCAAACAAACAAACAAACAAACTTTATTTTCAAAGGGTTAAGAATTGGGCACGCGGGCCCGTCTAACATTCTGCCCTTCTATTATTCTCTTTCATACATTATATCATACATTATATCATTCACACATCATTCAAGGCTAACTGAAAACATCAACAATATAAAAGATATGCATTATAAAGGCATGGGGATAATGAAAAATCAATACTACACGACTCAGTAAGAGTAATGACTGGTGTGGCACTTGTTATTAGCTATGTGGAATATACTGATCTACCAAAAGGGGACTGGCTGTTACACGGAGAAATAGAGGAGCATACTGAAACAGCTGAAAAGATGTTTGAAAATTAATATAGAAGAAGATAGTGATATAAGATTCATGACATCTTTTCAAGGTCAAGTGAGTTGTTGCATGTCTTTACGGAACGCCATAATCAACCCCAGCATTCGCTGTTTGTGATTTTCTAGGCAATGTAGTTTACCCTTGCTTTCTGCACAGTCAACGCTCATACCATTGTGAAATGCAATGCAAAGCGATGTGCTCCGAATCGCATACGAGTGACTTCGAACCCTGTCAGTCGGGATTTCGAAGCTGCATTCAGAAGCCACAGAAGCAGACATCCATCAAAGCATAGAAAAATTTGACGCGCTATGTCTGGATAAACAAAAACTATTGCTATGGTAAAACTATTTAAAGGCAATGCCGCTGGAGCATATTCGATTGTGTTACATCTGTACGATCAAACTAACGTGCTGTCTACTTCTCTGTGTCGAAGGAGTTACGAATGCAATTCGCAATCCCGCATACCGCGTTCGAAACACAACTGCGGGTGATTTGGAAGCAGGCCGCCTTGCGTTGGTTTCCTTACAACGGTATGAGTGCGGGTAGTTCGGCAAGAAATGGCGAGTTGCTGAACATAAACTTGCCCAGGAGTCTCAAACAGTGAAAAATGCTGGAGTTGACTGCTACGTCCTGTAAAGGATAATTAACTAACTTCTATTCGTTTTACTTCAATAGGAGATCGACATCAAATACACCCCGCTCTGCTCCTTCTGGGATATCAGGCACAAGTGAGTAGATTTTGTTGTACCTTGTGAAAATTAAGTAAGCGTGAGATAGAAGGCATCTTGTCATCAAATAATTGAGATGTCAATACGAGTGCGGCAGTTTGGGGTGTGTAAAGACGATAAAACAAAGAAAACTTAAATATTTTGGTCACTTGAAACGTCATGAAAGTTTGGAAATGAACAATAATGGAGGGGTATATGCCTGGGAAGAGAGGAGGATTAAGGCCAAAGAGAAGATGTGTGCAGGATGTGGTGGATGATCTCCAGATCGTGTATCGACGCGGGGCATTTTGCTTATTACCGAGAAGTTTTCCGAAAGGTTATGGGAGCGAGGACATTCTACTGAAAGAATGAATAAATGAATGAGTGTGCGTAGAGCGTAGAGCTACAGGATCCCTGTAGCGCGGTGGCTTGCATGCCGGCCCGGTGATCGTGAGTTCCAATTCCCATCGAGACGGATATTTAAATTGACCTTGTCCCCTAGGTCGATCTATCCTAGACAGGTACCAGAAAATGATAGGGAAATAAATGGTGGCCATAGTGACATTCACCACATCAATTTCGAATGCCGATTCATTCATTCATTCATTCATTCATTCATTCATTCATTCATTCATTCATTCATTCAGTAGGATGTCCTTGGCAGAACATCGCTCCCATAACAATCATCCGGAAAACTTCTCGATCACAAGCAAGATGTCCCGCGTCCGATACATCCATCTGGAGATTATCCGCCCATCCTGCACCCATCTTGTCTTTGGCCTTCCTCTTCCTCTCTTCCCAGGCATATATCCCTCCATTATTGTTCTCTCCAAACTTACATGACGTTTCAAGTGACCAAAATATTTCAATTTTCTTTGTTTTATCTTCTTTAATAGCCAACTCTCTTCAATATTTACTTCCTGAAGTATGGATTCATTTATTCTTTTTTTTAAACCCAAGATATTCTTAGAACCCGTCTATAACATTTGTATTCAAAGGCATTTATGCGCTGTTCAGCTTGTTTAGTAAGTGTCCAGATCTCACAGGCGTATGTTGCAATGTGAAAGATGCATGCTCTTAAAAATCTAATTGTTTTAGTTCTGTCTGTCCTACTCCATCATTTATATAGTTGTTTTAGTCTTTGAAGAGCAATTGATTGATAGTCGTCGTTTAATTTCTTTCATTGTGTCACCAGTTTTGGTGATCAATGACCCAAGATATTCAAAATTTTCCACCACCACCAATCTTTCCTCATATACTTAACATACCTCAAGATTTCATAAGGCGATGAGTTATTTTTATTTGTTCGTCCAATATTTTTTTCAATTTTTTTGGATTATAGCACTGTATCTGTTCACAGCAGAGCTGTGTTATTAGCACCTATCGGCAGACACATCCGATTTCTACCCGGCATTTGTTGCCTAGTTAACCTTTCAGTGCAATCTGGTAGAACATTTCACGGCCACAGAGTTGCGACATCATCTTCTTTCCTCCATCTCTACAGGCGGTGTTTCCTAACAGGTCCTTCGAGACCATTCGAATGCATGCTAGGCGAGCCTCAAGGAAGACATGCCAATCGGGCCTCTAGAGAAGACATGTCAAACCACAGGCAAACCCCACTATCTAAGGAGGTTTCCATGAATGTAGAGCCTACACGTGAAGCAAGCTCTGGTACTAGGCTCACCCGTGTAGTTTCATAGGATATTTCACAGTCACGGAAGTGTGTGTGTGTGTGTGTGTGTGTGTGCGTGCGTGTGTATGTGTGTGTGTGCGTGCGTGCGTGTGTGTGTGTGTGTGTGTGTGTGGAGGGGAAAGGTCAAGTGCCTTGGGTAACTCTCTTTATTGCGTCTCAGGAGCTCCTACAGAACGTACCAGTTCATGTAGTGGATAAAACATGTCTTGAATGCAGCAGGAGTTAACAATGTGTCCTCGGGATTTAACCAGCTCTGTGATAGATAAGACATTTTGACTGCAGCGGGATGTAAATATGTGGCATCATGATTAAAACACACTTCTGTTTCGCTACAAACAGTTCAAGTACTGAAATTTTTCGTGTCACGAGGAAAGACTATCAAGAATCTTCTCTCATGGTCTTCCTCTGTCTTTCTTTCCATAAATATTTCTGCTTGGTACAATATGTGGGAGTTGTTTTCTCCTCATAATTGGTGAAACATATGTTGCCCGTCTCGTCTATAAACTAAAAATTCCAATCTATTCACGTAGTAGTAGTAGGCCTCTTTCAGTCCTGAAGGACTATAGAGTTGTGCCGCTTGGGAGGTGCCTGGCAGCACCGCTGGTGACTGTATAGTCCAATTCGAGAATGACAATCTCTGTCACAGTTTCCGCATCTGTAAGACGAGGCAAGTTCCCGCAGTAAGTGACTGCTCTTGAGCCTGTGCCGTCTCTCCTCAGTTTTTTGATCTGATTGCGCTCAAA
The DNA here is from genome assembly GCA_014155875.1 of Cepaea nemoralis. Taxonomy (NCBI): domain Eukaryota; kingdom Metazoa; phylum Mollusca; class Gastropoda; order Stylommatophora; family Helicidae; genus Cepaea; species Cepaea nemoralis. The sequence goes on from JACEFZ010007820.1 coordinate 148,276, forward strand.
GAGCACCAGTCCGTTTCGTACGTCTCTTCTCCAGGAGCATCTGTCTGTTGCAACTCTCTCCCACGTGTCTAGATCTATTCCAATGGTTTTCATATCTTGTTTACACACATCCCTATATCGCATTTGGGGTCTTCCGGTTGGCCTCTTTCCTGTGGCTAGTTCTCCGTAAAGGAGATCTTTGGGAATACGTTCTTCCTCCATTCGAGATACGTGGCCCAACCACCGGAGGCGTCTCTGCTTGAGGAGGGTGTGCACTGTTGGAAATATCTGCTCTTTCAAGCACCTGTTTGTTTGTTATGTGGTCTTTCCATGTTATGCCCAGGATACGTCTCAGGACATCTCATGCGGAAGTGAATTCAACTTCCTTTCCTGTCTTGAGTACAGGGTCCAGGATTCAGACCCGTAGAGTAGTGTGCTAACACACAAGCTTTATAGACTTGAGCTTTTGTACGCTCTGTAGTCTATTATTCTCCCCAAACTCTTTTAGCTAGCCTGGAAAATGTTGTGGCTGCCTTTCCAATGCGTCTGTCGATTTCTGTCTCTAATGAAAGATTATCTGATATTGTCGATCCCAAATACACAAAATCATGGACGACTTTCAATTCGTAATTAGAGATTTTGATTGACGGAGGCGCATCAGCGTCTTGTTCCATCACCTGTGTTTTATTTAGGCTAATGGTGAGCCCAAAGTCTTTGCAGGCAGCTGCAAAACGATCTATGAGCCTTTGGAGATCTTCTGCTGTATGAGTAGTCAGTGCGGCATCATCTGCAAAAAGTAGTTCTCTTACGCATCTTGATCTTATTTTGGTCTTTGCCTTTTAGTCTTGATGGGTTAAAAAGTTTGCCATCAGATCTTGTGTGGAGGTAATGCCTTCAGTGGCAGTCCAATGCTTGCCTTAAGAGAACAGCAAAGAAGATACCAAAGAGTGTAGGAGCAAGCACGCATCCCTGCTTTACTCCGCTGCTGAGCTGAATGACTGGGATGTTGAGCCGTCAAATAAAATGGTCCCCTGCATGTTTTCGTGGAATGATTTCACGAGACTAAGAAGGGTGGGTGGACATCCAACCTTTTCAAGGACCTTAAAAAGGCCGCTTCTGCTCACGAGGTCAAATGCCTTTGTGAGGTCGATGAAGGCTATATATAATGGCATTCCTCTGTTCTCTGCACTTCTCTTGGAGCTGCCGGAGTGTGAAAATCATATCGATGGTGGACCTGTTGGGTCTAAATCCGCACTTGCGATTCGGGGGTAGATTCTTTCAGCAAGAATGTGTAATCTTTTAAGGATTACTCTGGCAAAAATCTTGCCTGTAATGCTGAGAAGGGAAATGCCGCGATAGTTGTTGCAGTCGCTTCTGTCGCCTTTGTTTTTATAAAGGGTAACGATGTTTGCGTCTTTCATATCTTGTGGTATTGATTTTTCTCTCCAGCAGAGCTGTAATATTGCATACAGTTCTGGGATGATTGTTTCTTTGCTACATTTTAAAATTTCAGGTGGAATACTATCTTTTCCAGGTGCCTTGCCGGATTTGAGAGAGTCTAGTGCTTCGCTGATTTCTGTGAGGCAAAGTTCGTTATCCAAGGCATGCATGGCGGACTGTTGATCGATGGCTTCCAGAGCTTCTTCGCTGACAGTGTTATCCACTGAGTATAGCTCTGAATAGTGTTCTACCCAGCGATCCATTTGTTTCGCTCGATCTTTTATGATTACCCCCTCAATTCACGTAATAGTGAAATAAACCGAATTAAAATATGCAGTTGTGACAATGACAAGTGAATTTATGGAATGTGAATGAACAAATTAGGAAGAATTAGGAAGCAATGGAGATTTGGTTCCTGAGACGAATGCTGCGATTACCCTCGACAGTCGGAGTAACCAACATTAGTCTGAAAGAGGCTAATGAAAATAGAACATTACATACAACTATAAGAAAGAGACAAATAGCATTCTTGGGAGAGCGCGCCATCAACGCCTGCGTCATGTGACAGAGCACATGATGATGACTGAATAAACTAAGTTAGTTAGTTGCATCTCCTTTACATGACGTCACATCATATTTTAGCTGTTTGTGATCTCTTGGCAAGTTTAAGTCCAGTAGTTTGCCATTGCTTTCTGAACAACCGGCACCTATACCATAATTTTGAAAAACCCAACACAGGGTGGTCTGCGAATAGACTAAATCAATTGGAATTTCTCCAGTTCATCTATTGATGCCATAGAAGATAAGGTGGTGCCTATGTGTTTATTGTTGCCGCTTCTGTTGCTTCTGCTGTTGTTATACAGTTATTTATTTATTACAGTAAAGAGTTCGGATATTGGTCACAAGAAGGCTGCGAGCTAGTGGCAACGAACAAGACTCACACCACTTGTGAGTGTAATCATATGACAAACTTTGCCATATTGATGGATGTTCATGGGATGCAGGTAAGTACAGCATACACCTGATACGTGCTCTTTTACCTGACTGTTATGACTTTCTATCTTGTTAGAATACAAATATTCTCCACATATACAGACACCGCATGCAGATAGATAGGTACGAGGCGGTTTCAAATGAAATCCTTACATGTTTTTTTGTTTTGTTTTGGGTGTGAATATATTTTGAAAAAGTACAGACCAATTGTATCATTTTTCGATGTAGTCACCACTGCGTTCAATGCAAGTCCTCCAGCGTCGATGAAGTGCTTGGATTCCTGCAAAAAAAAAAAAAATTCCTTGGTCGCGTGTGTAACCACTCATGCACTTGCCGTACCTCTTCATCGGGACTGAAAAGCTTAGAAACTTCCATTTCAGTCATACACTTGCTGGACTGACAGGCGTGCATCACCGAACTGGACCTTCATTTCAACGATGAATTTCTATAGGCTTCACCCCTTCACTGATCAAAATACGGATAACAGAATGCTGCTCCTCTTTGGGGTATGTCAAAATTGGGGCGGCCAATTTTAAACTGTCCTTGTGATCGTCACGATGTTCCACTGCATCGTGATGTCATGTGCTTAACACTCTTGATATACTTAACAATAGCATTGACATGTTACAAGACAATGGCATGGTTATTGTAATTTCTATCACACTTGTACGGTTTTTATTTGAAGCCCCTCGTAGACAGACAGACAGACAGACAGACAGACAGACAGACAGACAGACAGACAGACAGACAGACAGACAGACAGACAGACAGACAGACAGACAGACAGACAGACAGACGGACGGACGGACTTGGAGGGAGGGAGAAAACGAACGAACGAACGAAAATCTTTATTTTCAAAGGGTTAAGAATTGGGCACATTCTGCCCTTCTTATCTATTTCCTCTCATACATTCTTTCATTCAACATCTTTTGAGATAGATAGATAGATAGATAGATAGATAGATAGATAGATAGATAGATAGATAGATAGATAGATAGATAGATAGATAGATAGATAGATAGATAGATAGATAGATAGATAGATAGATAGATAGATAGATAGATAGATAGATAGATAGATAGATAGATAGATAGATAGATGGATGGATGGATGGATGGATGGATGGATGGATGGATGGATGGATGGATGGATGGATGGATGGATGGATGGATGGATGGATGGATGGATGGATGGATGGATGGATGGATGGATGGATGGATGGATGGATGGATGGATGGGCATTCAGGCAGGTAGCGACTATGTACTTCGTATTTCCGCCAAAGTATTATTTGTTTATCAACTTCACATAATACATAACTCTGTAGTATGCACCTGGCCAGATGCAGCGACATATGCCAGGCAAGAAATCGTAAAATATTCTTTGTGGCGTCTGGGTTTAAATTCACTAAAAGAATACATTGTTTTGAAGATTAAATGACTTAGAAGAAATAAAATCCCAGATAAAGAAGAAATGGGCGTAGAATTATCATATAGTTTAGAAGAATAAGAATAGGTAGAATTATCATATAGTTTAGGAGAATAAGAATAAGTTGAATTATCATATAGTTTAGGAGAATAAGAATAAGAACAATGTCAAAGAAAGTAAGACACTCATAAATATTACTTCCTGTCGTCCAGATGTCACAAATGCATCAGTCTTTGCTGCGACTGGTCAGCATCATCGGATGTGTCATCTCGTGCATCAGCCTCCTGGCCAGTTGGGTAACATTCCAATGTTTCACGTAAGTGACTGTTTTTTATTGGTTAGTATGTTTCCATCTCGCAAAAGGCCACTTTTGCCATGGTAATTACTGGCTCCCAATTATAAATTATCGTCCCCGAGTAGGAATCTTTGAGTAAGTCAGGATCCGCTCTTCCTTCAAGATTCGAATGTTGAGATTTTCTTCCTGCAGCTGCTTCTGGATTTCTTCGTCTGACAGCTCCACTTGAATCCGCTTGACAACCCATTGGACTGTTTTTGAGTCGGTGTTCCCGGCTCTGATGTCTTTCTCCTCCCTCTTCTCAGCTGTCTTGGATCTTGTCTGTGGTGGGCTGTTGATCTTCTCCCTCGTGGTAGCTTCAGTAGTAGCTATAGTTTCAGGTTCCTTGTTACAGCTCGCATGCAGGCTCTCCACGTTCGTCTTCTTGACGGTCTTGTCGGCTCCCACGCTGCACATCTTGGTTGCCACGTGTCTTTTGGTGTTCTTGCCACGTGTCATTTCCCCCGTATCAGGCTTCTTGACTTGTTCACGCCCTCGCCGACAAGATAGAGCAAGATACCTGGGCTGTCCATACCTCCAAAGACACAGACACGTCTTAAAGCTCGCCACTACAACAAAGACACCATATAAGGAAGCAATGCGGAGGTGCGAGACGGCCACGGGTATATCACAAGCTGACAGAGATCAACTGCAGAACCAAAGAGACAAGCTGAAGAAGCAAGTCAAGGCACTACAGACACCAGCACCAATCAGCGACAATGAGAAGCTGCTGCCGACATGAAAGAGATCCAGCACAACATCAAACAAGAGATGGAACGCATGGCCGAGATGAAGAAGGAAAACGAATAAATACTACGCATCATTAAAGCGGAGAGAGAACTGCATACAGCTGAAATGGAACTTCTCCAAAACAAAACAGCAGAAGCCATACAAGAACCCACAGAGAAACCACAAGAGGAAAACCAACAAGAGACCGAGCCTGGAACGCAAGCTAGAACCGCCAGCAGCCCAGCCACGACGCCAGAGAAACGCAAGGGGAAACCATTATCCCGCTAGGCCTCTGAAGAAAACCGAGAGGAGTACCACGACGAAGGCATGGAGGACACCCCGATTCCCCCATGTTTTACCGAGGAAGAAATCGCAGAGATGAACAGGGATCATAAACTCAGGTGCAAGAAATACAGAAGGCGCATGGAAGAAAAAGAAAAAAAGTACAAGAAACACAAGGGAAAAGTAATGCCCTACCGTACCTATAAAGAATGCCCAGACTTATACACGGATGACGTACACTCATGGGCATACTATATAGATGAAGGAGAAATCGTCCCATGGCTGACCACGGAGGAAGAGGTCGAAATTCAACAAAAACTCAAACTCGAAAGGCGCATGGAAAAAAATGAAAACATCGACAAGCTTCTATGGGCTATACACAAAAAAGGAGGCAAAAAGACCAAATAACTATTTAGTCCTTATAAGGACTGCAACCAGAAGAGCCAGAAACTCCCACTAACAAAAGAAACCACCAGGAGACGGGCACAAAGGACAGCCGCCATCAAACCCCCACCTGACGTCACAGACACAAACCAACATAACCAGTCCGAGATAGGACTCACTCGTAAGAGCACAAGACAATAATCAGGGTGAATGAACCCACAAAAACCACGGCTCTCAAAAATAACCACCGCTGAGGAAGCAGGTTAGACGAGACCGAATTTGGAATTTTTGTTTTCTCGAAAATTGGAATTGGAAACTAGGCCTCCGGCTTTGAATAGTTGAGTCCATGTTCATGTTGTGTTGAGTCCATGTTCATGTTGTGTTGAGTCCATGTTCATGTTGTGTTGAGTCCATGTTCATGTTGTGTTGAGTCCATGTTCATGTTGTGTTGAGTCCATGTTCATGTTGTGTTGAGTCCATGTTCATGTTGTGTTGAGTCCATGTTCATGTTGTGTTGAGTCCATGTTCATGTTGTGTTGAGTCCATGTTCATGTTGTGTTGAGTCCATGTTCATGTTGTGTTGAGTCCATGTTCATGTTGTGTTGAGTCCATGTTCATGTTGTGTTGAGTCTATGTTCATGTTGTGTTGAGTCCATGTTCATGTTGTGTTGAGTCCATGTTCATGTTGTGTTGAGTCCATGTTCATGCTGTGTTGAGTCCATGTTCATGTTGTGTTGAGTCAATGTTCATGTTGTGCATTCTTTTTTAAAACTTTATGTTTTGCATTGGCTTGCTTTGAACTCAAGAGTGGTCTATGCGCCATTACTCTCTAGTGCACGGGCTTGATTTTTGCTTTCTCTATAACCGGTGCCCCTCGCCATCAGGCGAACCCACACCGACTTCTGAGGTACTTGTAATTTACCTTCCCAAGTCAAGGAAGAGAAGTCAATATTTTAGTCCAACTGACCGGTGTAGGGGTTGAACCCGCTACCTCAGTATCAGCAAACTGGATGTTTAAATACCAGCGCTCTTATTCATTCCGCCATGCTGATCTTCATGTCGTGCATTCATTCCTTAGTTTGGTGGGTAACGTTAGGTTAACTGATTCAGTTATGTTAGTTGCATATCCCTTACAGGACGTTTGCAGTTAACACCAGCAGCTTTTGCTGTTGTTGATCTCTTGGCAAGTTTACTTTCAGTAGTTTGCCATTGCTTTCTGAACGACCGATACCCATACCATTTCGTAAAAAAACCAGCGCAACGCGGTCTACTGCGAAATCGCGCGCAACTGTGTTTCAAACTCGGGTATGCGAGATTACGAACCGCGTCCGAATTGCCTTTGCCACGGAGACCGACAACTGATTCAGTACGAAACAAAAAAAGTAGGTTTGGATCGGCATGGTGCACAATCACATGAACGAGTATTATCATGTTAATTTCCATTTACTGGGAATTAAAATTGCGAAAGGTACCAGGAAACAAAACAAATAATATGATTATCATAGAACGGCGATAAATAGTCCTTCGGTCCAAATGGTAAGTTACATTTGGCGAAATGAATCAGTTAATATTGCAAATTCACCGAGCTGGATTTACAAATAAGCAATATAATCACGTGCCTAGGGCATCAATGGAAAGGGGGGACCGCACAACTGTTGCTTTGCGGATGTAATGTTTAACTTGGTCAGTTAGAGAAATTGAAAGCTATTCTCAGGGTTGTCAAACACTGATTGATGCTTACCCAGAGGACTTGAACAATAATGTCTCAGCTGAGCTGCAGCAGGTTTACTCAGACGTGAGTCATAAGCTCAGCGAAACAAAACACACATAAAACAACGTAGAAGGAAGGTTCGGTCAGGGTGAACATAATGAAATAATTATAGAATTCAATATTTAGAATGTCTATAAAAATGTCGTACATTTGCTTTTGCATATTTATAACATTAATCATCACAAACTGCGTGGTCGAGCGTTTATGTTCTCAGTTGGAACATATTTAAAGCGTCTGACTTCGAACCCGATTTGTCGAGATTGTGAAACTGCGCTCAGTATCACTAAGTCACTAGATGCCGGCAGCCCTGTATATGCCCACCAGATTTACCGGTTTGACCGGGACAGTCTCTATTTGACAATCCCGTCCGGCTTCATCTGTCGGTCATGTTTGTTTTCTTTTATAAAATTATGAAAATAAATCACAATACTTTGTCCGCGTCTGTGTCTGTCTGTCTCTATTTCGTTCTCTGTCTGTCTCTCTGTGTCTCTCCTGTTTCTGTTCCTCTCTTTATTTCTCTCTTTCTTTGTGTGTGGGGTGCGTGCGTGCGCTCGCGCGTGTGTGTGTGTGTGTGTGTGTGTGTGTGTGTGTGTGTGTGTGTGTGTGTGTCTCACGGAGTTTTCCTATAGTTGTCAAGCTCAAGCTCCAGATATATCCGTGTTCCCCTCAAATTTGTATTGGTGTAATCATCATCTAGCGGCTTGACATGTGCACAACCTTACCCACATACCAATCTTCTCCTCAATCTCTGTGACTGCTGGGCACATGTGGACTAGCGCCGCAGACAGCTGATCACATACTCCAAGACTGCCCAAAATACGACTATATTTAGACAAACCTTCTGGCCTAGTGAAACATTCGTGGAAGATAAACTCCCTGGACAACTCAGTGAACTAAAAAGGACAGTGAAGTTCACATAAGAGACAACATTGCAATATATACAACTTTCAGGCGAACAAAAGAAAAAGAAGAAAAATAGTTGCCCAGGCATCTGTAAAGAAGGTAGCCCGCCATTGCTTTCTTTCTTGACAGTTCGGTGACTGTAGCCAGAGTCTCTATAAAGGGATCGTCTGCCTACCGTCGCGAACTTGAGACCATACCAGCAAGTAGCTGTCGGTTGGACTCAAGCTCTGTCCACTGCCTGCTGGCATGCTTTTACGTTACTCTGTTTGGTAGGATAAACGAGTACTCCGCCATTGCCCAGGAGGTGTCCAGTAGGTTAGCGAAAGTAGTGGTGCCTTACTTCTCCTGTGATAAGGAATGCCACAATACCTGCCATCCCCATTGATTATATTTCTGATTATTCATTCATTCAGTAGCATGACATTTGCAGTACTTCGCTCCAATAAGCCGAAAAATGTCTCGGTCATGAGCAAGATGTCCTATGATTATCTGCCACATCCTGCACCCATCTTTTCTTTGGCCTTCCTCTCTTTCTCTTCCCAGGCACATACCTCTCCATGATTATTCTCTCCAAACTTTCATGACATTTCAAGTGACCAAAATTTTTAATGTTTTTGTTTTATCATCATTAGTGTCCAACCTTCTTCAATATTCAGCTCTTGTCGTATGGATTCATTTGTTCTTTTCAATATCCAAGATATTCTTAGAGCCCGTCTATAACACTTAAATTCAATGGCATTTATACGCTGTTCAGTTTGTTTAATAAGTGTCCAGGTCTCACAGGTGTATGTTGCAATGGGAAAGATGCATACTCTTAAATATCTATTTTATTTTTTTTGTAGCTATTTCTATCTATGCCCCTCAACCATTTATTATAGAGGGAATAATTAAGGCTATTAGGAGGACACATAGAATAAATAGTTTGCCGAAAGTGGCAGACCACGAGCTATGTCCTCCAGACACGAGTGCCTGGCTCTATCGGTTCCAACACTGCCATCTCGTCGTTACAGAGTTAAGTTTAGGTTCAGACATATCTCGTGTTTAAAGAGTTAAGTTTAGGTTCAGATATATGTCATGTTTAAAGAGTTAAGTAAGGCAGATGTAGTCAGGTCCCTTAGGGACAATGCGTATATTGTGGAAGAATAGATAAATCAACATGACCTGAGATGTTGGTGAGGCAGGGAGTAACCAGAGAATCTGGCCAACACTCCGTACTCTGAGCAGAGGCCAGACGGACACATCAGACTGCAGCTGGTGCCATTAGTATTAGGAATCTTCGCTGGCTGTTGAAGATTAGCACGGACCGCTTATGGGAATGTCTTGAGCGCTGTCTTCAACTCAAAGAATTAAGACAGACATATGGTACATTTGGTTTCCATTTCCTTCGAAGACCAAGTGCCTGTGTTTATTACTTGGTTTGTTCCGGAAATGTCACGGATGTGATGTGAATGTTCCATCTACAATACACTTGTTACGAAAACCAAACCGCTAACAACTAAAGTTACTGCTCTCCTGGCATAGCCCTGGCCTGTAACATTGAGTTACATTCCTTCTCCCTCGTTTTGCAGTTCCAGTTTTTACGATCTACCATAAACGCAAGCGATAACAAACAACTTCACTTTAGTTTATTTTCATTGCTGTCTGGTCGTTCGTCTGTGTTCTTGGCGTTAATTATCGGCGACATCATCCTTTGGCATCTTTTTGGGTGGTTTATTTCTTTCTTCTTTTCTATTATTAAGGCTTCCTTTCAGCCTATCTTTCTTTATCTCTTATTATTCTTTTTTATCGTTTTTTTTCTTTCTTCTGTTCTGTTATTAAGGATTCCATTTCAGCCTTTCTGTCTCTATCTTTTATTATTCTTACTTTATTTTTTGCAGAATATTCTTTCATTCTTTATCTTCTTATCCGTCTGCTTGTGCTACTGCTACTGCTGCTGCTACTACTACTACTACTACTACTACTACTACTACTACTACTACTACTACTACTACTACTACTACTACTACTACTACTACTACTACTACTACTACTCATATTTTCCCACCTATTCCTCGTTTGGTTGGGAGAAAGGGGGGGGGGGGGGGTTGTTATTAAGATGGTCAACTAAGCGGGATTTTCCGCATGTGGAATAGTTCGATGAAACAACAACAAAATGTAATTTCTATTTCTTTACACTCGAAGCCATCCACTCCATAACAGTTCTTGTCATTATCATCATTATAATCATCATTTGGCGAGTTCTTTGCAGAAAGATGCACTCATCCACCGGAAAGAATTTGAGTCTTTCGCCATTTCCTCTGCCGCGTGCATTTTCATGCCCGGGATGTTGTCAAAACCTGTGGCCATTGTGTTGTTGGTCGACCACTGTTTCTCTGTAAAGAACCGCCCCCTCGGTAGCAGCTGCTAAACCATTCATCATCATCATGTGCCATGTCGGTAAGCGTGGGCGGTCATGTTTCGCCATCACACACGATCACGAGTGTCGTGGATCAGCTCTGTTGTTTTCATGTCCCGACCATGCCATGCAGTCAAGCCACCCGGATATTTACTTCTCTGTCCTTCCCGTTGTTCTTGTCCCCTCAATCTTGCCAGTAGTTACCAAGTTCTCTAGTTTGTTTCTTCTCATAATGTGGCCAAACAAATTTGACTATTATAGTATTATACGTCTACTTTCTCTAACTAGTTTGCGGTTTTCATTTGCGTCTTGTATGACTTGCTCATCTGGTTTTTCATTCTGTCCATGGTATTATTAGAATTTTCCTCAGAAACCATATTTTCACTACCATTAGATGTTTTTCACCTTGTCTGCTCATCGTCCACTCTAAACCTCTACCACTTTTAATATGGTGCACGTTTTCTCGGCGAATGTTGATGGTGTCATATTTATTTACTTTGTCTAAATGCAACAACTATACTGTGGTTTCTTTCATAGCCACGAGAGGATCGCATGGCTAGTATGACGTCATGGTATGTATGAAAACAATTAAGACTTTATACTGAAGCACAGATTGCACGGCTAAATCAGAACAGGTTGTTGTCTGTACATCCTGATCTGTAAATAAAACTGGGAAAGTGCAAGACCGAAAATAAGAGAGCACTGGAGGCTGGGTAACTGATGCGCTGTCTGATAAGAAGTTGGACTGTTATAGCTTTCTAAGAGAAAAACAACATGCTACACAAACATGGCGCGTGGAAATGAAGACGTTCATCGTGAGGCCACATAAGTACTGAAATCATTCATTAGTAGGTATTGATTGGAGAGCCTTGTAGCGCTGTGGCTAGCAAGCACGCCTGCCAGCCGGTTGGTCATGTGTTTGAATCCCTGTCGAGACCTGGGTTTCGAGGTTGACCTAGCCTAAAATGTGTGCTAGGAAATGGTAGAGGAAGTAAAGGCAACAGGTGTGGTATTGACCGCTTTTATTATCTCTTCACTTGTTTTATCCCATCGCTTGATTTATACTTTCCCCTGTTTTGTCTCCATACTTTCCTTAACTCTATCAGCATCGTACAGCAGGTCCTCTCTGACTCCCCCCATTTCTCTCGCCTCTTGCACACCCATCCCCAGCAACATCTTGTGTCCTCCTTAGTGCCGGCTGACTACTGCCTTTTGCACACCCATGCCCAGGGATTCCACAACATCTTGTGTCCACCTTCGTGCCGGTTCACTCCTGCCTCTTGCACACCCATATCCAGGGATTCCGCAACATCTTGTGTCCACCTTCGTGCCGATTGACTCCTGCCTCTTGCACACACGTGTCCTGGGGTTCTGCGACATCTTGTGTCCACCTTCGTGCCGATTGACTCCTGCCTCTTGCACACCCATGTCCAGGGGTTCCGAGACATCTTGTGTCCACCTTCGTGCCGATTGACTCCTGCCTCTTGCACACACATATCCAGGGGTTCCACGACATCTTGTGTCCACCTTCGTGCCGATTGACTCCTGCCTCTTGCACACCCATGTCAAGGGGTTCCGCGACATCTTGTGTCCACCTTCGTGCCGGTTGACTTCTGCCTCTTGCACACCCATGTCAAGGGGTTCCGTGACATCTTGTGTCCACCTTCGTGCCGATTGACTCCTGCCTCTTGCACACACGTGTCCTGGGGTTCTGCGACATCTTGTGTCCACCTTCGTGCCGATTGACTTCTGCCTCTTGCACACCCATGTCAAGGGGTTCCGTGACATCTTGTGTCCACCTTCGTGCCGATTGACTCCTGCCTCTTGCACACACATACCCAGGGGTTCCACAACATCTTGTGTTCACCTTCGTGCCGGTTGACTACTGCCTCTTCTACCAAAAACCATACCACTCGCTTATTGTAGTTTGCCAGACATGATACTGTTTATGAACCAGTTTTCTTCGATGTTCTATTTTTGTAGAATTTTAGTATTTTTCTTTTCCTTAGTCCACGATATTCTAAGAACTTTTCTGTTAAATGTAACCTCAAAAGTCCCAAATTTCGTCTTTAGTGATTGCGAAAGGTAAGATACATTTTCTAAACAAAAATTACTTATCTCCATATTTGTTTTGTATCTTCTACTGTCTAATATAGTTGGAAATCAACATCTATTTATTGACTTATCATTAATTGTTTACGTATGACAGAAGGCGGTATTACCTGCATTATGTTAGCGCCGAATGTTGGGATGATTGAACCCACTACCCTGCCATCAGGGTACAGGAAGTATAAGAGCGAGCGATCTTTCGGCCATGCTAATCTCTGCCATGTATTAGTTGTGCTTAATGTATGTTGCTGTAGAGGACTGCTTAGCTTTGCAAGTCGACGTGCTCGCTTGTTCCCCGATGTGTTGCAATAGTTTTATATCCATTGAATATTACATTTGTTGAAATGTTGGTTAAACTTTTAAAGTAAAGAGCCATATCATTGTCTTCCCTGACCAACATCAGAGATGTCGATTTTGAATCCAGGAGACATTATGTATTTTTATGTTGCTCAAATAAAATTGATGATTTCATAATTATACTCACCTCTTTCTCCTAGACTCCATGTAGTAGTTTCGATAACTAGTATTTTCAGACAAGGGCGAGACCGTTTGAAATTCAGTATGTACGCAGAAAGTCTCTCCGCAGTTGCAAATTGTAGAATGTAGGCCCTTAGCACAAAATATACAGATAGCACAAAATATACAGATAGCACAAAATATACAGATAGCACAAAATATACAGACAACACAACATATACATCTCATCTCATCTCATCTCATCTCACCATGTTCCTCTTGTACCTTGCGGTGTCGAGGTGAAGTATAAACATCGTGAGAGTGCCCGATTATGGGATTCATATATCGATATTCCCATGGACTCTGCTATTCCCTCCGTCCAACGTTTACGTGGTCGGCCTCTTCCTCTGTTTCCATCTGGTCTGTACATCATTGCTTGTTGTGGTATGCTGTTGACTGGTAACCTACTTGCATGGCCAAACCATTTGACTTGCTGCTTTCTAATAAAATCTAGTGCTGCTTTAACCCCCACTTTAGTCCTGATTTCTTCATTTCTGTCTTATCTCTTCTTGATACGTTGAGTATTCTTCTCAGGAACCTCATTTCTGTTGTTGTGATTTTTCTTTTCTCCTTGTCTGTCATTGTCCAGGTTTGGCATTGGTAGCATAGAGTTGGTAGGAAGATTGTGTTGTAAAGTGCTTTCTTAGTAGTTATTGATACATGTTTATTCTTTAGTATTGGTGCAATTTGTCCAATGAATTGATTTGCCTTATTACACCTATTTTCGATCTCGTCTTCTGATCTGCCATTTGATGATATTATACTTCCTAGGTACTTGAAACTCTTTACTTGTTTCAAGGGATGTTCGTTTAGGTGAATTGTTGTTGTTTGTTCTTCTTTAGTTGTAGTCATTACCTCTGTTTTGCTTGTGCTAATTTTCATGGTATGTTCCCTACACATTTCGTTTAGACTATTCATGAGGTCTTGTAATTCAGCTTCTGATTTTGCTATTAGTGCTTGGTCGTCCGCAAACAGGAGTTCTCTAATGGTTAGATTTACAGATGGTACTTATTCTGTGTTCTCGTCATGCGGTATTCTTGCGGTCTCTATTTGGCTGGTTTCTTTACATATGTTGTCTATATATGTTATGAACAATAGAGGGGACAGGACACAACCTTGTCGTACTGCAGATCTTATGGTCAACATATACAGATAACACAAAATATGCAGACCGCACAAAATATACAGCCAGCACAAAATATACAGACCTCTCAAATTACACATCAATGCATTATTTGTACTGATCGTCACCATATGCCTTGCCAGGTTATGCATGTGTCTGCAAAAATCTCGGTTCTTGGTGTTCTAGATAAATTCTATTGATGACATTCCATCATCTTAGACAATCAGGCATCACTTCCCTCTGTTTGCCTCTGCTTCTTCTAACGCTGGTCAGTCAAGTCGTCACGATGTTCTCAAATTCCTCCCTTCCCATTATATGACCAAACTAACACTGTCTCTTTCTTGTAGTTATGTATAATGATCTACTTTCATTAGCCTCCTCCAAACAAACGTTATTAGTTACTCTAGCTGTCTCAGGTATTCACAACATTCTTCTCAGACACCTCATCCCTGTTGCCTCCAAGCTCTTCCTAATTTGTCCGTTCGCATTGCAAGCTTCACAGCCATACAGCAGAACAGGTTTGATATAACATTTCAGTATCCTCTTTCAGACATTCAACATTCTGTGATTTATTACTTAACATATGCTTCGTATTCTGAAATACAACTTTGCTTGGCCTATTATGCTCTTAATCTCCGCCACGATTCTTCCATCTGGCGTTATGATCTCCCCCTAGTACTAACATTTTTGTTATTTTAGCGTGACTGAACAGGCTGGAATTTCCTGTGCATTTGTCTTGTATAAGTCACAGTGCTTTCATAGTCCCAAATAACAAATGTGCCACAGATGCCAACCTTCAGTTCCTGGCATTGTTCAGCTGTTTTCATCATTCAATAATCTTTTAAATCGTCTGTTTCTTTTAACAAGCCGGTAGATCAAATCAAGGTCAGGATTCCAGCCAAAGGTCACCTGGCCTACAGGAAAATAATACCTGAGGGGGTTTCTGACAGGTTCCGTGCAACTGGAAACGCCGCTGGGAGATGTTTATTCGCTCCTGGGTTGATAGATGAGACAAGTGGCGTTGATTTAGCAGGCGTCGAAGGTCTCACAGACGTATTCCTCTCAAGATAGCAACGGCGATACATGCCAGTGTGTTATGGCGGCGGTACTGCGGGACGAAATGTTTCAGAGAATGTGAGGCTGCTATGTAATTGGTTTTAATCTGGTGATTGACTCGTGTAGTAAATACCCGACCATTCACCTCAATCATCAGGAGCGGCATCAGTCATCATTAATCATTATCCTCAATCAATACCATCAGTAATATTCACCATTCGCCGTCGTACTTAATCACGTTCAATTATCTACATTAGTCATCATCATCACTATTATCTCATTATCATCTTCACTATCATCATCGATTATCATTATAATCAACATCATAAATCACCATAATCATCATCGTCAATCAATATCATCAGTAATTATTCGGACTCTGTCCTCCCTCATCACCATCAATCATCATCAGTCATCATCAAAGTCATCATTAGTCATCATCATCGTGATCACTGTTATCATAACTAGTTATCACTGTAATCAACATGATACATCACCATAATCATCATTGTCAACCATCACGATCATCATCATCATTAATCAGTCGTCGTCGTCATCTGCCATCTCTCTGTCATCTGCTGCCTTTAGTACCTTGCAGGTGTAGGACAGGTGTATCTTGAGCCTGAGGATTTAAGGCCGCCTGGCTAGTGCTGTCGCCGCGAACTGTGCAGGTTAGGGTCGTCATCCTCATCAATAAATCATCACCATCTATCACCGTCATCAATCATCAATAATTTCCTGATGAAACACACAACAGCAATTAATGCCTATAAATATCCTAGCTGGATTTCCTATGTTTCCCATTGTTGTTCTACAATCAGTTATGAGCTGTCTTGCTTCAGCCCGAGCATCCATGATATTTTCTCTTCAGCAACAACGGATTAGAACTGCCATCCGCCATCTTGACTGGCTGAGTTATTCTTATCTCCTTTTGTGTAGATGTGTTCATGGCTGCTTGGATTGTGGCAGATACATCTTTCTACGGGGTGGGGCAGCTAGCCCCACGCTAACCCGCCTTAGTCGTCTCCTACGACATGCATGGCAGGCTGCGGTGTTCCTATTCTTCTCTTCCCTTATGGGCCCCGATAATGGGCCGAGGACACACACTGAGGACACCTATTAGTTGTATCGCTAGAACGTCTTGTTTACTGGAACCACGTGACAAGGGGAATTAGTTAAACAGTTAGTTGCACATCCTTTACAGGACGTAGCAGTCAACTGAAGCATGTTTTGGCTTTCTATGATTCCTGGGCGAGTTTACGTTCAGTAGGTTGTCATTGCTTTCGGAATAACTGGCACTCATACCATTGTTTCCCGCAGAAGTCGGATGTGTCTGTCTTACGGGGCAAGAATGCAGCTCTGCTGTAAACAGGCACAACGCAATCACGTCCGAAAAAAAAAAAATCCCGATGGACAAAGAAGAAGAAGAAATTACCATTGTTTGGTAAACCCCATGTGAAGCTAATGTGTCTATTTTACCTCTTCTGTTGATCTGCCTCATAAATGTCCGTTGTCATTTCCTTATGGTTTTTATGAGTGATCTTCTAACACCTGCAACTGTCTACGTCCCACTGCTTATGTTCTTTTCTGCCCACGATATTCTCATTATTCTTTTAACACCCACATCTCATCTGCTCTCTAGTTTCTTCATCATTTCATTGCTCGTTGTCCACTATGTATATTTCCGGAACAATGAAATCGACCCTCTCGGCTTGAGTGCTGGAGTACTTTTGTCATTATGAAGTCTTAGTATTGAAAATTATTTACCTCTTCCGTTGTAATACTTTTACTATTATTTACGAAGTACCTGGGAAACTTACCTTCCTTTTAAGTTTAGTTTAGTTTAGTTTAGTCGATGGATCAACATCACGGCACACGGGTGTAACCCATAAGTGCAGCGTTCTCCTCCTAACTCAAACCTGAGTCTGGGGAAACTCAGCTCAATGCACGAACTCCATAGTACCGGCGAGGATCCAGAAATACTTTGAGTAGATTTTTACCTCGAAATGTTTCCCGGGCAGCGCCATTAGGCTACTCTTTTTCAACTTCCAACTGCCAAATGATTTTTTACGTGCGCAACACTACCCAGAGACCAGGGGAAATGTTATTACTAGAAAGTCCGCGAAAAAAAAATCCCGGCCCTCACCGGGGCTTGAACCCGGGACCTCCAGCACTCGAAGCGGACACCATAACCTCGAGACCACGCAGCCCCCCCCCCCCCCCAACCTTCCTTAAGACCCTGTTGAGCTTGACTCTAGTCCGACTTTGTGAAGACACATGAAGGGTGTAGCATAGGTGGGAGCGCAAGCGCAATTGAAATACCACTACTTTTATCATTTCTTTCGCTGGTCGCGATATCCGCACAGTGGAAGGATGGGAGAATTTGCTCGCAACAGACGAGCAATATCTCCGGCGATATCTCCGGCGGGCCTATTCCCGGTGGTCGTGGGATCCGCAAAAGTCAGGCGGGGAGTCTGACGGTAGTACACGCTTTACACAGGTCCGGACACTTGTGATTGACAGATGTACGCGTCCTATGGTCCAGGCGAGTACGAGGCCCTCACCTGCGGGACTTGGCTGAACGCCTCTAAGTCGGGTCCCTTGGGTGCCAGGGTCTGGCCACCACTCGCCACCTGCTCGTGGAGGCGAGGTCTCGGAGGTTTGACGCTGAGCCGCCAGCGTCTGCAGCCTACCTTGTTCCAGACGTATTGGTTACCCATTCCTCTGGAGTACGCAAGGCAAGGTCGAGAGAGGGAACATGTCGTTTGGGCACCACATGTTTCTCTGAAGCTCTGTCCAGGCATTGTGATGGAATTTTGGCCAAATTCCAACTCACATACTTTGTTCTGTCAAGACTGTAAGGTGCCACTCACTATGCTGTTTAGGAAGCAAGAACACGGGAAAGAGGGGGAGGGTTTGCTCACAGATATGTTACAATCCTTGTTGCGTCTAGTTTTACTTTATACGTTGCCTATCCCTGTTCTGCCTAGAAAATTAAAACAAATCAGTATTGCAAGAATTTGGATTAAGGAAGCTTTACTGAATGAGATCACGGGCTGACAATTAAGATACTTCGGCCATATAAAGATACAAAGCTTCTTATGCAGGAATGTACTAGAGCAGTGGTTCTCAACAGGTGGGGAATTTTAGGGTTTCCGATGGGGGGAGGGGGGAATTAAGATTATGTCAAGAACGCGCTAATACAAGAACCGATTACTTGATATTGTTTTGCCCTCCATACTTTACAATTCTGTACTTCTCACTCTCCTGAAATTCATTTTATAACGTAAGTAGACCCGCAAATCACGATTTATGTAGACGTCTAGACTTGTTCTAGTATGTGTTATTAAATTTAGCTTCCATTTTTGCGTATACTGTATAGTGGCGGGGGGAATTTATAGGGAGGAAATACTAAGGGGGTGGGGGAATGACGTTCTGAAAATATGGTGAAGGGGTGCACGGGCCAAAGAGGGTTGAGAACCACTCTACTAGATGGAAAATGTGGTGGAGAGCAATGCAGGAAGAAGCCGTTACCTTCAGGTAGACAACATCAAGAGATGGCCAGGAAGACGTTTGTATGAGGGCCCCGTAAATGGGCGTTGGTAAATCATTACAGCCGACCTTTAGCTGGGCACTATGATTAGTATCACTCTAGCCGCCTTTACTTCCAGGTAATTTCCTGGTAACCATTGTAGGCTAGATCGACACGGGGGCCCAGGAAAGTGAGAGAGAAAATGCCCAGGCTTGGACAGAGATTCGAACACATGAGCAGCGGGCCAGTCAGCAAGCGTGCTAGCCACAGAACTAGCGAGGCTCTCTAACTGACCTTACATGCCTCCATATGTGAACGGAGTGAGATGTATGGCTTCTATTTACCCTCTTTGGACAACAAACACCTTCAAATAAATATCCTGTTTATGGCTGACTCGGGCACTGGATTATTAATCTGAGACAGACGTGAGTCTTAATATAACTTCTCTTCTGAAGTTGAACGGGGTAATAGTATAATAGAAGGCTTCTTTTATAAAATCTGTATGCATATTGTGTGTGTGTGTGTGTGTGTGTGTGTGCGCGCGCGCGCACACACACATATCCGTATGACTTGTTGCGGAACCCTTGGGGCCCCCTAAGACAGCGCATAAAAAAATATACGTACCAATACAATTATATCAATTGCAACGAGAAATACAGTGTTGAAGTGCTACAACGAACGTGCGGCTTAAAAGTCGAGAAAAACACAGTTGTGAAGTGCTGCAACGAACATGCGTCTTAAAAGTCGAGAGGATCGACTTCATTGCAGCGGGTTTTATCCCATATGGCTCGGTCTCTTTCCGCAGGTCTACATTGTGTTTGTATGTATGTGAAACGGGGACAATGAGCTGACAATCTCAAAAACATCTAATGACAGTGGAAACGTGGTTTGTGAAGAAAATGCAAAGGATACTATGGACAGACCAGAAAAACCATTGAGCAAGTCCTACAAGAAACAAATGAGAACCGTTAACTGATTAGAGACATTATACGTGGACAGTCAAGATATTTTGGACACATTATGTGAAATAAATTAGAGACCTTGGTGACAACTGGCAAGACTGAGGGAAAAATAATCAAGGGAAGGCAGAGTAGTAAATATATGGTTGGCTTGACCACGTGTCATAGTCGAGATAAGAACACAAAGTATATTCACGACTCTGGTGGTCATGTGAGATGGAGAAACATACTACCCACGCTTATCGGCATGGCAAATGATGATGAGGTATAAGCAAACACTCAAATGTTGATCGGCACTCTTAGAAGTAGAGGAAGGAAGTAGAGTTAATTCCTGCAGCGAGGCGCTGCCGTCATTTGGATGCGGCAGGTTTCATCCCGGTTTGGAAACTTTAGCTTTCAATATTTATGTAGTTTAGCCTGTCCACTAATCTCTACTTTTTATCTCTAATTCTGTCTTCTACTTCTATGAGTGTTTTCATCACCTGTGAGTTTGTTTATGCGCTGTCCATCCATATGTGCTGCTACACAGAACGCTTACATACACGCATTCTCACAGCGTGCACGCTTAACGCTGCTAATATAAACTGATGTGAAGATTATTTATTTTTTTCCCCAAGAGTTTTCACGCAGGTGAACTCGTTAATGGCCTGCAGACTATGTTTTTGGCGCTGTAACTGATTTTTTAACATTTTAAATGTATTATTCTTTCGTTGTCTCTGTTCTTGTCAATTAGCTGCATAAATATGTATTTGTTAGTAGTATGTTGAGTCGAGGCTTTACATCTTTCCTTCGCTTAAAATCTTTCTCTTATTTCCTTAAGTAAAGTGCAAATTAAGGCGCCATGTTATAGGATCCTGCAGTCAAATACGTGTTTTAAACCAACTTTTTAATACTGGCAGTCCCGCTTTACCTTTTATAAATGAATTATGTTATTTAAATCCTACAGACAGTGACCTGAATTTTTTTTTTAAACGTTTCTTTTTCCTGTGCGTAAAATTAAGACACCATTTTGCTGTTAATTCTTATAGGATACAGCGTCAATAAATAAACTTTATACTGAGTTTACAACGTTATCGTCTCCGATTTCGGGTTGTTTTCTACTTTATATAAGTGAATTCTCATATGTTAATCAGACAGACAGTGGCCTACAGTTTTCTTAACTCCATTTTATATTTCTCCACTTATTTATATAATCGCCTGCTGATAGTGTTCAGTGTTACTGGCGACTTGCTTTTGGAAATGAATAGTTCCTCTCAGCGGAAACAAGATGGCGCTGTCTGCCCGTACAATCACGGCTGGCTGTTGATACTTTTCCCCTCTATCAGATATTTGGAAATCTGGATTTGAAACTGCTTGGCAAATAACACAATTCTGTTCCCTGAACAGAGATAAAGAATAGCCCTTTCAGGGAATTTCTAACGTAATTAGAATCATTATCTTGGATTTAAAAAAACACACACCAAAACAAAAAAGGCTCTGAGCAATTCACCTTTCATTGGCGAAAATAAAAATTGCTATATTCGAAACTTCCGCGTAGCAAGATTAGACATTTTACCTGGTGTGTGCAACTACATGAACGCCCCGCTATTACGATATGTTAGTTTCCAGGCCGCTGTCATAAAGTGAATTCATTGTAAAGTAAATCATTGCCTTTTTATTCACCTGCCAGTATGTGTGTTGTAGTGAAATGTCTGAATAACTGAAATGAATTAAATATGCAATAGGAGCCACGAAAGTGTAGTAGCTAGACGGTCGCCTGCAGGCTAAGCGGTCACGGATATTTGAATCTGCAATAAAGCGGGGGTTTTTTGTTTTTTTTAATTGACATGGGTCTCCAGGTTGACCTAGTCTAAAATAGGTATCAGCAAATGACATGGGAAGTAACGGCAGCCGTTACGTATAGACCATATCACCCCTGGACTGCTGATTGGTTTATACAAATATGGGTTCAGCACCATATATCCACCATGACTCACTGCGTTAAAATGGTGCTTTACTTACTATACCCAAATGAATTCGCATTCTTGAAAACTGTTTACCTTTACATTTGTATGATTAAACCGCCGACTCACTGAGATAGCTGTCGGATATTAATAGTATCAAATGAAACATCGTCATATGAGTGGAGCAAGGAAAATCGGGCATGCCTCGAACTGACAACTAGGTATTCTGTTTCCCAGACTTGCATGTGTCTGCTGTTTATCAGGTTCCGTCTGGCATCCCAACACTTGCCAGTTAGTGCTTTTGAGTAGAAACTGTCAGTTCTGCACCATGTCAGGTTGCTGCCAGGGTGCAGCTAGACAGTCCTGACAGGTGCAAGATTACCGGATTAGAATGCTGTCATCTCGCGGCCTGAGTGCAACCTGACTCCATCCGAGCTTTAACATTAGATGATATCCCAACGTTAGTTCGCTCACTGATACATGAATAAGACAAATATCAAGCTGAAGTAATGGATGCCAAGTCTTTCTCTCTGCGTGCACTTCCGGGGTGACAATTTGTTCCCGCCATATTCTATTGTTAGAAGCTTCGGTAGCAGAGTGGCTTGTACGCTTGCCTGTGGGCCCAGTGTTCATGTATTCGAATCTCAATTGAGGCGGATTCTTAAAACTGACCAAACACAGCCTAACATGGGTTCAATGGACTTAAAAGCGGTCTATTTGCTGTTGACCACATCACGCATCGACTCACCAAGTGCTTATTGATCTATACAAGTATGGGATTAGCACCATCTACCCAATATATCTCAAGACGCTAAGGGATTCCTTTACTTTAGTTACTTCTAGTCTATTGTTGTGGATGCTGTTTAACGCCGTCAAATCGGTTTGGTCAGTCTTATACTTGAAGAATCGTGTTGATCACTCTTATACTTAAAGAGTTGGGTCGGTCACTCTTATACTTGAAGAATCGGGTTGGTCACTGTTATACTTGAAGATTCGGGCTGCTCACTCTTATACTTAAAGAGTTGGGTCGGTCACTCTTATACTTGAAGAATGGGGTTGGTCACACTTATACTTGAAGAATGGGGTTGGTCACACTTATACTTGAAGAATGGGGTTGGTCACACTTATACTTGAAGAATCGGGCTGGTCACTCTTATACTTGAAGATTGGGGTTGGTCACTCTTATACTTGAAGAATCGGGCTGGTCACTCTTATACTTCAAGATTGGAGTTGGTCACTCTTATACATGAAGAATGGGGTTGGTCACACTTATACTTGAAGAATGGGGTTGGTCACACTTATACTTGAAGAATCGGGTTGGGCACGCTTATACTTGAAGAATCGGGTTGGGCACTCTTATACTTGAAGAATCGGCTACTGGAGATTAATTAGTTCCACCCCTGTAGAAAAGCAACTTACTCGTGCTGAGCCTACTTGTGAGCTCTCCAGACGGTGAGGGCAAGGTCTTGGTATTGACTGTCTACCATCATCGTTGGTAATTGCTGTAGCTCTCTTGCAATCTCATAGAATGTTAAGTTCGAATCATCGGCAGGCTTCATCACAACAGTGACCGTGGATTATCCTTTGGTTAAACATTGTAGCTTTCCTGGAGTGAACAAGAAGAGCATGGATCCTTGTCTTCGCTAAACAGACTCATGTCTGCTCTAGATTGATTATGAAGACCATGGACCCCCCCCCCCCTCTCCTCTCCTCTCCCCCCCCCCCACCCACCCTTTCGTTAAATAGACTAATGTCTGCCTAAGAGCCTAAGAGTGACCAAGAAGAACACGTATTCCGCCCCCCCCCCTCGCCCCTCACCCCACCCCATTCCCCCTTTTTGTTTTCGTTAAATAAACTAATGTCTGCCTAAGAGTGACCAAGAAGAACGTGTATCCCCCCTGCCCCTCAACCCTCTTTTGTTTTCTTACATAGACTAATGTCTGCCCAGGAGTGACCAAGATAACCATGTAACCCCCCTCCCCTCCTCCTTTCGTTCAATAGACTAATGTCTGCCCAGGAGTGACCAAGATAACCATGTAACCCCCCTCCCCTCCTCCTTTCGTTCAATAGAATAATGTCTGCCCAGGAGTGACCAAGATAACCATGTAACCCCCCTCCCCTCCTCCTTTCGTTCAATAAAATAATGTCTGCCCAGGAGTGACCAAGATAACCATGTAACCCCCCTCCCCTCCTCCTTTCGTTCAATAGAATAATGTCTGCCCAGGAGTGACCAAGATAACCATGTAACCCCCCTCCCCTCCTCCTTTCGTTCAATAGAATAATGTCTGCCCAGGAGTGACCAAGATAACCATGTAACCCCCCCCCCTCCCCTCCTCCTTTCGTTCAATAGAATAATGTCTGCCCAGGAGTGACCAAGATAACCATGTAACCCCCCCTCCCCTCCTCCTTTCGTTCAATAGAATAATGTCTGCCCAGGAGTGACCAAGATAACCATGTAACCCCCCCTCCCCTCCTCCTTTCGTTCAATAAAATAATGTCTGCCCAGGAGTGACCAAGATAACCATGTAACCCCCCTCCCCTCCTCCTTTCGTTCAATAGAATAATGTCTGCCCAGGAGTGACCAAGATAACCATGTAACCCCCCTCCCCTCCTCCTTTCGTTCAATAGAATAATGTCTGCCCAGGAGTGACCAAGATAACCATGTAACCCCCCCCCCCCCCTCCCCTCCTCCTTTCGTTCAATAGAATAATGTCTGCCCAGGAGTGACCAAGATAACCATGTAACCCCCCTCCCCTCCTCCTTTCGTTCAATAGAATAATGTCTGCCCAGGAGTGACCAAGATAACCATGTAACCCCCCTCCCCTCCTCCTTTCGTTCAATAGAATAATGTCTGCCCAGGAGTGACCAAGATAACCATGTAACCCCCCCTCCCCTCCTCCTTTCGTTCAATAGAATAATGTCTGCCCAGGAGTGACCAAGATAACCATGTAACCCCCCTCCCCCTCCTCCTTTCGTTCAATAGAATAATGTCTGCCCAGGAGTGACCAAAATAACCATGTAATCCCCCTCCCCTCCTCCTTTCGTTCAATAGAATAATGTCTGCCCAGGAGTGACCAAGATAACCATGTAACCCCCTCCCCTCCTCCTTTCGTTCAATAGAATAATGTATGCCAGGAGTGACCAAGATAACCATGTAACCCCCCCCCCCCTCCCCCCTTTCGTTCAATAGAATAATGTCTGCCCAGGAGTGACCAAGATAACTATGTAACCCCCCTCCCCTCCTCCTTTCGTTCAATAGAATAATGTCTGCCCAGGATGTGACCAAGATAACCATGTAACCCCCCTCCCCTCCTCCTTTCGTTCAATAGAATAATTTCTGCCCAGGAGTGACCAAGATAACCATGTAACCCCCCTCCCCTCCTCCTTTCGTTCAATAGAATAATGTCTGCCCAGGAGTGACCAAGATAACCATGTAACCCCCTCCCCTCCTCCTTTCGTTCAATAGAATAATGTCTGCCCAGGAGTGACCAAGATAACCATGTAAAACCCCTCCCCTCCTCCTTTCGTTCAATAGAATAATGTCTGCCCAGGAGTGACCAAGATAACCATGTAACCCCCCTCCCCTCCTCCTTTCGTTCAATAGAATAATGTCTGCCCAGGAGTGACCAAGATAACCATGTAAACCCCCTCCCCTCCTCCTTTCGTTCAATAGAATAATGTCTGCCCAGGAGTGACCAAGATAACCATGTAACCCCCCCCCCCCCCCTTTCGTTCAATAGAATAATGTCTGCCCAGGAGTGACCAAGATAACCATGTAAACCCCCTCCCCTCCTCCTTTCGTTCAATAGAATAATGTCTGCCCAGGAGTGACCAAGATAACCATGTAACCCCCCTCCCCTCCTCCTTTCGTTCAATAGAATAATGTCTGCCAGGAGTGACCAAGATAACCATGTAACCCCCCCTCCCCTCCTCCTTTCGTTCAATAGAATAATGTCTGCCCAGGAGTGACCAAGATAACTATGTAACCCCCCCCCCCCTCCCCCCTTTCGTTCAATAGACTAATGTCTGCCCAGGAGTGACCAAGATAAACCATGTAACCCCCTCCCCTCCTCCTTTCGTTACATAGACTAATGTCTGCCCAGGAGTGACCAAGATAACCATGTAACCCCCCTCCCCTCCTCCTTTCGTTCAATAGACTAATGTCTGCCCAGGAGTGACCAAGATAACCATGTAACCCCCCTCCCCTCACCCTTTCGTTCAATAGAATAATGTCTGCCCAGGAGTGACCAAGATAACCATGTAACCCCCCTCCCCTCCTCCTTTCGTTCAATAGAATAATGTCTGCCCAGGAGTGACCAAGATAACCATGTAACCCCCCCCCCTCCCCCGTTTCGTTCAATAGACTAATGTCTGCCCAGGAGTGACCAACGATACGACGAATCTTTCCCTTCGTTAAATAGACTAATGTTGTTGTTGTTGTCGTCGTTGTATTCATGCTGCTGTTGTTGTTATCGGCTCTGTGGCGAAGGGGTTCCGGACGCAATTCGTAATCCGCAAACCACGCTCGAAACACAGTTATGGGCGAGTTGGCAGCAGGCCGCTTTATGTTGTTTTTCATATAATGATATGAGTGCCTGTCGGTCAAAAGGCAATTGTAAACTATTGAACGTAAACTTTGTCAAAACATCACAAACCGCCAAAAAACGATGTGGTTGACTGCGACATCCTGCAAAAGATATGCAAATACCTTTGTTGTTGTTGTTGTTGTTGTTGTTGTTGTTGTTGTTGTTGTTGTTGTTGTTTTAGGCATGTATTCATCATCACCAACATCCAGTGTCTTATCATGGACAGCGCGTTGCCCTCATAACGATCTTTGAAAATGTCTCTCTGTGGTCAGCCAGTCATCCTGCCGCTGTTGGTGTCATGAATGTTTACATCATCCATCGCATCTTGAAATTATTCACTTGGTGGTCTTCCTTTTATTTGCTTCCCTTTATGGTTATCTTTTCAAGGCATTCATGTTCTGTTACGTCAGTGATTCTCAACCTTTTTTGGCCCATGCCCCTCTTTACCATATGTTCAGAACGTCATTCTCCCCTCCCCCCCCCCCTTTCAAATTTCCTCCCTATAAACCCCCCCCCCCCCAACCTTTACACAGTATACATAAAAATGGAATTAAATTTAATAACACATACAAGAACAAGTCTAGACATCTACATAAAACGTGGGATGCAGAGGTGTTTCCAAGGCACCAGGGCCAGGTTATATACTGGCCAAGACCTATTGATGCGTCCTCGTCGAGCGTCCTGGGCAACAGGTCCCTTCGGGGTCCTGGCTAAAGTCAGTAGGATCGCCGATTCCTCCGAAGTCGGAGAGTGTCTGCCTGTATGGCGAGGAACCACCAGTCTGCACACCAATAAGCCAGACATGGGACAACGGATACTCACGCAAAACTCAGGTCCTGTATGACATCACACTGATGTTGGACAACAGGATGCCTTCATCCGACATACAGGACTTCGCGTTGGAGCTCAAGCCAACGAACACAAGCAAGCAAGCAAGTACATAAAACATGATTTGCGGGTCTACTTACGTTATTAAACGAATTTCATTAGGACGAGAAGTACAGAACCGTAAAATTTAGAGGGAAAAACAATATCAAGTAACTGGTTCTTGTATTAATGCGATCTTGAAATAATCTTAATCTCCTCCCCCTCCCCCGGAAACCCTAAAATTCATCCCTGGGGGTCGGGGGGGGGGGGAGGAGGAGGGAATTCCCCACCGGTTAAGAACCACTGTGTTACGTACTCAAGCTACCTAATTTTCCTGAGCTTTGTTTGCCATAATAACCAGTCTTCTTCAATATTGAGTTCTTGTTGGATAGAACTGTGTGTTGGAGGTCTTCGTGGCGTAGTGGTTAAACCGCCTACTCCGCGCCTCGAAAATTGTGGGTTCGATTCCGAGCTCCGTCATTTTGGTTCGCGAGTACAATTTTCTCAGAGACTCCTGGGTGTTGTCACTGAAGCTATGGAGTTCGTGCTTTGTGCGACGCTTTCTGCAGGCCGCCCTGCGGAAAGAGATAGAGCTATATGGGATACAACCCGGCGCAATGCAATCAAACCTCGCGCTTTTAAACCCCTTTGAACTGATTAAATGCCAAGGGATGATTAATCGTCTTAAACGACTTCCCGTATCTGCCATGGGCTTATATACAGTAGTTTTCCCTAAGCAACCCCCTTTAATTTGATATATAATACACAACGTCTGCTACAGCATTAACAACTTTTAATTCATAAACATGACACTTCCCATTTTCCACCATCTATGTTTATTTGCTTTTAACCTACATACTGTTTGGCACTGAATCTGATAAACTCTTTAGATCTGTTTCTTCTCTTTTTATGCCCAAGAAATGTTAATACTCTTCTCTAACACGTATATTTTAAGGCGCGTATGTGTCTTTAGCTGATTTGTTAAGTGTTCAAGTTTCGCAACCTGGCTGTTAAAAAGTTAGTTGCATATCTTTTAAAGGACGTCGCAGTCAATACCAGCACTGTTTGCTGTTGTTATCCCTTGGCAAGTTTACGTTCAGTAGTTTACCATTGCTTTCTAAACGACCGACATCCATACCATTTCGTAAAAGGCCAACGCAAGAAAATATGCTGTCAAATCACTCGCATGTGTGTTTCGAACGCAAGTATGCGGAATTACAAACCGCCTTCGTAACCCCTTCGCCACGGAGAAGGTACCTTGCTGTTTTTTTTGGGTGTGCATATCCTTTACAGGACATCGCTGTCAACACCAGCATCTTTCAGTTGTATGTTGATCTCTTGGCAAGATTACGCTCAGTAGTTTGCCATTGCTTTCTGAGCGGCCGGCTCACATACCCCGTAAGTTACCGTTGCGATTCGAACCACTGCTGATTCTCACCGTCATCACATTATCGACGAGAGTATACGAGATTACGGAGAAAAGTCATAACCTCTAAACCACGAAGCCGGCATACCTTGCTGTTACCACAGGAAATATGCAATGCTCTCGTGTATCTGCCTGTCATTGTTCTATCTGTTACAATCCATAACAGTGTTAATTGCTTTAGTTTTTGCATAGCAATGTTCTTCTTTCAATCACTATCATCATATTTCCATTGTCTGCAAGCAGAGAACCCATATATTCAAAGCCGCCACTTTCTGTAATTTATGTACATTGATAAATATGTCAATGGATTGACGAGATCAAAGACAGTGTACAGTCAGATGAAATAACACTATCCAGTGCCACCACTCGGGCGCTAGAACTTCAACTATTTTTTATAATGACGTTTGACTGCAAAAGTAGAAGATGATAATGATAAATATATCTGTCGAAATATGTGTTTCATCGGTTTTCATTATTATTATTATTATTATTATTATTATTATTATTATTATTATTATTATTATTATTGCATTGATATTTACCATGATATTGTTTTCTATTTCAGTTCTCTCCAGGGAGAAAGAAACTCAATTCATAAAAACCTGGCTATAACATTGTTTATAGCAGAGGTTTTATTTGTACTGGGAATTGACCAGGCCGAACACCAGGTACATACACGTTCATGAATATCTAAATATTTTATTAATTTGAACTCGCATCGAAGCGATTTCTTAAAATTGTTCTGGGTTACCAGGTCAGCTCAGCCTAAAATTGGTACCATACACGCCTTTGGAAGTAAAGGCGGCTAACATGATATATTATGTGTTTTTAATTGACTGTACTTCTTCCTCTTCTTCTTCAGCTTTCCGAGCCATTGAGGTTCTTTGCTGCAAATACAATCTGTCTCCATTCGTCTCTCTGGTGGACCTTCTCTTGCCAGTCGTTGATTCCAAGTGCTTGTAGGTCTGTACATGTATTATCTCTCCACCGTCTTCTTGGTCTACCTCGGGGTCTACGGTCATTTATTTCCTGAGTGTAAGCGTGTTTTGTTTCCCTATTATCTTCCATTCTTTCTATATGCCCCAGCCATTGTAGTCTATTAGCCTTCATGATACCAGTGATTAGCGGGGACTTAAACAGATCATAAATTCGTATTCACCCTCTGTAAAGTTCATGCAACATAATAGGTAATTACATAACTTGGACCGGCAATATTCTCAAACACTGCACAGTCATTAAAACTACTACACTCTGTATATTGGTCACATCGCCCTTCGACTTCGTGTGTCGAGTGGTCTATATGAGCTTAGCACATGTGCCCAATTTGCCCCAAGAAGTGTAAAGGGTTAATTAATTTTACTTATTATCTTATCTTATTATATATTATATTCTGTCTGCAATTCTGTCTTGTAATCTGTCGATTAACGACAATCGACGTGACTAGCTGCATGTCTTTATCTGCATGTTTATCAATGACTTGCCTACCAATCCTGCACTTTGCTGTACTTTGTTCTAGAATCCCTATGTGTGTGTCGTTAGTAGTCTAAAAATAGTAACTTGTCCAGATTTGTCCAATAGGTAAAAGTAATTATATGGGTGAACAATTGCCTTTCTGGGTGATTTTGTGAGACGTAGTATGAAGAAAGTGTTATGATTACCTTTTTTTTTTTACTTTTCCCGCCTACATGTATGCCAGCTCCGTGGCGAAGTAGTTACGGACGCAGTTCGTAATCCCGCATACCGAGTTCGAAGCACAGCTGTGGATGATTTGGCAGCTGACCGCCTTACATTGGTTTTTAATGATATGGTATGAGTTCTGGTCGTTCAGAAAGCATTGACAAACTACTGAACATAAATTTGCACATGAATCACGAACAGCCAAAAAATGCTGGGGTTGACTGCTACGTCCTGTAAAGGATATACAACTAACTTTTTTTTTAAAAATACATGGTTATTGGTTTAGATCCGCATCGGGGCGAATTCAAATGTTAATAAATTGACCTGGGCTCCCATGTCGCCTCCCCTAATCTGAAATGGGTGCCAAGAAATATCTAGGTCAGTAAAGCGGCCGACGTGATGCTGACCACATGACCTTCAATCGACTGCCAATTGAAGTATAAAAATATAGCTATAGCAACGAATTCCCAGTGCGCCTTAGACTTAGAACACTCAGAAACTGAATTGACGACTACAGAACTTTCTCTTTACTATTTCAATGTCTCACTAAAGTGGTTTAATTATCAGTTGTCAAATTCCAGTAGTAATGTATTGATATATATATATTTGATTAAACCGATAGAATTGCATATTTTGATGTTGCTATGAATCCAGAGCCGGTCTCTCTGGCCGAGGGGTTACAACACTTTCTCCGTAATCCCGTTTATCACGCAGAGTCTCGTAGCGGGCAAGAACTGGGAGCGGTTTTACCCCCGCTGGTGACTTGCGGGATAACTGAGCCGGCCGCTCAGACAGCAATGGCAAACTACTTAGCGTAATCTTGCCAAGAAATCAGCAGGCAGCTGAAAGATGCTGCTGTTGACAGCGATGTCCTGTAAAGGATATGCGAATTTAAAAAAAAAAAAACATGAATCCAGATCACTGAGCCAGTGCAGTGTCAATTTTACTACCCTTATAATATAGGTAACCCCGTAGCAGATGCTACCTTTGTGGTGTGAAGTGTTTGACCGTGGTTACATAGTGGGTAGGGCACTTGACTGTCAAGACTGGTATGGGTTTTTTTTCCCAACAATGCGGCTCTAGGGTCGACCCAGCCTCATAAAAATGGATAACAGAAAATGTTCTGGGAATTATCTGAGAATAAATGGCTAGGACAGAAACTGTCTCCCCCACCTAATGTGTCATGACCATTATAATGTGGTAAATATAAAACACAAACATGTCCTTATATTTCAGATTGCTTGCTCTGTAATTGCTGGGTTTCTTCACTTCTTCTTTCTGGCTGCTTTTGTCTGGATGTTAATTGAGGGACTACATATCATCTTTATGCTGGTCCAAGTCTTTGACGCTTCTCGATCTAGATTACCTTTCTATTATCTCGCTGGTTACGGTAAGTGTATTCGTGTTACGTCAGTTTTATCTGTGTAAAGATGATGCTAAAATATTATACGAAATGATCATTGATACTATTCACAAGTGATTAATAATTTATATTTCTTCCGCATATCCTATTTACAGGACATCGCTGTCAACACCAGCATTTTATCGCTGTTATTGATTTCTTGGCAAGATTACCCTCAGTAGTTTGCCATTGCTTTCTGAGCGAACGGCTCACATATCCCCATAAGTAACCAACGCGACGCGATCTGCTACCAAATTTCGCGCAGCTGCATCACCCTACGTGGATATACGGGATTACAGAGAAAATCAATAACATCTTCACCAGGGAGACAGGCTAATAATTTATACAAATATAAAAACAAATGTCGCTTTACAGTCAAGAGGATCGACTTCATTGCACCAGGTTTTATCCCGTATGTCTCAGTCTCTTTCCACATCGCGGCCTGCCGAACGCGTCGCACAAAGCACGAAATCTGTAGCTCCAGTGACGACCCCCTGGAGTCTCCGAGAAAAATGCACTCCTGAACCGAAAGAAGTATCCCGGAATCGAACCCACAACCTTCCGGAGCGCTAGGCAGATGGCTTGACCACTTCGCCACGGAGCATCTCTATATATAATACAATCCCTAAATGCACAAATATATTGTTTCACACTGCAGAAATAAAACACAAGACACACGTTTACAGCATTTCAACCTATCAACATCTTGGTTCACAATATTCTTGTTTCAGTTTTCATGGCACCTTGCCTCGTGACTTTTCATGTCCATTTAGCATCATCATCTTCCACTTTTGTCATCAAGCATCGTATTGCATTATTACGAGATGGCCGAATCATTTGATCTTCTGCCTGTCAATATATGTGGCATTGTCTGTCCAATGAGCAATCTCCATTAATTGTTCCTTTTAATTCCTGTCTTATGAAATGCTTTTTTTGTTTTTGTTTTCAGGAGTACCACTTCTTGTGGTTGGAGCATCTTGCTTGATTAACTACGAGGGCTATGGCACAGACAAATTGTAAGTCCTTCTATTGTTGTTATTTTTATTACGAAAGCTCCACGCTGTTTCTTTTTATGTCTAGGAACAACCTGATCTATTCAGTTGTATAGGATAGAAAACTTGTTGTAACAAGAGCATGGTCAGGTTGTTGCGCCGCTTGCCTACCGGGTTGCAGTCTTTCCCTTGGAGCTCACTATATCTTTCAGTGGACATCAAAGAGTATTTGGAAGTGCTGAAGTTCTTCAAGAGGAAAATCTTAAGACGAAGCTGCTTAGAGGTACAAAGTCTGCCTCTAACTCTAGAAGACTTGGTATGATTCAGATATGGACAGTGTGAGTGTTTACAACATAAGAAAATAATGGTATATTCCACCCAATCTAGGAGTAGATGATCCAAAGTCTAACTGTCTCAGACAAGGGCAAACAACACAGAGGACCTCTGTGCATGTTGTACAGGTTAAAAATCCGTCGGTGGTTGGAAATTTAAAACAGCAGGCCAGTCAGACCATGTTCAGGCTACATTTAAACATGAGAAAACCACTCTCTAAAGAAAACATATAACATGTGTGATTGTGGTGTCCACACATGTGTATCCCTAGTTAGTTAGTTAGTTAGTTAGTTAGTTAGTTAGTTAGTTAGTTAGTTAGTTAGTTAGTTAGTTAGTTAGTTAGTTAGTTAGTTAGTTAGTTAGTTAGTTAGTTAGTTAGTTAGTCTTTCCTCTTGAGCCTAAGTCGGAGCATAGGGCAGAAGTCATGGCTCTCCATGTCCGGCGGTTCGCTGCTACCTGTTGTAAATCTTGGAATGTTCACTTGGCCGTTGAATGAGCCTTCTCTGATGATGGTTCTACGCAGAGTCTCTCTTGGTCTTCCCCGTTTTCTTTTCCCTATTGGTGACCATAAGAGGGCTTGGTTGTGGAGTCTTGTCTTCTCCATTCTGAGTACGTGGCCGATGTAGTTCCAACGGCGTCTTCTTATAAAATTGGATACAATGTCTTGTTTAGTCTCTTTTCTTATTTGCGCATTGGTTCTGAAATCTGTCCAGTGGAGGTTTCGAATTTTTCTAAGATATTTGTTCTCAAAATTGTCTATTTTTTTTTAAATCCCTACACACGGATATATACACACATTTGTATCCCCATATCCTGGTATATATATACACATTTGGATCCCCATATCCTGGTATATATACACATTTGGATCCCCATATCCTGGTATATATACACATTTGGATCCCCATATCCTGGTATATATACACATTTGGATCCTCACCAGGCTATAGAGTTCATGTTTTGTGCTAAGAACAACCTTCCTTGTGTGATCTATGGAAGGAGATCGAAGCACGTATGAAGGTGTCCATAACCACAAAAAGAGAGGCAAATCATATTCACCTCACTGATCATGTTGGCCCTGCCCTCAATGTTGGCCTACCATTGAAAGTAACCCAAAGGACTCGTGTACACACCACGATGTGTATTGGCTATATGATGGTAGCCCATAATTTTAAAGACCAATTAACACTCGATAGGGGATATGGTCAGTATTACACTGGCCATCTTTACTTCCAAGGACATTTCCGGGTACCTGTTTTATGCTGGATCGGTCTAGGAGCTCGTGGACATTTTGTTTCCACATCCTTGTTTCAATGGGGATTCAAGGACATGAGTTGAGCTGAGTTGAGTTGAATTGAGCTAAGAACCGACATCACTGCACTCAAGACATTCCCACACACGATCCGTCCCCTTGTTCAATAGTCAGCGAAGAGTCATACTGCTAATCGTTCCAACTGCCATCTGATTGAAAGTTCTCTACTGGTCTTCCCTCTCTCTCTAGGACATGAATGCTGGGGTGGCATGCACGCATGTTATCGAGACTCCAGACATGATTAGATTGATTGATAGGGATCATAATGGTGATCTCATGATGCATGTTTCTTGTGGTGGTTCCAGTACTTGTATTGGTTTAATTGTGAAGATGAGGTTAATGATGATGATTTTGATGAAGTGACTATCGTGATTTCATTTGAGGGGGGTAATATGATCAATGGGTGTCAATTTGGAACATTGGGTAGCACGCTTGCCTGTAGGTCATGTGTTCAGATGTCCATAGAGGCAGATGTTTTACTTTGGCTCCCGGATTGATCTACCCTAAAATTGGTACCCTGGAATTGTCCATGGAAGTAAAAACAGCCGGTATGATATTGGCCTCATTACCCATCAAGTGTCTATAATATAGGGTGTATTTTTAATGACTGTGCAGTGTTTGAAAATATTGCCGGTCCATGTTTTGTATTCACCCTATGTAAAGTTCATGCAACATAATAGGTAAATACAAAACTTGGACCGGCAATATTTTCCAACACTGCACAGCCATTAAAAATACACCCTGTACATATGGAGCTAGAACCATGTACCCAATATGCCTCAAGATGAGCACAGGGGTCTTTTACTTGCTATTTCCTAATTTCATGTTTTTCCTTAGATCTCATCATTGTCGTGTTCCCGATGAAGATTATTATCATCGAAACGTCGATTCATTGTGTCGTGGTATAATTTAATTTTATCTTATTATTTTCTTATCATCACTGATTATTTTCTCTGTGATTTACGTTTGCCGTATAGGCGTTTGTTGTTAGTTATGTACGCTGTGTCTGTGTTTATTATCTCTCACTTTTTCCCTAGAGTTACACATACCTGTTTTTATTTTCCTGTACTTTATATTGTTATTTTCCTTTACTTTACATTAATATGATCTACACGACAATGAAAGTAGGAACATCTCTAGTCATTACATCAGTAATGAAGACGATGTTAGCAGCACGTATATATGATTACTGCTCACACAATGAATTGTGCTCTTTCAGCTGTTGGCTGACCACAGATGACTATTTTGTCTGGGCTTTTGCTGGACCAGTTGCCGTAATCCTCTTGGTAAGTACTCCAAAAGCAGGATATACTAACAACATTTGATGGGAGGTTACAACATTTAGGTTTAAGAATTCATAGAGGAAAGACACGGATGATGAGAATAAGTCAAGCAAATGATAACCTGATCTCCCTTGGTGAAGCATCACTTGAAGAGATGGGATCAACACCTATTTATGTAGCAATGTAGACAAAGGGGGTGGAACAGATAAAGATATCACATAAGAATACAAAAGTCTAGACGTGCCTTTAAAGCGCTAGGAAATGTGTGGAAGTCAAGAGAAATTAAACTTAGCACCAAACATAGAGTATTCAATTCTAAAGTTAGTATCACAGCCTGAGATTCTGAGATAAGTAGCAACATTTTTTTCAAACTTTAATTTTATCTTCATTGTTCTTATTTTTTTCATCTTTTCATTCTTCTCATCCCTTTCTTAATCCTTGATGTAGTCACTGGAGGGTCTTCTCCTGTGATTATATGTTGTGTTTTGTGTATGTATTTTTTTTGCTGATGAAGGCTAGTTGACCTCAGCGTTCTTGTAGTTTTCGTAATTCTGTTCTGTAAAGCCGCATTACTTTTGTGTTGTTTTATAAATTAAATAAGTACTACTGTGTGGATCAGAAACACGGAGAACAAAGAAAACAACTGCAGATAAACTACAAACATTCACTGAATGGGTGTCTGAAAAATAGAAGCAATAATATGGTATGACAAAGTCACCAATGTGGAGCTCATGGAGAGAACAAGACAATAGTCAGTGAACCAAGAGCTGAAGGAAAGACACTGGTGCTGGGCAGGACATACACTGAGTACATCTGAACATAGTATCATTAGACAGGACATACACTGAGAGCATTTTAACATAGTATCATTAGACAGGACATACACTGAGAACATTTTAACATAGTATCATTAGACAGGCATCTGTCTGGAATTCACAGGGCAAAAAACTATTATGGACCTCGCTTGAGGTCAAAGTGGGCGAATGAAAAAAAAATGTTTTTAAATACCTGTTGGTATTAATTTCTTTTCTCACTATTACTTATTGTTGTACACAGGTTAATGCCATATTTCTGACCTATGCTTTGAGCACCGTGTGCAGACATTCAGAATATGTGTTCAGTGCTAAGGAAAATAAAAATGGCAGTGGAATCAGGTATTTTTATGTTTTAAATTTACTTAATTCATTACATTTTGTTCATTACATTTAAAGAACATAAAGTAAAAGCTAAGATGATCCCCTTACAACTTCTGCCTGTATCCTGGCTGTAAATATGGTTTACGTTTCATTCATACTGAAATACATTTGGTGAAGCCGTGGGTGAGAGGTCATGGTGTCCACCTCAGACTTTGATCTCACCACAGGACTGAACATTTGTCAATGAACTACTGGTATCTAAGGACATCACACATCTCCCTCATCTCATGAATAGTGAGATTGCCTACTTAGATTTCTCGGATAAGGATGAAAAACAGGAACTTCTATGTGCAAGCGGCGCAATTGTAAAAATTCAGCAGCAGTCGGGAATTACAAAGGGCAGACTGTAGGACAAAAACAGACATCCTTGAGTGTTAAAGTATGTGTTCTGGGCAAGAATTGCTTTAAAATCTGCCTACTACAAATGGCATTGGTCTCTAAAAACTAGAATGTTGCTAGGGAATCTGATAGTATTCTTAAATCATGGGTGATGGGAGGAAGGAACAGGGGGAGTGTGATCCTTCTGTGTACAAGTTACACGAGTGTTTATCATAATGTAAATATTCTTTACATAAGTTATTTGTCACTATACTTTCTGTAATCAGAATTTCTTCTTCTTCCTCCTCTTCTATTTTCTACGCCCCAATAGAGCTAAAGCCCTCAAACCAACAATCTTCCTATCTTTTGCCATCTCCTGCAGCTTCCTCTAATTCCTCCCCGTATTATTACTCTCTGTCTCTAATTCTCTCCTCCGTGTGTTTTTTGTAAATCTCTCTCTATTTCTTTTACCCAGAGGGTTTCAGAGCAAGGACTCTCTAGTCAGGCTATTATCAGATGTTCTCAGTGAGTGTTTTATTCAGTGCCATGATCTTTTCCACACACCCTTATTCACTGGAATTTGTTTAGTCTTCTTTGTAAGCTTCATGCTGGTAATTCTATCGCAACATTTTAGTTCTTCTATTCTGTACAGGCCGGTCTCTCTGGCCGAGGGGTTACAACACTTTCTCCGTAATCCCGTTTATCACGCAGAGTCTCGTAGCAGGGCCAGAGCTGGGAGCGGTTCGACCCCCGCTGGTGACTTGTGGGATAACTGAGCCGGCCGCTCAGAAAGCAATGGCAAACTACTAAGCGTAATCTTGCCAAGAAATCATTCTGTACAGGCACTAGTTCATTAAAGTTTTAGTTTATTAGTAACGGCTGTAGTCATCCTCCATGCTTTTATCCCTACAACAATACTGAATTAACACCAGTGAAAGGACTTTATAGTCAGGCAATTATCAGATTGTCTAACTATGTTTTATTAGGAAGAACTTTGAAGCAAATGAGATGTGTTCCTAAGACGAATGTTGCGAATTCTTTGGACTGCCAGAGAAACTAACAACAATTGCCTGAAAGAGGTTAATGAAGCTAGAACATTATATACAACAATAAGAAAGAGACACATGGGTTTCTTTGATCAAGAGACACATGGGTTTCTTTGATCATGTGATGAGAAGAGAGGCATTAAAGAACATCGTTACGACTAGAAAGAAAAAGGGGTAAAGAGGCAGAGACAGATAAAGAGAAATTATGCTGGATGGACTGAGTCGGTGGCATGGAGGAATTTCATCAGGAGAGTTGATCCAGAACACCAAAGATGTGGAGAGACATGAACGCCTACGCCAGCTGGCATGGTATTTGATGATGATGATGATGATGATGATGATGATGATGATGATGATGATGATGATGATGATGATGATGATGATGTTTTATCTAGTGTCAGGATCTCTTCCACTCCCCCTGATTCACAAGAATTTGTGTAGTTCTCTCTGTTGGTGATTCTGTCATAAAAGTTCAGCTCTTGTATTCTGTGTTCATTAATGTTGTAGTTTATTAGCAATTGTTGTAGTCATT
Source organism: Cepaea nemoralis (assembly GCA_014155875.1). Classification (NCBI taxonomy): domain Eukaryota; kingdom Metazoa; phylum Mollusca; class Gastropoda; order Stylommatophora; family Helicidae; genus Cepaea; species Cepaea nemoralis. The sequence continues at coordinate 187,120 of JACEFZ010007820.1, forward strand.
CTTCATCCTTCCATCCCTACTGAATGAACATTAGAGTATTAGAGTGAAATACTCTTAGTTCAGCGTTAGATCTATTTTCTTTTGACTTTCAGAAAGTTCCTGGTATCATGAAAGTTCCTCTTGATTTTTGTATTCTTATTTTAATATCTCTACCTGTTCCCCCGCGTTTGTGTACATTGCTACTTAAATATGTGTGTAATCTCATCTCTTCACGTGAGATTTCATTTCACCAACAAAGATTGTAATCAGTGTTTTCTGTTATGTGTCTCGAAGCAGTTCCCAGCAATGGGTCTGTGGTGTGATGTGATAGGGCCGTCATATTTGGTAGGCCTGAATGCATAGAGGAATAAGTGGCCAATCTTTCCCTTACTTTAACAGGCAATGAGCCTAGGCGTCATACCTGTTATTTATTATTATTTTAAGTTTGTTCTACCTGGGGGATCAGGTGAATTTTAAAAATCTGCCGCGATGCAAATTTGAACTCATAACTACCGGACTGACAGGCAAGCATTCTAGACACTGCTCTACTACAGTTCTCTCTCTCTCTCTCTCTCTCTCTCTCTCTCTCTCTCTCTCTCTCTCTCTCTCTCTCTCTCTCTCTCTCTCTCTCTCTCTCTCTCTCTTTCTGTTTCCTGGGTGTAATTTGTTCCTGACCTCATTTTATTTTTAAGCTTAATTTGGAAATGCATCCAGTGTTCCTGTATTTTCCTAATAATGGAATCATACATTACTCTGGCTTAGTTTATGGTCCATGCTTTAAGTAGCTGTGACATTATTTAGAATATGGCTGCCGAGTGACATGAAGAGAGCGTGTTGCTGGGTTATTGGATGTCATCAGGTCTCAGGTCAAGAAACATTCCAAGTTTTAAGCTAAAGAAATTACAGGAGCCTTTTACACGCATTGAAACACATTGGGTATATGGTGCTAGCCGGACATGTGTATAGACCAATCAGTACCGGACATGTGTATAGACCAATCAGTACCGGACATGTGTATAGACCAATCAGTACCGGACATGTGTATAGACCAATCAGTACCGGACATGTGTATAGACCAATCAGTACCGGACATGTGTATAGACCAATCAGTACTTGATGGGTGGTGTTGTCATTATAAACACATTGTGTATAGACCAATGAGTACTTTATAGGTGGTGTGGTCATTATAAACACACTGGGTATAGACCAATCAGTACTTGATGGGTGGTGTTGTCATTATAAACACATTGTGTATAGACCAATGAGTACTTTATAGGTGGTGTGGTCATTATAAACACACTGGGTATAGACCAATCAGTACCGGACATGTCTATAGACCAATCAGTACTTGATGGGTTGTGTTGTCATTATAAACACAATGTGTATAGACCAATGAGTACTTTATAGGTGGTGTGGTCATTATAAACACACTGGGTATAGACCAATCAGTACTTGATGGGTGGTGTTGTCATTATAAACACAATGTGTATAGACCAATCAGTACCGGACATGTGTATAGACCAATCAGTACCGGACATGTCTATAGACCAATCAGTACTTGATGGGTGGTGTTGTCATTATAAACACAATGTGTATAGACCAACCAGTACTTTATGGGTGGTGTGGTCATTATAAACACACTGGGTATAGACCAATCAGTACTTGATGGGTGGTGTGGTCATTATAACGTCAGCCGATTTACTTCCCATGCATTTTCTGGTACCCATTTTAAACTGGGTTTGTAGGTCAGCATGGCCGAGTGGATAAGAACGCGTGTTCTTAAACATCTGGTGCGCTGGTGCTGTGGTAAGGGGTTCAATCCCTACACCGGGCAGTTGCACTAAAATGTTGACCTATCGTACTTGACTTGGGGATGTAAATTAAAAGTACCTCTGAAGTCGGAGTGGGTTCGCCTGATGGCGAGGGGCATTGTTAATAGGTAAAGCTAATCCACAAGCAAAACTCAGTCCAGCACTACTAGAAGTAGTGTGTATGGACTACGTTTGAGTTCAAAGCGAGCGAGCGCAAAAAAAAGGGAAAAAAAACTATGTTTACCCGAGAGCCCAAAGCATTTCTTTAAAATCTTCTTTGATGAGGATTCGAACATATGACCACCAGGCGCAGGCAAGAATGCTAGCCACTTCACCACTATAGTTGTCCATGTGTATGGTATGATGGCATTGAATGTAAATGTCATTATTTGTATTCCCCAGAGCTTGGGTGCAGGGCGCTCTGGCACTGGAAGTCCTGCTAGGCCTGACCTGGACGCTGGGATATTTCATAATCAATGACGACAGCTTGCCTCTAGCCTATGTGTTCGCCATTCTCAACAGTCTCCAGGGATTGTTCATCTTTGTCTTCCACTGTGTGCTCAACAAGAAGGTAGGAAGTCGGTTTTATTGTACACCAGTGCTTCTCAGATTGTTCGTAGTCAGAAGTGGTAGATGTGGTTGGAAGATTGGCAGGCATTCAAGGAACGGGAGGAAAAATTGTCAGACAATTAATTTGACAGAACTGAAATCATCATCATGTGCCATGCCGATAAGCATAGGCGGTCATGTTTCGCCATCTCATGCGATCACCAGAGTCGTGGATCAGCTCAGTGTTCTTGTCTCTACCATACCACGTGGCCAAGCCATCCAGGTATTTACTTCTCTGCCTTCCCCTTTCTTCCACTCAGTCTTGTCAATTTTCACCAAATTTTCCAATTTATTCCTTCTCATAATGTGTCCAAAAAACCGTGATTGTCTACGTCTAATTTCTCTAATCAGTTTACAGTTTTCATTTGTTTCTTGTAGGACTTGGTCATTGGTTTTTCTGTCTGTTTATGGTATTCTTTGAATTTTCCTCAGAAACCACATTTCCACAGCCATCAGATGTTTTTCAGCTTGTCTTTTCATTGTCCATGCCTCACATCCATATAAAAGTACAGGTTCTATATAGCACCTCAACACTCTTTTTCTCGTTGCAAATGACATCTTTTTATTGGTCAGTATGTTTTCCATCTTGCAAAAGGCTACCTTCGCAATGGCGATTCTTGTTCTAATCTTTTTACGTCACCTCCCATCATATGTTATGACTGATACGCAGCTATACATAAAATCAGCCCAACTACATGTCTTTCTAGAATGTTTGGGTTATAGTTTTATGTTTTGGTTTCTGTGGCAGACAAGGGTAATACGGCCAGTATTATGTCAGCTACCTTTACTTTCTCAGAGAACTCTCTGGTACCCACGTTATGAGCCTTGGTAAGCTCAAGAGTTATACTTGTTGACAGTAGTGTCAGTTCATTTTTTACATAGAATTAAACCTCGGACCGCAGTGTTGATAGTTGAATTCACCAACCTCTACACTACCCGCTTCAGCACCGCGTAAAGCGGTGACACAACACGGGAAGTAGCATTTGCCGGTTATAAGTCTTAATGCTCGATTGGCGTAGAGCAAGGCGCCAGGGGCTACTTCCGACGGTGGGAGAGATCATCGTATCTCACTAGACAGCTACCGCCCGCCTAAGCTGGGCAGCCCCCAGTCAATAAGGTGTTGTCTCGCCACGGTTCATCTGCTCCTGAGGGTGTATGGAGCTTAGGGGGAAATCCTGACACATGGACCGCAATCTATACACCTAACAGCAAGAAAAAAACAAAACAACCGGCCCTAAGGCTGGGAACATGGAACGTAAGAACCATGACCCCTGGCATCTCAGACGATCTAAATGAGATTGTGGATGCCCGCAAAACTGCAGTGATAAACAACGAACTGCTAAGACTGGGGATAGACATTGTCGCCCTGCAAGAGACCAGACTCCAAGAATCTGGAAGCATCAAGGAGAGGGACTTCACTTTCTACTGGCATGGCAAGCCGTGCGGAGAGACCAGGGAGCATGGAGTTGGCTTCGCTATCAGAAACAAGCTGCTCAATTCCATCATACCACCAAGTGATGGCACTGAAAGAATATTGAAGCTCCAACTCCAGACAGAGGCAGGCCCAGTTAGTATTATAAGCGTTTACGCCCCAACACTAACTGCAGCATCAGAATCTAAAGACAAGTTCTATGACGACCTTAGCAAAGAGGTCAGTGAAACACCAGAGAAACAACATCTTTTTATCCTGGGGGATTTCAATGCCAGGGTTGGCTCCGACCACGAATCTTGGCCTTCATGTCTAGGACAGTTTGGCGTTGGGAAGATCAATGACAGTGGACAACGTCTCTTGGAATTCTGCAGCCACCATAATCTGTGCGTGACCAACACCTTCTTTGACACGAAACCTCAACACAAGGTGTCATGGAGGCACCCCAGATCAAAGAACTGGCACCAACTCGACCTGGTACTCACTAAACGCAGCAACCTCCGCAATGTACGGATGACTCGCAGCTATCATGGTGCTGACTGCGACACCGACCATTCACTCGTCTCCAGCAAGGTGAAGATAAAGCCCAAGAGAATCTACAGAAGCCGAACAGAAGGAAGACCACGCATTGACACCAGTGGCACCCAAAATAAAGAGAAGGTCAACAAATTCATGCAGGCTCTAGCGGATACTCTGCCCGGCCCCACAGACGGAGATTCCACCGAGAGATGGAGTCATTTTCGCGACACCATCTACAATACAGCACTATCAACATTTGGCAAGAAGCAAACTAAGTCAACCGACTGGTTTGAAGCACACTCTGAAGAGATGCTCCCAGTCCTGGAGATAAAGAGACATGCATTCTCGATGTATAAAACATCACCTTCAGAGAAAACACTGCAGGCATTGCGAACGGCCAGAAATAGAGTACAACAGATGGCAAGAAGATGTGCGAACAGGTACTGGCTACAGCTCTCTGCTCAAATTCAAACTTGTGCAGACACTGGAAATATAAGAGGAATGTATGAGGGCATCAAGCAAGCTGTCGGTCCATCAAAAAATAAGATGGCCCCTTTACGATCAACTGAGGGGGTAATCATAAAAGATCGAGCGAAACAAATGGATCGCTGGGTAGAACACTACTCAGAGCTATACTCAGTGGATAACACTGTCAGCGAAGAAGCTCTGGAAGCCATCGATCAACAGTCCGCCATGCATGCCTTGGATAACGAACCTTGCCTCACAGAAATCAGCGAAGCACTAGACTCTCTCAAATCCGGCAAGGCACCTGGAAAAGATAGTATTCCACCTGAAATTTTAAAATGTAGCAAAGAAACAATCATCCCAGAACTGTATGCAATATTACAGCTCTGCTGGAGAGAAAAGTCAATACCACAAGATATGAAAGACGCAAACATCGTTACCCTTTATAAAAACAAAGGCGACAGAAGCGACTGCAACAACTATCGCGGCATTTCCCTTCTCAGCATTACAGGCAAGATTTTTGCCAGAGTAATCCTTAAAAGATTACACATTCTTGCTGAAAGAATCTACCCCGAATCGCAGTGCGGATTTAGACCCAACAGGTCCACCATCGATATGATTTTCTCACTCCGGCAGCTCCAAGAGAAGTGCAGAGAACAGAGGAAGCCATTATATATAGCCTTCATCGACCTCACAAAGGCATTTGACCTCGTGAGCAGAAGCGGCCTTTTTAAGGTCCTTGAAAAGGTTGGATGTCCACCCACCCTTCTTAGTCTCGTGAAATCATTCCACGAAAACATGCAGGGGACCATTTTATTTGACGGCTCAACATCCCAGTCATTCAGCATCAGCAGCGGAGTAAAGCAGGGATGCGTGCTTGCTCCTACACTCTTTGGTATCTTCTTTGCTGTTCTCTTAAGGCAAGCATTTGGGACTGCCACTGAAGGCATATACCTCCACACAAGATCTGATGGCAAACTTTTTAACCCATCAAGACTCAAGGCAAAGACCAAAATAAGACCAAGATGCGTAAGAGAACTACTTTTTGCAGATGATGCAGCACTGACTACTCATACAGCAGAAGATCTCCAAAGGCTCATAGATCGTTTTGCAGCTGCCTGCAAAGACTTTGGGCTCACCATTAGCCTAAATAAAACACAGGTGATGGAACAAGATGCTGATGCGCCTCCGTCAATCAAAATCTCTAATTATGAATTGAAAGTCGTCCACGATTTTGTGTATCTGGGATCGACAATATCAGATAATCTTTCATTAGAGACAGAAATCGACAGACGCATTGGAAAGGCAGCCACAACATTTTCCAGGCTAGCTAAAAGAGTTTGGGAGAATAATAGACTAACAGAGCGTACAAAAGCTCAAGTATATAAAGCTTGTGTTGTTAGCACACTACTCTACGGGTCTGAATCCTGGACCCTGTACTCAAGACAGGAAAGGAAGTTGAATTCCTTCCACATAAGATGTCTGAGACGTATCCTGGGCATAACATGGAAAGACCACATAACAAACAAACAGGTGCTTGAAAGAGCAGATATTACCACAGTGCACACCCTCCTCAAGCAGAGACGCCTCCGGTGGTTGGGCCACGTATCTCGAATGGAGGAAGAACGTATTCCCAAAGATCTCCTTTACGGAGAACTAGCCACAGGAAAGAGGCCAACCGGAAGACCCCAAATGCGATATAGGGATGTGTGTAAACAAGATATGAAAACCATTGGAATAGATCCAGACACGTGGGAGAGAGTTGCAACAGACAGATGCTCCTGGAGAAGAGATGTACGAAACGGGCTGGTGCTCTTTGAGCGCAATCAGATCCAAAAAACTGAGGAGAGACGGCACAGGCTCAAAGAGCAGTCACTTACTGCGGGACTTGCCTCGTCTCACAGATGCGGAAACTGTGACAGAGATTGTCATTCTCGAATTGGACTATACAGTCACCAGCGGTGCTGCCAGGCACCTCCCAAGCGGCACAACTCTATAGTCCTTCAGGACTGAAAGAGGCCTACTACTACTACTACTACTACACCACGTGTAAATATGAATGTCATATCTTGGTAAATGTCAATGGTTCTTGTGAAAATGCATGTTGTGTTTCCACCAATCCTAACTTTTGTCTTTCTCTATTTTCCAGGCCCAGAAGGAGTATCGCCAGATGGCTCGGAAAATGGTCAAACGTTCAGCCAGCAGCGTCACAACCCAGTCTACTCTCACCAAGCGCACCAACCACACCAATCACAGCCACGAGTTGAACAACAGCCCCAGCAACAGCCACCAGAAGCTCGATGCTACAAACAGCCACTCCATGGCCTAGAGGACCATGTGGACACGGTTTTCTCTTAACTGAAATAATGTGCTTTGGCTCACACATTTTTAGCCCTTAGAGCACTTATTTTTGGCTCAGAGCACAGGCAGATATATAAGAATGAATTATTTGCATTGGTTAAATATAGGATCACTCCCAACTGTAATGCTAGCATCTCACAAAGTGTACATTTTTGTTCACGAAACTCAACAGTTTTGAGGGAACATTAGATCTTAACAGTCACATCTTGGGCCAAAGATTACATCTTCTGCTGCACAAATGTACAACTGGTATTTCCCTTACGTGACATATTGCATCACAAAGAAAATATGGTGTAGCCTGAATTGATCAACTGTAACATTTTTGAGGGGTGGGGGAAGTTAGTAATACTTGAATTGCGCACTTTAATGCTTAAAACATAGGATGTCAGCATTGGGAATCTGCATCAGCAGGATATTAGTGATGATTTTTTTTTTTTTTGGGGGGGGGGGGGGGGGGGGGGGGAGGCGTGTGGATATATTTTCCAAGTATTAGTGGCAAGAGGTCAGCACCTGGGGTAATATTTCCAAACATTAGTGACCAGAGACCAGTAATGTTTACACAAATGTCATGTTGTTTTGGTTATATTTTAATACTCCGTTTAAAACCAAAGTTATGAAAAGATTTAGAAATAACAAACACCCTAAAGTTGTAACAGTATGAGTCAGTGATCTAAAACAATGGTAACCCCTCGGCTGATACTGCCACTGGGTTATTATGAAGTGTTGGGTATTCACACACTCAAGGCCGTGGCTTTATGATCTGAGGTGGCCAGTGACCTTTCTTGCTGCTGTTTCTTCTAAAACAAAGTGTAACAATTATTCAGTACCCTTTCTAAAGACTTTCTGGTTAGAGAACTGAACACTGTTGCTACTGGGAATTTAACAAAGAGCATGTCTTGGGAGATTACCGTTCTATATTTCTTGTCCTAGTGACACATTTGTTTTGAATTGTATAGACAAACTAAAGGGAGGAAAAAGAAATACTTTGGACATGTTTTTTTCTTTGTTGTTTGCTCGCTTTTAACTCAAGCGTAGTCCATACACATGTTACTGCTTCTAATGTACTAGACTTATTTTTGCTTGTGGATTAACTTTCCCTTACCAGTGTCCTTCGCCATCAGGCGACTTCAGAGGTACAAGTAATTTACGTCCCCAAGTCAAGGGGACGTGAAGTCAACATTTTAGTCCAGCTGACAAGTGTAGGGGTTGAACCCGCTACCTCAGCATCAGCGCACAGGATGTTTAAGAGCGAGTGCTCTTACCCATTCGACCAAGCTGCTCTGAATTGTGTACATGTAAAAAGACATGAAAGTCTAGTAAAGATACTTATGGAGGGAGGTGCACCAGGGAGGTGGAGAGGAGGATTATCACAAGGTAGACGCATTCAAGATGACATAGATACACATGACAGCAATAAAGGCGGGATATCTGGCTTATGATAGAGACATCTTAAAAGACCGTTATTGGGGTGATATCCTGCACAGGTCAGGCCAATGGATGATTAGTTGCACACGGTGACATAGCCTCAAGGTCTCACAGTACAGATACTGTTAGTTGCATATCCTTTACAGGACATCACAGTCAACACCATCATGTTTGGCTGCTTGTGATTTCTTGGCAAGTTTACTTTCAGTAGTTTGCCTTTGCTTCCTAAATGACTGGCACTCATACCACTGTATGAAAACCAACGCAAAATGGTCTGCTGCCAAATCGCAGATAGTTGTGTTTTTAATGCGGCATGTAGGATTACGAATTGCGTCGCAACCTCTTTGCCACAGAGCCGGTCTCACTGGATAGAATATCCATAATTCTAAGGTGCCAAATGACAGAGGTGATTTTGTGATGAACCTGACAGCTTTTGCATATAACTTGTGACTGAAGCTAACTCAACATGTCACATATGTGCTTTTGTGCAACAGATTGCATAGCATACTACATGTTTCGAGAAGTGGAACAAATGACTTTGTATAGAAATAACTAGAGCAAAGCTGCATCACAGTATAAACTGAACAATGTTTTGAAGACATGATGAAGACCAAATGGAACCAGAAGCAGAAGACGATCATGTAAACGATGGACAGAGGCTGTAACAGAGTCCATGGGAATCTCGGTATATTAAGCCCATAAACGGGCACTCTCCCTCTGGTTATGCTTCACCTCGACACCGCAAGTTACAAGAAGAACAAGATAAAATGTGTAAATGTCATGGGGGTCTATATAGCAACAAAGTTCATGGATTTATCAGTAATAGTTCGTATATATAATGAACATTTTGCTTGCATTTATTTGCTAAAATGCATATTTGAATAATTTGAATACTTAAATAATAATATAAAATGTGTTATAATTTTTGCTCTTGAAGTTTGTATTATCTGTGTTAATAGAGGGAGTCATGGTAGTGCAGTGACTAGCATATATGCCTGTTGTCCGTTGATCATGTGTTCAAATCTCCATCAACGCACGGATTTCTTCAATCGGCCTGGCCCCCATGTGAAGCTGACCCATAATGGGTACCCGGAAATACTCCTGGGAAGGAAAAATTGTCAACGTTATATTGACCACATCACCCATCGATTACCACTTGGTCTATAAAATTATGGGGCTAGCACCACACACTCAACACTCCTGAAGGCGTGGAAAAGGCTCCTTTACTTTTGTTGATGGTATTTAACCCCATCTCTCACTTCAGAAACCTAGCCGGTGCTACGGAGTTCGTGCATTGAGCTGAGTTTCTCCGGACTCAGGCTTGAGTTAGGAGTAGAACGGTGCACTTATGGGTAACACCCGTAGGCCGTGATGTTCATCCGTCGACTAAATTAAACTAAACTAAACTAACTCTGTCAGACCAATTTTTGTTTTATTTTGCGTTCGCTCGCTTTGAACTCAAACGTAGTCCATACGCATTACTTCTTGTAGTGCTGGACTGAATTTTGCACGTTGATTAGCTTTCCCTATTAACAGACAGTGTCCCTCGCCATCAGGCGAACCCCCTCCGATTTCAGAGGTACTTGTAATTTATGTCTCCAAGTCGAGGACGACAGTTCAACATTTTAGTCCAACTGTCCGGTGTTGGGGTTGAACCCCTTACCTCGGCATCAGCACACCGGATCTTCAAGAACACGCGTTCTTATCCATTCCGCCATGCTGACCTACAAATCAGTTTATAAAAGCCAGCCCTTGGTTGATTACCGCATTTGCTTGCTTGCTTGTGTTCGCTGGCTGTTGACTCCAGCGCAAGGTCCTGTATGTCGGATGAAGACATCCTGTTGTCCAACATCAGTGTGATGTCATACCGGACCTGAGGTTTGCGTGAGTATCCGTTGTCCCATGTCTGGCTTATTTATGTGCAGACTTGTGGTTCCTCGCCGAGCAGGCAGATACTCTCCGGCTTCGGAAGAATCAGCGATCCTACCACGTTAGCCAGGACCCCGAAGGGACCTGTTGCCCAGGACGCACGACTAGGACGTGTTAGTAGGTCTTGGCTAGTATCGAACCTGGCCCTGGTGCCTTGGAAACACCTCAGCGTAATACCGCATTTGTTACCAGTGCTGATCAAGCAGGTTGAAGAGGGACCAAATAAATGAGACTCTTCCACTGTCACATCAGTATGTTTCCATGATGGCCGCCATTTGTAGCCTGTGCGGTATATGTGCATCTAAATAAGTGCTTCTACAATTCTGTAATATGTAACTATACACAAGAGTCTCCCATGACAAGACCAGTGCAAGACAGGAGTCAAGGTGACAGGAGTCAAGGTGACAGGCTAGCATATGTATTGTATGTAACCAAGTTGTTTAAATTCTGCTTTTATGTAACATATATGATTTTAAACAGTTTTCTTGTGTTTAACATTTATTTCAGACATGAATCTTGAAAATAGACAACTAATCTGTCAAGCTAGTCATCAATGTTTTGTTGTCTTTCATATTATACATTATAATAAAAATTGATGTAGTTATAATTGTCCGAGTGAAGTCAGGAAACCAGCGCTGTCAATTTTAGCAATTATTTTGCCAGGTTATTACCCGAATATCGTGTCGATTACTTACAGCAAGATCTCATAGTACTGTGACCTATGGTAGCGCAGTGGTTAGCACGCTTGCCAGGTTGTCATGTATTTTTTGGTTGTTGTTGTTGCATATCCTGTATAGGACATCGCAGTCAACACCAGCAATGCTGCCGTTCTGATCTCTTGGCAAGTTTACGTTCAGTAGTTTGCCATTGCTTTCTGAACGACCGGAACCGATACCAAAGCAAAACCGACGCACGCGGTCTGCTGCCAAATCACGCGCAGCTTGTTTCGAAAGGGGGTATACGGGATTACGAATTGCTTCCGTAAACCCTTCGCCACGGAGACTGGCCATCATCTAAGCCAATTTCTCCAAATGTGCCTGGACTCCCAAGTTGACCCAGCTTAAAATGGATACCAGCAAATGCCTGGGGAAATAAAGGCGTCTAGCCTAATTTTACCATATCACCCATCGAGTGACAAATGGTCTATGAAAATACGGGACTACACAATATGCCAAATACATCTCAGAACATGTAAAAGAGTCATTTACTGTAAGCTGAGAATGATGTCCTATCAGATCATCCCCTTAATGGTGTTGAATGAACTAGGGCATGATGTCCTATCACAACATCCTCTTGATGGTCCTGAATGAATTAGACCATACTGTCCTATCAGATAATCGTCTTGATGGTGTGAATGAACCACAGAATTGATGTCCTATCACAACATCATCTTGATGGTCCTGATTAGAATTCAGAATTATGTCCTATCAGAACAACCTCTTGGTGGTTTTAAAAGAACCAGAGCATGATGTCCTTTCAGAACATCATCTTGGATGAAAAATCATAAGTGCATGACTGTTAAAGAGACTCAATATATTTTAGCACAAAGCTCTTAGACTATCATAGACCAGGAAGAAAAAACATCCTGACATTCTACAAGATCTGACCATTGAAGAAAACTGGGTCATAATCAGCATTGTTTCGCATAATTTAGAATACTTTTTATAATACTTTGGCCATATTGAAGGCCACAGCAGTATGAACAGAACAGTGAAGGAAGGCACGTTTCTGGAAGAAAATAAAGGTATTGGTCAGCGTGAAAATGGACAAGGAGTATTACAGACATCTTGGACATGGGGGTGCATGAGGCAGGAGAGCTGGTAAAGGATCAAGACACTTTGCGACGGTCCGAGATGAGAACGAGGTTCTACAAATGAACTGCTACATAATTATGATAATAAAACATACACAGAAATGGCCATCGGGAAAGTCAGATAATTTTTAGTATGCTCTGTCCAAATGGATAAAGTAAGTCAACATATGAGATTCGTGGTGAAGAACAAATCACACAGAACACGTTGTTTGGGACTTAAAGAGAAAATACTCATCATTAATAGGTCTTTGTTTCTCAAAGTAAAACATTAGCTGTTTATGTAAATTACTTCATATCTTATCAACTATTTTGGATATATTCCTTAGTCTTTGTTTGTCATTTCAGTTATTGGTAATTTTCCTTGTCATAACTGGTTATTTTCAATAACTGTCTACTTTTGTGAGTATTTATCTCCTTGTTTATTAATATTGCCTCTTGTTAAAATAAAATATGTTTTATCGTTCTGTGTCTAACAGCATGCATTGGCATATATGTGTGCATTGCACTGTGTATCCAAAGATCTGTCATCAGGATGAAACTTTCATATTTTCCATTGTCGCAGCAGCAATCTGGTAATTGCAGCCTTAGGGTTGCAACCTCTTTAACATTCTACAACACAAGAAAACTAAGGGCTATTTAGAAATCTGACAAAATAGGGTCATTATATCATAGCAGAACTGAAAAAATGTGCTCTTTCATGCATGTGTGTATGTGTGTGTGTTTTTTTTTATATAAACCATTTAAACGAGAGGTTTATCTCCTAGCTGTGTCTGGTTATCTTTAAATAGTGCTCGAATCTGAGGTCATTCACGAGGGATGTAATGATAGACCACATCAGATAAACAAACCACTTCTTATGCTCTATTTTATTAACAACACAAAGCAGTTGACTTTGTGGCACAAATCTGTACAACGTACAAACTACAAGTTTAGAGAAGTATCAGTGCGTGAATGAGCGTTGGGAATTGTTCTCCTGTTTCATTCGTCCGACATTTTTCTTTTGCACATAATTCAAATGGTGTTGTGCCTGTTTACAGCAGAGCTGCGATATTTGCGCCTTTCGGCCGACACATCTGACTTCTTCGGGCATATGTTGACCGGGTTAACCTTCCCGAGGAGCGTTCTGGTTAACTTTTAACTTTGTCGAAGTACACTGTCAATCTACAACTTTGTCGAAATACAACTCTGTCGAAGTACAACTCTGTCGATGTATACTGAAGTAATGAAATTAACATTTTTAAAAAAAACATCTTATATACAAATAGTTGATCAGGTTGGGTATTAAGGTGGCAAGACAAAATCACAAATACTGAAGTATTGGAAAGATCAGGTTGTGTGACGGTTTATTCCATGCTCAGTCTTCGTAGACTTAGATGGATAGGACATCTTAGGAGGATGGATGATGGTAGAATACCAAAGGACATCTTTTTTGGTGAATCACAGATGGGTAAGAGATCTCAGGGTCGGCCTCTACTACGATACAAAGATGTGTGTAAGCGGGACATGATTGATACAGGCATTGATAATGCACATTGGGAGCAAGTCGCTGCTGAACGTGTTGCATGGAGGGCAAACATCAGAAATGGAATAAAGACAAAGGAGAAAATTATTGCAGATAAGTCACACACCGAGCGTGTGAGACGTAAGATAGTGCATGATGGTAGAAATGACCACGTGTTCACATGCACCCACTGTGAACGGACATTTACAGCGCAAATTGGCCTTATCAGTCACATTCGCTACCGCCATAGGTAAAAGTTATTATGCCTTTTTAAAGCACAAACTATCGTCTGTCAAGACGGCAAGGTGCCAATGGAATGATTAGGTTGATTTTTTGCGCATACAGATCAGGACTGAATAATATTATTTAAAAAAAAAGAAAAACATATGTGAGGTATACTTGAGTTGAGAAAGGACACCGAGTTTGCATTGTGAGTTATGCAAATACTAAATTAACAAACAAAAGGATGGAAGTAGAAAACATATGGGTTTCAATTATATCATTATTTTCATAATTAATTGATGCAAGGAAGCAAAACAAACTTTTTTGCTCTTGTCACTAGCTTTATCTATTTATTTTTTAATTAGAAATATAAATACTGAAAAATAGACGATCGTATCGCCACATGAATAGTTCATTTGTGATTGAACTAACACGAAATATGCTGAAAGACTGATAAATCATAAAAAACATACGAGTTCATATATGTATATAAAATTTTATATATATATATATATATATATATATATATATATATATATATATATAGAGAGAGAGAGAGAGAGAGAGAGAGAGAGAGAGAGAGAGAGAGAGAGAGAGAGAGAGAGAGAGAGAGAGAGAGTACCTAAATAATAACCCACAATGCACCTTTCGGCAAAGACCCACTATTTTATAGCAGAAATGGTTGATGGAAATTAATAGTATATGTATAATTAATTCCACAAGTCAACTAGCATAGGTCTGTACATCTTAACACACTCAATTATGTCTATCTCTTTAGTAATAATTAGCCATGTTCTCTGTTGTTTGCTGCTTAATTCTTTCATAATCTTGTCAGATGCCATTTGAATGCTAGTCTCTCTATCAAGGACATTACCAAAAAACAATGAATACTTCTGTGTGTTATCTATATGCCTTCATTTGTTATCTATGTCGCTTTCTGTTTTCACTATGCCATTAACTTATCCATATGTCTATATCTATTTTCTGTTTGTGACTGTTATCTATATGTTTCCATTTTTTTCCCACTCTTGCTTCCTTTAGAAAATTATCGCTACGTCTTTTAAATGTCTCTGTTATACTTAAATATTCCTCTGTAGAACATTCTTTTGTCGTCTCTTGAAATTATTTTCATTTGCAATTGACTATGGCTCACCAAGGTGTACTTTGCAATCGTGTTTATAACATTCTATGTTATTTACGTAGCCAAATATGTGCTGTGTAGCGTGCTTTTCATTGTACGTATTGCAGTTTTTGCTGTACCTGTAATACTTTTCATATCACTCACTCAGTATTGCTAGCAAGTGTTTGGTTAAACTTT